>JAGWEN010000079.1:0-344689 GCA_018703685.1 Orius laevigatus
ATCTAGGAACGCGGTAGCGTTCCGCCCCGCCAAGCAAAATCCGTCCGAAAGTTCAAACGGTACCAAGTGTATGTTTACTGGACGTGACGAGATGCGATTTTCGGGTATCTGGATCTCGGCTTCCTGAGGAACGGTTTACTTGAAATTTTATAGAGACCTTCTCTAATACGATAATAGGAAGCCCTGAAAATTTCAAGTCGATCGGTTCACAGGGAGCTGAGATATAGAACTCTGAAAACCCGGTTTTCGGCCTTTACCATGTTTTTCTTCTCCTTCTTCTCCTTATTCAGTTAGCCAGGGCTACAGCCTCTACTTCTGCACCGATCGACTTGAAATTTTACAGGGACCTTCGTTTCAATTTTAGCCAGTGCCTTTTGAAAGATTTAACCCGATAGCTGGTCGCAAAAAAAAGTTATGACCAAAAAACTGAAATTTTAGGGCTACTGCGCAAGTTTTACTGCGCACTCAAACATCGACCTTGAAAAACGCCAAACCAATAAAAAAAATTCACTTTCCTAGGGCACTCAAAAAACACCTAAACCACCAAAATCACCAAAAACACCCAAACCACCCAAATTACCAAAAACCCCCCAAATCACCAAAACCACCCAAATCACCAAAAACACCCAAACCACCCAAATTACCAAAAACACCCAAATTACCAAAAACCCCCAAATCACCAAAACCACCCAAATCACCAAAAACACCCAAACCACCCAAATTACCAAAAACACCCAAACCACCCAAATCACCAAAAACACCCAAATCACCAAAAACACCCAAACCACCCAAATCACCAAAAACACCCAAACCACCCAAATCACCAAAAACACCCAAACCACCCAAATCACCAAAAACACCCAAACCACCCAAATCACCAAAAACACCCAAACCACCCAAATCACCAAAAACACCCAAACCACCCAAATTACCAAAAACACAAAACCACCCAAATTACTAAAAACACCCAAATCACCAAAAACACCCAAATCACCAAAAACACCCAAACCACCCAAATCACCAAAAACACCCAAACCAACCAAATTACCAAAAAACCCCCAAATCACCAAAAACACCCAAATCAATCACCAAAAACACCCAAATCACCAAAAACACCCAAACCACCCAAATCACCAAAAACACCCAAATCACCAAAAACACCCAAACCACCCAAATTACCAAAAACACCCAAACCACCCAAATTACCAAAAACACCCAAACCACCCAAATTACCAAAAACACCCAAACCACCCAAATTACCAAAAACACCCAAACCACCCAAATTACCAAAAACACCCAAACCACCCAAATTACCAAAAACACCCAAACCACCCAAATTACCAAAAACACCCAAACCACCCAAATTACCAAAAACACCCAAACCACCCAAATTACCAAAAACACCCAAACCACCCAAATTACCAAAAACACCCAAACCACCCAAATTACCAAAAACACCCAAACCACCCAAATTACCAAAAACACCCAAACCACCCAAATTACCAAAAACACCCAAACCACCCAAATTACCAAAAACACCCAAACCACCCAAATCACCAAAAACACCCAAACCACCCAAATTACCAAAAACACCCAAACCACCCAAATTACCAAAAACACAAAACCACCCAAATTACTAAAAACACCCAAATCACCAAAAACACCCAAATCACCAAAAACACCCAAACCACCCAAATCACCAAAAACACCCAAACCACCCAAATCACCAAAAACACCCAAACCAACCAAATTACCAAAAAACCACCCAAATTACCAAAAACACCCAAACCACCCAAATTACCAAAAACACCCAAACCACCCAAATTACCAAAAACACCCAAATCACCAAAAACACCCAAATCACCAAAAACACCCAAATCACCAAAAACACCCAAACCAACCAAATTACCAAAAACCCCCAAATCACCAAAAACACCCAAACCACCAAAAACACCCAAATCACCCAAATCACCAAAAACACCCAAACCACCCAAATCACCAAAAACACCCAAATCACCAAAAACACCCAAACCACCCAAATGACCAAAAACACCCAAATCACAAAAAACACCCAAACCACCCAAATTACAAAAAACACCCAAATCACCAAAAACACCAAACCACCCAAATCACCAAAAACACCAAACCACCCAAATCACCAAAAACACCCAAACCACCCAAATGACCAAAAACACCCAAATCACAAAAAACACCCAAACCACCCAAATTACAAAAAACACCCAAATCACCAAAAACACCAAACCACCCAAATCACCAAAAACACCAAACCACCCAAATGACCAAAAACACCCAAACCACCCAAATGACCAAAAACACCCAAATCACCAAAAACACCCAAATCACCAAAAACACCCAAACCACCCAAATTTAAACAAAGATTTAACCCGCTGAAAGATTTAACGCATAGCTGAATCCAAAAAAAATCAATTTCAGGTTGCTTGCAGCCACTTAGGCTTTTAGGTTGCCCATTGATATGGTGACGTAATCAATCAACTTGAAAGTTCAAATTGAATTTGAGATTATTGCCATAATTATAATGGTTCATCACCGCAAAAACATAAAATTAAGCCCAAGTTTTTAATTTCGAAAAAATTATTTTGTCGATGTTAGTTTGTTTTGTTTACTTTGCCGCCTGCTCTGCTTCAATATGTTATTACCTTCATATATCATTATAAATTTAACATAATTACATTTCAATTACAATATGTACAATGTTCAATTTTCTGGCTCATATTGTACCAGGGCAGACGGGGGGATAGCTGCGTGGCTACCTCCGCGATGGTGATCCTGGATACTGGACAGGACTGTACAGTGAGACCTACTAAGAGGAAAAACATTTCTTTTAAAAATCAATCAATATAACATTTTTATTGCAGCGTTGCTGCTATACCTACCGATAATTTAACAAAAATGTAGGTGAGAACGTACAGTTCTGTCTTGCTAAATGCTACTCAAGTTAGCTTAATTATAGCACAACATGTTACTATTCTTGCTTATGGACGTTCCAAGTCAACTACAATTTCAACTACAAAAAGATGTGATATCCGTACAAAAACCCTCCGTGTAAAAAAACACCCCGCCTCGCAAAACTCCTTCTTCTTCAGCCGGAAAAAGATATGATATCAACTTTCCCGCCCGCCGATGTGCGAGAGGTCGGTATGATTTAGAGAAAGAGGAGAGATGAAGCGCCCTTGCTCCCATTTTCAAAGCTCCCCTTGGCGGCATCGCGAAATACTTTTTATCAGGGAAATCAGTTACCTCTGCAAATAATGCATCTGTAGTAAGTCTTTCAGATTGATCGATAACATAATTCTTAAATTCAATTATCATGGTTTATGCAGGTTTCCTCCACTATTACTTTTTAAATACGATAACACCTGAATAGTGATTACTGAGCAAGGAGATGCTCCTGAGCATTTGCCATCCGTCTCCTAACTTAAGTTACCCAGAACTAACGTTAACGTCTTAACAGAAATTGCACTTACAAAGTTAGTACAAAAAGTGCAAAAGTTACAAATGTACAAAAAGTTAGTTGTTCAGCATATGAAACCTTCAAAACCAGTCGTGAAAAATTCAACTTACTGTTTTCCTCTTCCAATGATGTATTTTCATTCAATAGTTCCACAATCCTAACCAGTAATCACTGATCAAGGTATTTGCATAGCTACCCATCTAATGCACCCTGTAAACAAGTATTTCGCGATGCCGCCAAGGGGAGCTTTGAAAATGGGAGCAAGGGCGCTTCATCTCTCCTCTTTCTCTAAATCATACCGACCTCTCGCACATCGGCGGGCGGGAAAGTTGATATCATATCTTTTTCCGGCTGAAGAAGAAGGAGTTTTGCGAGGCGGGGTGTTTTTTACACGGAGGGTTTTTGTACGGTTCATCTATCAGTGCCTTTAAAGGGTCAAATTCAGTCTATTAGCGCCTTTAAAGGTTCAAATTAAGTCTATTAGCGCCTTTAAAGGGTCAAATTCAGTCTACTAGCGCCTTTAAAGGATCAAAGTCAGTCTATTAGCGCCTTTAAAGGGTCAAATTAAGTCTATTAGCTCCTTTGAAAGGTCAAATTAAGTCTATTAGCGCCTTTAAAGGGTCAAATTAAGTCTATTAGCTCCTTTAAAAGGTCAAATTAAGTCTATGAGCGCCTTTAAGGGGTCAAATTAATTCTATTAGCGCCTTTAAAGGATCAGTCTATGAAGGGTCAGTATGTCTTTCCCCTACGAGGATCAAATGCAAGTTTCTTTCCTGTCAATAAAGGGTCATAGTAAGTCTTTAAGTGTCAAAGGGTCAAAAAACAAAGGTGCATTGTCTTTCGAATCGATAAAGGGTCAAAGTCCTCACAACAATGGTATGGGCAAAGGTAAAGATTGCGTTTTTATATATGAAAAATTATGAAATGTGCTTTCCATTAGAAATTGTCACTTTTCTGCAAGTCCTTTTGTTGGGTCGCTACTTTTGAGGGTTGACAATGCGATTACGGAAAGGGGGCTACAATAAGAAACACGTACAAATTTCGTGAGGGAAGACTTTGATTATTGAGTTATAAAATGTTCCATTTTTAAAGCTCTCCTGTGTAGGATTCGGATTATTCATGCTGTTTAACAAATCGTTTTTTTTTTTCATCGGAATCGAAGAGCGTGTCATTTCCCGGAAATATTCAAAACGTTTTCCTTTGAACATAATCGAGAAGAATACCGTTTGGTTTTCACTTTTCTTTATGAAATTATATTTTTAAAGGATAACGAGGCGATAATAAGAGGCTTGATTGTATCGTTGGGAGGGGTCGCACTTCAAAAAAATGCTCTCACGTATGGGAAGTTTTTACCACAACCGCGATATGAAAGTTTCTGTTTAGAAAAAAAAAATTCGGGATACATTTTTTTCTAACTTTGCTTTCACGCTACTATGTGTTTACTCTTTTTTTATGTACAGGAAAGATATGAAGAATCATCCATTTTTTGTGAAAAACCTGTTTTTTACCGTCTCCAGTTGGATTTACACATTTTATTCAACGGTTTTCTCATTTTATGAAATTATCTTGACATTATATCTGATATTTTTTAACATCCTGTGCTTAAAAAGACAATAAAATATACGAATCTTGAAAGCGATTTTGGGTGTCCCTTTCACATTCTCGGACGGGAAGAAAAAATTGCGCACGCAATTCAGAAGTTAATTTTCTCATATGGGAAAGATACTCACGGTCGGAATTGGTCAGTTTTGACTTTCCATTTTCTCGTATAGAAGCGTGGTCATTTATTTTTGTAATTGTCCCGAGGAAGATTTCCCTGAACGTCCTAGATTAAAGTGGAATCGCATCTTTTTTCCTCATACGTAAAACAAGACGCAATCGAGTGGCTGGAGCGGAACTTTTGAACAATTTTACGAGTTGCAAGACAACTTTTGACCTTTAGGTCGGCCTTAAATCTATCCTTAGGTCGGCCCTCCATCCATACTTATTTCTGCCCTCCATCTATCCTTAGGACTGCCCTCCATCCATCCTTAGGACTATCCTCCATCCATCCTTAGGACTATCCTCCATCCATACTTATGACTATCCTTCATCTATCCTTAGGTTGGCCTTCCATCCATCGTTATGTCTGCCCTCCATCTATCCTTAGGACTATCCTCCATCCATCCTTAGGACTATCCTCCATCTTTATTACGATTGTAATCCTGAGGTGCGGTCACCTCGAAAATGAATAATTAGATTGATATCCTCCATCTATTCTTAGGTTGACCCTCCATCCATCCTTAAGTCGACCCTCCAACCATCCTTATGGCTGCCCTCCATCTATCCTTAGGTTGGCCCTCCACCCATCCTTAGGTCGGCCCTCCATCCATCCTTAGGTCGGCCCTCCATCCATCCTTATGTCTGCCCTCCATCTATCCTTAGGACTGCCCTTAATCCATCCTTAGACTATCCTCCATCAATCCTTAGGACTATCCTCCATCCATACTTATGACTATCCTCCATCTATCCTTAGGTTGGCCTTCCATCCATCCTTATGTCTGCCCTCCATCTATCCTTAGGACTATCCTAAATCCATCCTTAGCTATCCCTCCATCTTTATTACGATTGTATCCTGAGGTGCGGTCACCTCGAAAAATGATAATTAGCTTGATATCCTCCATCTATCCTTAGGTTGACCCTCCATCCATCCTTAGGTCGACCCTCCACCATCCTATGGCTGCCCTCCATCTATCCTTAGTGCCTTAGGTACTACTTCTCATCCTTGATGCTAGTTTCCTCGACTCTATCTCTATCCTATCGGCCTCCATCCTATCCTTACGGTTGGCCCTCTCCACTCCATCCTTAGGTACGATCCTGCCGCTACATCCATCACCTTAATGACTATCCTCCATTTATCCTTAGGTTGGCCTTCCATCCATCCTTATGTCTTCCCTCCATTTATCCTTAGGTTGGCCCTCCATCCATCCTTAGGTCTGCCCTCCATCTATCCTTAGGTGGCCCTCCATCCATCCTTAGGTGGCCCTCCATCTATCCTTAGGTGGCCCTCCATCCATCCATAGGTCTGCCCTCATCTATCCTTAAGTGGCCCTCCATCCATAGGTCTGCCCTCATCGATCCGTGGCCTATTTACTAAAAAGGTGTCTGAGCCCTTTTTCGTAGGCGAGGCTCTCAGATAGCCTTTTGACGCAGTGATGCATCTTTGCTGTTGACAAGGCATTGTCACGTACTGCCTTAAGAAAAATAAAATAAAATTTCATCAAGAGGCACTTAGCTGGAAAAAAATTACTCCATTAGTTTTAACGACAACGATTTCTTCTTTAAAAGATGTGAAAAAGGAGTAATAAAATAAAAATTTAGATTTAATCATTAGCATCCTGGTCACGCTCTATCAGTTTCCGACAGTTTCCTTAACTTATTTTTTGTTAATTTTCCCTCCGGAGTCGCCCCCGATGTCCGTTATTAAATCACGTACGTTCTTCCTGAAAGGGCGGTTACATCAGTGATTCGCTCGCGGACGCTTTTAAATCCTCTCACTTTATAATTGCTTTTTGAGCAGAAAACATATGGATTTTCGACGAGATCTTGAAAGCCGTCTTGGTAGAAGATAAACGGAAGTTAAAAGGGGAAAAAAGTCGGCATTTCGTGAGTGTATAATTTGGAAGAATCGTCTGATGGTCGTCCACCTTGAGAGATTTTCAAGTTCATTGTCCGTCTGAAATTTCGAGGAGTCTGCCCTCTTCTTTAGCCCAGTTTTTAAATGTCAACTTTGTTTACAGCCGCTCCTCTTCAGGAAGAAGCCTTGCCCTTATTATTGAACTTGACCGATCCAAAGAACCCGTTTAAATATTGTCTGAAGACGAGTTTAAAAAATAATAGAAACTTTTGTTCACTTTATTCTTTACTAATGCGTAGAAATGGAGCAAAGCTAAAGGGGGTGGGGGTACTAGATTGACCAAATGGTACGGATAGAGGGCCGACCTAAGGATAGATGGAGGGCCGACCTAAGGATGGATGGAGGGCCGACCTAAGGATGGATGGAGGGCCGACCTAAGGATGGATGGAGGGCCGACCTAAGGATGGATGGAGGGCCGACCTAAGGATGGATGGAGGGCCGACCTAAGGATGGATGGAGGGCCGACCTAAGGATGGATGGAGGGCCGACCTAAGGATGGATGGAGGGCCGACCTAAGGATGGATGGAGGGCCGACCTAAGGATGGATGGAGGGCCGACCTAAGGATGGATGGAGGGCCGACCTAAGGATGGATGGAGGGCCGACCTAAGGATGGATGGAGGGCCGACCTAAGGATGGATGGAGGGCCGACCTAAGGATGGATGGAGGGCCGACCTAAGGATGGATGGAGGGCCGACCTAAGGATGGATGGAGGGCCGACCTAAGGATGGATGGAGGGCCGACCTAAGGATGGATGGAGGGCCGACCTAAGGATGGATGGAGGCACGACCTAAGGATGGATGGAGGCACGACCTAAGGATGGATGGAGGCACGACCTAAGGATGGATGGAGGCACGACCTAAGGATGGATGGAGGCACGACCTAAGGATGGATGGAGGCACGACCTAAGGATGGATGGAGGATAGCCTTAAGGATGGATGGAGGATAGCCCTAAGGATGGATGGAGGGGCGACAAAAGAAAAGAGGAGCTTATCAAATAGTCAAATAACCTAAAAAACCGAACTTTCGGAAAAACGAAAGACAAGAAGGAAAAACCTCCAAACATTATGTTAAAATAAAGAAACTGGTTGTCAAAAAAATTAGAACGGTCTTGGAGGCGAAAGTTGTTTTCACATTCTCTGACCAGGTTGTCCCAAAAATTATGTAAGTCAAAAGGGGGCATATGAAGTTTAATCGTAAGGCCCCTTAAAATTGTCTGTAACTACACCGTAATGGCCTTTGTTACATCCTTTTCACTCTTGTTTCGAAAATCGATACCCCAGCGTTCTTTTCTTGTTTCCAATGGTTAATGATGTGAAAGGATTTGAGATTTTTTAAATCGATGAATTATTGAAATGTTTTTCAACTTAAAAGGAATCTTATAATCGAACGTATTTTTGTTGAGACATGTATTTTTCAGTTTTCCATTACTCGAAGACTTTTTTTTTGTTTTCACAAGAAACGAAACCAGTTTTACCTCGCGTTCTTATTTGTGCAATCCTCGGGTAATTTGGTCGCCTCGCGGTTGCCACAAAAGTTTTTACGTAACCATCTCATTATTGGATATTGATAAAAATCCGAATTGGTACGAAAATTTATTTTGCGCGTTCTTTAGCATAATTAGACGTTTTTGTGGGCTCCCACGTCTGGGATTTTTCCCAAGTTCGACATCGAAAAAATATTTTTCTTTTTTTTTTAAATTATAAGCTTTAAAGATGCCCTAATTTACACCATTGTTTTAAATTAAAAAGCTTTTCTATTTATCTGAGAATAAATGGTTGCGTGTAGTCGATTTTTACGAGTGAAAAAGTGAGATTTTTAAGAGTTCTTGGACGCTATAAAAATTAAGAAGACCGTTACAGCATTTAAAGAGTTTTTACGCCATATAGTAGGGCTTAGGAGGTTTCAATTTTGGGGGTTCCACTTCCATAACTACTAGAGCAGACCTTTATGGACTTTTTTCTATTTTGAAATGAGTAAATCAGTTCAGATTCCCGGATTTTCGAGTGAAAAATCTCCAAAATTTGAACCCAAAAACGCTTTCTCTATCTCCGGTCCTATTTCACCTCCAGTCACGCTTAATAAATTATCAACAAATTCAACATAAGTTTTACTTGTAAAAAAAAAGCGGAAATTTTCGAGGTGAAATCGCCATTTTAAAAACAGTTATCAACCTCAGATTTCCTCGATCGGTCAATTTGTCAAAAAGCACGAAGGCCGATCGATTTAATCAATAAAATTAAAATATTGTCCCTTCTTGGAAATCGAAAATTGGTTAATTGACGGGGACGAGGTCAAAAGACAAGAAGCCGACGATGTAATTTATCAAAGGGCTTATCTGACAGAAGAGATTAGCTTGTCAATTCTCGTCTCTGAATTAGAAAAAAACAAGTTAAACTTTGCGTAACTTATAATCCGCGTAATGAACCTTTCAACCTGGAGCATAAATTGCATCCCGGGTTACACCCGAGGATTTTTTCCCCTCCGTTATATCAGAAAAAGGTCCCTCGAGGAATTTTTCAATTTGCCACGTCTCCTTTAAATCTAATATTTCTCCCGTTTAATTCGACATTTTTATCGTTTCTTAAATAACAGAGTTTTTCTCAACTCTGTTTAATTAAACTTGTATTCGGACATATTATATCAATGACGGGGTCCAGAATCACATGTTATTATTGAAATTACCTAAAAAAGTCCCTACCTTGTGAAACGTATTTATATAATCTGGACCGAAATGCAAAATTTAAATATTAAGAAACAAAAGGTGGACGTTTTTATTGCATAAATTGATCAAACATCCAGTTTTGTCGTGTTTGAATTAAAATTATTGGAAGTATTGAATTAAGTGGGTAAAATGTGAAACTTTTCATTGGTTATTGACGGACAAAGAGTTTGTATCTTAGAATGTCTTTTTTGTGCAATCTCACGTCTTTTTGTAGTTCGAAGTCCGTTTAGTAGGTTTAGTCAGTTTGGTTCATTTGGTAGGTTTAGTCAGTTCGATCGGTCTGCTCGGTCTGCTCGGTCCGGTCGGTCCGGTCGGTCTGGTCGGTCTGGTCGGTCCGGTCGGTCTGGTCGGTCCGGTCGGTCTGGTCGGTCTGGTCGGTCTGGTCGGTCTGGTCGGTCTGGTCGGTCTGGTCGGTCTGGTCGGTCTGGTCGGTCTGGTCGGTCTGGTCGGTCTGGTCGGTCTGGTCGTGAGCACACCATTCGTTCTAATGGACTTTTATAAGCAGTGATTGGATAACAAGTAAAAAGTATTTTATTGCGTCTTTCAACTGGAAGTCCAAATGAGTTCAATAATTCAAAATTTTGCAACGTATGTAGTAGATTACCATATGTAAGTATAATATAGTATTAGAATTATTTAAAGAAATGGAACTGTTTTTCAATCCATGCTCGTAGATAAAACTGTAAGTTCGTTCCAAAGAAAGGTACATGCCGAATATCCTCGTACATGCTAACAAAAGTCCCCACATTTTTCCGTCGATGATGATCATACCATCTTGGAAGTCGAAAGGACACGTTTCTCTATTGTGTTTGATGCATCGTATTTTTTCGTACTTCAACATCATTAAATCGGACTTCGCTAGAGGATCTTTCAGTGTGACGTAATGATCAACGCATGTTTTTATAGGTTGACAAGAACATTGTTCAAGCCTGGGACGGAAGTTGGAAATATTTTTCCCTTTCATGGGAAGAAATACAATTTGACAAGCTGAATTTCGTTCGTGATAGTCCATGAGCTCTTCCAAGTCCTCATCAAGTCTTTGGATTTCGAAGTCTTTTCTCAACTGGAGTACGAATTTGTTTCGAAGATAATACGACGGTGTGAACTTCTTTTTCGTCGTTACTATCGCATAGTTGAATATTGCTAAATTTACTGGCTCACCCTCGATTATAACTTCTTTTATCCTGAACTCTTCGTGGCAGTAGACTTTATCAATATCGTAGGCTACGTTTGGTTCAATGTAAAGGTGTATTTTTACCAAATGCAGGCTGTTTTCAAGAGTGAAGCTTAAAACAGACTGGCAAGACACGAAAACTTTGTCTTCATTGATCCATGTGGCCATTCTAATGTGCTGACCTTCATCACCTACCAAATAAGCTCCCAACTCGAATAAACTCTCACTTAAAGCGCATCGAAATTCAACAAAGAAATAAAAAATTATTGCTACGTTTTCCATGCTTGAAATACACGTTGATAAAAATTAATAATAAAACCATGTGTAAATTTATACCCCGGGTATCTACATCTCGCTTCCTACTAAACGATTTACTTACTTGAAATTTTACAATGGGAATCCCTGAAAATTTCAAGTCGATCGGTTTTCAGACCCAAGAACATTTTTCACTTCTATCGTGTTTTTCTTCCTTATCTTCTTTTTCAGTTAGCCAGGGCTACAGACTAAACCAATCAACCAATCGACTTGAAATTTTGCACAGACCTTTATAAAAAAATAACAGCAACCGAAATGTATGTCCTGTCGGTCCGGTCGGTCCTGTTGGTCTGTCGGTCCTGTTGGTCTGTCGGTCCGGTCGGTCCTGTTGGTCTGTCGGTCCTGTCGGTCCATTTGGTCCTGTCGGTCTAGCTGAAATCTGACCTACTAAAATTTGACCTAAAACCTTTGCTAAAGGGTGAAAAACTCGATTACTATTCTAGTCCTAGGTTATCTGCATAGAAGTACTTTTTTTGATATTTAGCCTCGATCTGGTGTTTGAGTTAACATATCTCTTTTTATTGTTTATAAAGCCTTAAAAACGCAATTACTTTCGTGAATTTTTTACGATTTTGGAGAAAGTAAGAAAGTCTTTTGTTTCGACGAATTTTTTGGTCCGATTGCCGGAAACAAATACGCTTTTTTATTATTTGGATTATAAAAATGTTTTTAACGAAGCATTAGAAAGTTTAGCGCAATGATTCGATGTCGGAAACTCAGGTTAATTGACCGAAGCTGACCAATCAAGGGTTTAAATTAGTTCCTGTCCCGGTTTAGAAACCCTTTTTTTAAAATAAACTTGTAAGAAGGACCTTGGATGATTTCGATTTTATTCGGATACGCCGACGCCTATTTCGTGTCCATCCATCCATTTCGGGATTAAATTTAAATGTTTTTTACACTTGCGGTTTTGTCTTTTATGCAACGAACGAGCAAGGTCTACGGTCAAATCTTGCCTAACGACGTATAATCCCAGGGGTTGCTTCAGTTTCACAAATGAGTCGGACATAAAAAGAAGAGAAAAAAAATGTGAACTTTAGTTGCTCAAACTCGCGAAGAAATTCGAGCCAGGGTCAATTTTCCTTGTCCGAACATTACGCAACATTAAAAAATTTCATCTCGAAAAAATTCGTCTTAAATTACATACATCTGGGAATTTAAACGGTCGATTAGTTTCGGTCAATATTTATCGGCCTCGTCTTTCCTGGGATGCGTGCGGGAAAGTTTGCTTTCTTCCTTAGATGATGGACATTACGTGCGACAATAAGAAAAAAACATAATTTTCGAATACTTTCCACTTAGGCATCAGAAGACTTTATTTTTTCCGGGATTTTTTGCCCGTACTTAGCAAAAAGTAGGACTAAAGAGGTAGATTTCTGATTTTAGGTAAAGTCACTTTAATTTCAACTTTTTGATTACACGTCAATAATGATCGTCAATCCACTCAAAGAGGTAAATCAAGTTTTTTCCCCTTATACATTGACGTTTGTTTTTTTGTATTCAGTGTTAATTTGCTGACCAGTGCTGTCCTAGACGCGAAACTAGTTTACGAGACCATTTACGGATAAAGAAATGAGTGACAATTAAGGTGAATACCTGCCCGCTTTAACGAGCCTCGCACGCGTCGACACGTACCGTTTTTTTACCCACCTACCCCATAAAAAATGAACCCTACATAAAACATTTTCTAACTTTTTACGAGTAGAACAAAAAAATCGTCGTGACTTCACAAAGGCCGCATTGTGTAATTTTTCTTAGTTTTTAAATGACGTTAATCCGACATCACGATTTGGAATATCAATTATGAAATTTTTTTTTCGAGCATTGGTCCCTTGAAGAAAAAAGATAAATTTCATGAGCATTAGCCTAGTTACCGATCTTATTAACTAAGGACAACTTGTTTTTCTACGCAAAAGAACCTCTCAGACGCAACATCTACACCAGCCTGCCCTTATAAAGAACACGTTCAAATATTTTCAATTTTAATAATAGCCTGTAGTGAGAAGTTAATGGAAAAACCGATGGAATTCCCGATTTCTTAAAAGCATGACATAAAAAAGGTGATAAAAAACAAAAGACAAGTGTGAAGTTTCACAACATAAAAAGGAAGTTGTGATAATCTCTTACTTTTGCTATTTTTTAATTAGTTTCAAGGTAAAATATTGATTTTTCTCTCCTATCCGATGATCTTCGTTGCTGATCTTTGAGCACATTTTTAAGCGTAAAGGAGTCATCAGCGGTATTTTGAGCACTAGACAACTTTGATAGCCCTTTAAAAGAGCTTTCTAACGGCGTATTGAACGATTGGATAGGTTAAAAATTAAGGAAGTTATGGACGTTTAAAGTTGAAAACTTTACTCGAGCTACTGGCCTTTTGTTGGCGAAATTTCGGCAAAAAGCGAAAATGTTCGATAAGAATCTCGTTAATTGCCCTGGGCATTAAAGTAAACTGATTTCACGGCCTTAAAATCAAAGGTCCAAAAAATGCAAATTCCTACGCCCCGATTCTTAAAAGTTTGAAAAGCGTAAAATTAAAGAGTTAAATAGCCTTCTAAAAATGTTCAAATTAATTTTTCACACAGAAAACTAATAAAAAATGTTTTATAACTCGAAATATGATTTTCGTTTCGATATTCATTACGTGGACGAAAAATACCTTTTGGTCCTAAAAGTGTGAAAGTCGCAGGCTCGCGAGGGTAACTAGAGCATACAGACCTTGCCTCCGGAGTGAAAGGACTCGCAATTAGCACACGACGTTTTTTCAATATAAATGCTTATCATGAAAAAATATTTTCGAGTAAATCCGCATTCTTTGGAAATCTCTTCCTTAAAAAAGTCAAAACCCAAATTTCATAGAAAAGACTTTAAAAAAATTGCGTTTTTCAGCTTCCTGCTGACTCATCGACTTGAAATTTTAAGCAAAAATATCGAGGAGGCCGTGAAAATGCAATTCCGACCTAAATTTTGCACAGGCGTGGACTTGAGAAAGCTTTATAAAGGCATAATAAAAAGATAAATCATGCATTTTTATCAAGTTAAATGCTAACATTTTCTTATTCGAAGCTGTTTTCCCTTCTCTTGTCGCACGCCATAGAAGCCCAAAAGGTTGAAATTGTTCGAACCTAACCCTGTTATTTTCCTTCTTTGTTTACATATGCAAATTGAATGCTACGTTTAAATTGCACACCCGAAAAAAAGTGGAAAGGTACTTTTTATGTCCGACAGTTAAATTGTTGGTGTTTTTTTAAACTCCTGTCTCTTTTAAAAATCGTTTCATTTAATATTCAACTTCAAGGGTTTCAAATTATTTTAGCAGGGTTCCCTCTTTTCCTTTAGTACTCGTCATACTGCACTAAAAAGTTGTAAAGGGTACCAGGGCCGCCCCCAACTATTCACTCAACCTCAACCTTCCTAAATAACGATCTCTTACCATTACCTACTCAACTAATGGCCCTCCCATACACCTAATCGCTCCTTCAATACTCCCCTATTTATCCCCCAACTTACCCCAACTAGTCTCCCACACCTTCTATTACTTCTCATTGATTCCCCCCACTTGTCCTTCCAACTCTCCCTCTCCTATTGCCCAACCCCCACATTTCCCCAACTAGCCTCCATAACCTTAAAATCACCTAATTCCTCCCATTAAGAACACTGACCCTAAGCACCCCTTACTAATCCTCCGATACCCCCAATTACTACCTCAATACTCCCCCACATTCATCCCCCAACTCACCCATTAACTGCTTGCATTACCCCCTAATGACCTTAATCCCTCCCCAACTAGTTCCCCCAAACCCTCAATTACTTCCACATTGATTCCACCCCATTGTCCTTATCGCTCTCCCTAGCCTATTATACGCACATCCACTCCCCCAAATCTGCCTCTATACCCATCAACCCCCCAACTACATCCTCAACAATTCCTCCCATTTCTCCCATTACTCCCAACTGACCCTATAAACCCCAGCTAGTCCCCCAAACCCTCAATTACTTCCTCATTGGTGCCCCTCATTTATTCCCCCGACTCCCCCTATCGCCAATTTTTAGGTCATAAAAGTCAAGAATTAGCTGAAAATTGACTTCAAAATCATTTATTTTGATCCCAAAGAACGGTTAAAAAATTTCAAGTTCGTTTCTTTTTTTTTCTACACTATATTTTCATTGCTTTATCTTTTTTTAACGATATTATTTTTTCATAGTATCTCCTTGACCCGGAATTCAATTATTAAGACAGAGGCCTATGCTAGAAACTGTAAATTTTAATCTGTCCACTTTCTTAATAAAACGTAGGACGTTGGCCTAATTATACAGCGTCAACTTTATGTTTTATTGTTAACGCAATATTATATCAAAAATAAAAAACGTCTTTATAGACAAAAGAAATGTTTCATAATATTCCTTGTTAAATGTCAAAGTCATTAAAAGAAAACCGCTATTATAATTAATAGAGTTTTAATTGAACAGATTGAAAAAAATTTCTATTGTATAAAAAACGGTCTATTTAGCTAAAGTATGCGTTTAAAGATATAAAGATAGCCTTGTGTCGTGTAATGTCGACAAGGTTGTCCCAGGAATATTAAATAGAAGTTGATTATGACCGTTTAATCAATAAATTCCGTACGGTAAAGACAGAAGTGGTAGAGCTGAGGAACCCCACTGAAATCTAACCGGCCAACTCAAACTGGCTGAACTCTACATTAACGATCACCCGGTAATCTTATGAAACTGCAAGCGAACAACCTTGTTTATCCTTGAAAATTAGTCGTGAGGGAGAATTCATTAAATAAAAAGATTCGCTATCAGAAATCAACGCCGTGTAATAAATACGTGGATCGTGAGATATTCCGATTCGTGCCCGAACAAGAAATGACCTTTTTTCGACACAAGCGGCCCTTGAATTCCGTCGTTGGAATGAAAATTATTAAATAATAATAAAAAAAATCGAGCACTTTTTATGTTGGGTTTATTGCACTTCACGGTCGCCGGTTCTTTATAAGGGGTCGAGTTATGCAATAAAATTAGATTAGACGACTTTTTTTAATACAAGGTTGACCGATGAAGATTTTTAATTGAAAACAAGTCAGATTATCGGAAACAGGGTTGCGAGAATTTCTGGTCAAAAATAATAGAAAAGTGCCTTTCTTACCAAGAAATATTGAATTTGTATGGTGAAGAAGATTCAAAATCTGCAAAAAACAGAGTCTGGAGGAGGAATTCGGACTGGAGGAATTCATAACTGAAACTTCCTAGAAAAGAAGGGCTCTACAGACCTCTCCACTAAATTATTCACCTTCCCCCATCACCCCCACTCTCCCCCAACCTCCACACTCCCCCACTACCCCCAACCTCCCCCACTACCCCCACTCTCCACACTCCCCCAACCTCCCACTCCCCCACTCACTCCACCAACCTCCCTACTCCCCCAACCTCCAACTCTCCACCAACCTCCCCACTTTCCCCCAACCTCCAAACTCTCCCCCAACCTCCCACTCTCCCCCAACCTCCCCACTCTCCCCATCCCCACTACTCCCCCAACCTCCCCCTCTCCCCCACTCTCCCCCAACCTCCCCCACTCACTCCCCACTTCCCCCACTCTCCCCACCTCCCCACTCTCCCCACTCCCCCAACCTCCCCAACTTTCCCCCAACCTCCCCACTCTCCCCCAACCTCCCCACTCTCCCCCAACCTCCCACTTCCCCCCAACCTCCCACTTCCCCCAACCTCCCCACTCTCCCCCAACCTCCCCACTCTCCCCACCTCCCAACCTCCCCACTCTCCCCCAACCTCCCCAACCTCCCCACTCTCCCCCAACCTCCCCACTCTCCCCCAACCTCCCCACTTTCCCCCAACCTCCCCACTTTCCCCCCAACCTCCACACTCTCCCCAACCTCCCCCACTCTCCCCAACCTCCCCCTCCCCCACCAACCTCCCCAATCGTCTATCCTTTCTGATCAAAATTGACTAAACGCGCATCCGAGACCTGAGATTGACAATAGAGAGCAATTTCCAAAAAAAAAATTGTGAAGAAAAAAAAGTGACAGGATAAATGTTGAGCGTATGCCCAGAACGTCGGAAAAAATTGGTAAAATTTTTTTTGCAACTCGATTCAATAGAGGAAATTTTTTGAACATAAAAAAAAACAACGGAAAAGGCCAAATCACGTCTTATTTCAAAATAGCAAAATTGAGATATCATAGTTTGGTATAAAGGTTCGAACGAATCCATTTACTTCTCTTCCGCTGGACAAAAGACGGAAAATACCTCACGCCCTTGGATTCACCTCCGTTTGTTCCTATTGGGAAACCAATTTTTTCTCTCTTTTTCCCAAGTTGATTTACTTTCATCACCCCAGCAAAGAATTACGTTTAATAGGGTAACCTTCGAACGTACGACTTTTTTTCGGTCTAGGCTTTTAAACCTTATAATTCCGTTATTCACCTTCTTAACAAATAACGATTCCGTAAAAAGAATCAACCTCACCGCGCCTTTAGACGATTCGATTTGGACTAATGTTTAATTGTAACCATAGTAACCCAACCGTATCAACCAAGGTCTTAAAAAAAACACTAAAAATCCTTTCTCAATTTATATCAATTAAAAAACTTGAATTATCTCGAAAAATCCTAATGACACAAATGAGAAAGTTTTGTTAAAAAATAACTCTAAAACGTTTATTTTATTCTTTTTGAGTGAAAAACTTTCTTTGGTTTTTTGCGATCCTTTCTTCCTTTTGCGGAAGCTTTCCTGGTGGCTAATCGTTTTGTTTTCTGGGCCGGTTATTACCACTCTTTATCCGAGTTCTCAAGGCTTTAATTGATATTGGCCATTTTCACAGGACGTTTCCACTATTTTAGCTGTTGGATAAGTCAAAATTGGTTCTTACGATACTAATGGTAGAGATTAGACTTTAATTTAAGTAGCAGAGTTACATTACGATTTGTATCCACTTTTTGGGCAGATTTAGGCCATTTTTCGATGAGAAAAGACCCTTTTTTGATGATATAAGACTCTTTTTAGGAAGATAACGAATCTGTTTTGGCAAGGAAGACACTTTGTAGGCAGATTTTAACCATTTTTATCAGATTAAAAAAAACGATTTTTAGGAAGATTAAGGACCCTTTTTCGATAATAAAAGACCCTATTTTGATGAGAGAAGACCCTTTTTAGGAAGACAATGAATCTGTTTTGGGGAGGAAGACCCTTTGTAGGCAGATTTTAACCATTTTTCATAAGGAAAAACTATTTTAAGGGCTATTTAGGACCTTTTTCGATGAGAAAAGAGCCTTTTTAGGAAGATAATGAACCTGTTTTAGTGAGGAAGACCCTTTGTAGGCAGATTTTAACCATTTTCATCAGATAAAAAAAACGATTTTTAGGAAGATTAAGGACCCTTTTTCGATAATAAAAGACCCTATTTTGATGAGAGAAGACCCTTTTTAGGAAGATAATGAATGTGTTTTGGGGAGGAAGACCCTTTGTAAGCAGATTTTAACCATTTTTCATAAGGAAAAACTATTTTAAGGGCTATTTAGGACCTTTTTCGATGATAAAGAATTTAATCAGATTTTGACCCTTTTTCGATGAAAAGAGACCTTCTGGCAGATCTTAACCATTTTCAGAGAAAACCATTTTTTGGCAGAATTAGGACCTTTTCGATGAGATTTTGAACTTTTTTTTTTTGGCGAAGAAGACCCCTTTTTGGGCAGATTTGACTAGGAAAAACCCTTTTGAAGCATATTTCGACCCTTTTTCGATGTTAATCGAGGTTTTCATTACTTTTGGGATATTTAGACAAAAGTTGTATCTGAATGCCAAATTTTGGGTTGTGGGAAAAGGGAGTTGAGATCAGTCGACTATCGAAACCGATAATTTAAAGCTTTTCTATCCTTCTGGCCTAACGAAATCCAAAAGCGGCGTCCATGTACATGACACACATCATGCGAGAATTTCGATTTTGCAAGAAGTGGACGTTTGAAGCTCAACTCGAACACATTTGTTACTCTACCGTAATCTGGACGAGGAGTCTGATTAACCCAATTTATTAACAAGTGTTTTAGTCCTTGAAATTCTTTTTATTTCACCTTTTAACTGACATGATTGATCTCCAATCCCTCTAACGTTGTAACTAATCATTACACGCCTTCCTCCTCTCTCTCCCCTTATTAGCCACATGTCCGCCTGTCGTAATATAAATTTTATTCGAAATTTCAAAACTTGCACATCTTCATTAAAATTACCCTTTTCGAATACGAAACGAATTGTGAAACCGAAATCGAACAATGGTGTGACATTTTTTTTACTTGTTAAATGTTATTTTCTTATTATGTGTGAAGTTGTTCCCTTTTGTTCTTTTTTGTCACATTTTTATTATCACCATTTTTTTAAAAGCATCATTTTTTTCAGGAAATAATTTATAAAATGTCAAGGAAAAAAATGTAATATAACAAACTATTTTAAAATTAAAAAGTCCAACGTCGAAATCGTAAAAATTTAATTTTATATCCTTTCAAGAACATTGAAATGAATTATTAGTTTAAAAAAGAAATGATTGATGTTTCGTGCGTCAATTAAAAGTTCACACAAAAGTTTGGGCGTTGATCTTTCAAAATTGTTCAATTTGGAGAGTTTCGAAAGCTCAAAACGTTCGGATATTGCCGAAATTTTTTTTTGATTAATGGAGGAACCAATCGATAGTTTCCATATCGGAAAAGGTGTAATTTTAAAAATTATTGTCCTCTCCGAAGGTCGGAACATTTCATAATTTCTTCAAAATCGACTTTTACTTAAGTCTTTGGTCAAAGTTTTTTCAAATAAGCAGATCAAACAGAAAAACCTTCTATTTTTCTATTTTTCAGTATTTTTTCCCCCAGGAAAAAAGCTATAAAATGGATAAAAATTTGCCTAAAATGGGCCTTTCTCGTCAAAACAGATGCATTAAAAGGTCGAAAAAGTTAAATAATTTGCCTTAAACTCGTCGAAAAGGTTAAAATCAGCCTAAAAAGTGTCTTTTTTTACTGAAAAATGTTACTGATTTTCCTAAAAAAAAGGTGTTCCTCGTCATAAACGTACAAAACTTTGCTTTAATTTTTTTTTAAAATCTCCAAAAGGAAATATATTTCTGTTGTTTGAGTACCGCATTCTAATATTTCGTGCTCTTTCTTACATAAAAAAGGCTACTTATTTATGTGGTCATAGCAATTTTTTAATTTATTTAAACATTAGTTTGTAAAAATGTGAAAGTTTTCGAGTTCAAATAAGGTAGCGGACTTGTCCAAATACATTGTTTTAAAAGGACTTTTAATTATAGTGAGAGTCGAAAAAAGCGATGACAGATGAGAGAGAAAAATGACAAAAAGTTATCGCCTTACCAGCATCCAATTTGCATAAAACATACCGAATTCGATAAAAGATTTCAATATGTAAATAAATTCTTCTAAATAATAGGGTTGGGTATTTTGACACATTTTTGGTACAATTTTTCTTAAAAGTTATCATTTAAGTTCAAGAGCAGCAAAGTTCCGTGAGCTCTCACTCACGCCACCTGTAATAGCAGGTATAATTTCCTTTTACTTGAAGTAAAATAGAGGACACACGAAAAAAAGGTTCGGAAAAAAATGCGATGAAACAAAAGAGGGTAAAAAAGGAGGAAGAGAAGGGAAAATGGCAAAACAATTGTAATGAGGTGATAAGTATTCACGAGGGTTATACTTAGAAAGTGCATAGAAGAAAGAAAAGTGCAATTTACTGTTGCCAAATGGCAGGAAATTGAGCTAATAAATTAACCATCACGGGGACGTTATCAAAGCTTGAAAATCATCCCAACTTTGCACACGAACGTACCAAGTCACGGCCGACCGAGACGGTATTAAAATTATAAAAGCGAAGACCGTGAAAAAGGATTTTTAATTCGATTAAAGGAGTGTTTTTCGTTGGGGTGGACATTTTTCGATGAAAAAGAGTTTAAAAAGATTTTAACAATTTTTCAAGAGGAAAAACCATTTTTGGGCAGATTTGGGACCTTTTCGATGAGAAAGAGTTTAAGCAAATGTTGACCCTTTTTCGATGAAAAGAGACCCTTCTTAATGCAGATTTTAACAATTTTTCATGAGGAAAAACCATTTTTGGGCAGATTTAGGACATTTTTCGATGAAAAAGAGTTTAAGCAGATTGTGACCCATTTTCGATAGAAAGAGACCCCTTCTTAATGCAGAAAAAACCATTTTTGGGCAGATTTACGACCTTTTTCGATGAGAAAGAGTTTAAGCAAATGTTGACCCTTTTTCGATGAAAAGAGACCCTTCTTAATGCAGATTTTAACAATTTTTCAAGAGGAAATACCACTTTTGGGCAGATTTAGGACCTTTTTCGATGAGAAAGAGTTTAAGCATATTTTGACCCTTTTTCGACGAAAAGATACCCCCTTCTCAATGCAGTTCTTAACCATTTTCCATCAAGAAAAACGATTTTTTGGCAGATTTAGGACCTTTTTCGATGAGAAAGAATTTAGGCAGATTGTGACCCTTTTTCGATGAAAAGAGACCGTTCTTAATGCAGTTTTTAACCATTTTTCACCAGGAAAAACCATTTTTGAACCTTTTCGATTCGAAAAGTTATTGTGATACTGTCGGTTTTTTGGTTTTGGGGTAACCTGAAGAAAGGGGTAAAAAGTGGGGAGGTATCTGAGGTAGTTCTATTCCATGGCAGCTCCAGACCAGCTTAACTAGGCTACGAACCATGACCCTCATAAAATCGGGTAAAACTGCTCCTTAAATGTTTTGTTCATAATTGTCGACCTTCGATAATTTATTCCACAAAATATAGCAATAAATAGCCAAATTACTCTCAATTTACATCATTACTTCCCATTAAAGTGAAAAAAATGATATTTAAAACTTGACCTGTTTCAAACGTTGAACTTATGACTTTGAACCCTTTTAGTTACGGTTTATGAAATTTCATTTTTTCTCCAAAAATTGGGTCAAAATGATTTATTCGTTTAGAATTTTCAATAAATTTTGTTTATGGATTTATTCGTGTTTTTCGTTTCACTGTCAAGGGCAGATATGTCGCTACATTTATTACTTGTTTATCGCCCCAAAAAAATTCCTTTTTCTTACGTCAAACGACGAGAAAGCTATTGAAACGAAAATTCAAAAAATATTTTTGACAATTTTTCAGCGACCGCCTTTTTTTCCTTACCCTTATTTTTTATCTCCGGAACTAATTTTTGGCACAAGCGTGACACATTTTATTATTCAAAAAGTGAAAATTGATCCAGGAAAAACAATGGTCATTGAGGAAAGTGAGAGTCCCGTTATGCACTTTTCGACTCGTAACATCGAAATACGATATCAGAAGGTCGACATAAAGATGCTCTCGAGAAAGCCAAAAAAATAATTTTCAAATAATTAAAAGCAACATAAAACCAAGGACTTGAATCAAAAGTCATACGATCTCTTCCTGCATTTTTTATTCATATTATGCATGTCCACAGAACCTGTTAATTTTGGATCATTTAACGTTAATTCTAGGTCTATTCCGACATGGAAAACGCCCAAGTCGACCTTGTATTAGATCCTAAGAAATCGTAATTGTCTAGTTATAACGTGATTGAAATATAATAAACTTTTACTTTTTACATTCTAATATTTACATAAATACATGTTACTAGTTTCTTGGTCAAGTGTCGATTTTGAGCAAATGTTTAGGTAGAAAGTGAAGTTTTTGATTGGCTTTTAGTAAAAGTACTTTATCACTTCCTAATTCATTGATGAAGCCGTCACACCCTCTCGTTTTCTTTCGTTTCTATCTCCTAGATAAAAATCGCGATAAAAAGAACGAAAACGCCTTTTTTCCACCTTTCTTTTTCTGTCTGCCACTCGAAATCGTTTAAGATTTTTATCAGAAAAGAATATTTTGCAAAAAATGCATGTTTCAGTGGAAATTACGAGACCGTAGAAGGACTCGGGGAGGCGCCCCGTTTCGACAAAAGATCTTCGATTTCCATTTTTGTCGCTTTGAGTTTTACATATGTATTTTCACGGTTCAACACACGTTTTCTGAATGGGCTGACCCCGTTTTTTCAATAGGGGAGGAATTCATTTTTTTTCTGACCAGTCACGACCGATGGAATTTTGAAACGGCGTCGGATCCCTCTTTAAGTTTGTAAAGTGATTGTTAAACGTTTCGTGATCTTTTAAAGGGAATCCGTTTGAAATTATCTATTGTGATTGCTTCAAAACATCGCAACAGGTTTATCCAGGCGGAGTAGGAAGGCTTTGATGATCAGATCAGTGAATACCTGGCTATAACGAAAATCGTATCTTCAGCCTCTAATTGGACCGAGATGGAAGGTGGAAGATAGGGGGATATGGGGGGAGGGTTGTGGAGGATAGCGGAGGTGATAGGAAAGTGGAGGGGAGGTTAGAGAAGGAGATGCTAGGGAGATAATGAGAGAGATTGGGGAGGTAGTAGATGGGGTAGATCCCAATGGTGGGGGAGGTTGGGGGAAGTGATAGGAAGGTGGGGGGAGGTTGGGGGAAGTGATAGGAAGGTGGGGAGATGGGGGGAGGTAATGAAAGAGTGTGGGGAGTTGGTGGAAGATGGGGGTTATGGGGGGAGGGTGGAGGAAAATAGCGGGGGTAATAGGGGAGTGAAGGAGGTGGTGAAATGTTGGGGAAGGGGAGATAATGAGAGAGATTGGGGAGGTAGTAGACGGGGTAGATCCGAATGGTGGGGGGAGGTTGGGGGAAGTGATAGGAAGGTGGGAAGATGGGGGAAAGGTAATGAAAGAGTGTGGGGAGTTGGTGGAAGATGGGGGATAAGGGGGGAGGGTGGAGGAAAATAGCGGAGGTGATAGGAGAGTGAAGGAGGTGGTGAAATGCTGGGGAAGGGGAGATAATGAGAGAGATTGGGGAGGTAGTAGACGGGGTAGATCCGAATGGTGGGGGGAGGTTGGGGGAAGTGATAGGAAGGTGAGGAGAAGGAGAAGCGAAAGTCAAGGGCACTGAGGGTGTAATGTGAGAGGGGGAGCGCTCAAAGATGGGGTTTGATGGTGGGGGAGTTTGGGGAGGTGGTGGATGATGGGGGAAGCCGGGGGAAGTGATAGAAGGATGGGGAAAGGTTTTGGAAGGTTTAAGGAGAATACAGGAGGTAATGAGAGAGTGAAAGCTCAGAAAGATGGGAGTTGTAGGAAGGTTGGGGGAGGGTCAAGGAGGATCGGGGAAGGTGGGGATATAAGGCTCAAACTATGGTGTTTGAAGCGAAATTTTCTATTTGTATTCACTCGAATTTTTCAAAAGGAACGATTAATCCTCCATACCACAGTTTTTCTCAGCAAAATATTTCAACTCGCCATTGGAACAATTTCCTAATGTTTACTAGCATATTAGATAATAATTTTCGAGTATATAGAAAATTTATTTACATCTCCGCCCTGGATGTTCACTTTACGTAATTATTAAATTAATTAATAAATCCTCACAAGTTTTCGGGCATGTATAATTAAAACCAAGTGCACATGTAGGTAACTTCCGAATCGTTCATCATATTGATGGTTTTTCTATGTCTTCCTTCTTTACTCCATAAATTAGGTCTACAAAAGAAATTTCAGTTTTGAGGAAGTAGTTAGAGCGTAATTTCGCGATATGGAGGGATTGCATTCCAAGCGTTTGGAGCGGCTACTCTTAAGAATTTAATCTAGATTTTAAATCGTGGACGTCGATCAAGTGTTCCTTGAAATATCGCACTTTATTTTTAAGGAATAAGGACTTTCTAGTTCATTTATCAAACCTTCGTTTGTTCCACCTGCAAACTGGACTTCCTCTCTAAACTTCCTTTTAGAAAAAAATATTACAATCACAGTTTCGATATAAAGTTTGTTAATCCGCCTTTGAAAGTAAACCTGTTTAATCGATATTTTTAAGTATATTTTCCTGAGATACACTTGAAACCATTTATTGTATAAGACTTAAAAAAAAACCAGAAGCGTTTGAGAGGGAAAAAAGTCGTTTTTTTCTGTTGACTTATAAGTTGAGCTAGTTTCGAAATGAATTTCTATTCTTGCACATTTTTCTCAATTTGCTCTAAATAGTGTCTATTAAAAACGTAAAGAATTCCGCTATCGGTTGATTTGTTGGCGGCCTTCCGACCGCTTTAATTTGTCCGATAATGAATTTATTTTTTCCGCAAAGCTCCTTTTAACTTCCCCGATGAATTTCTGAGCTTGGAGTGAGTAATCGTTTAATCTCTTTGCGTTCAATAAGCGAAATCTGCCTAAGGTGTCCTTAATCGTCAAAAAGGTTCCAAAGCTCCCTAAATAGAATTATCTCGTTGAAAACTGTTCGAAATCCGCCTAATATTGGTCTTTCTTGTAGTATAGGGCTCTAAAATGACCTAAAAATAGTTTTTTTTATCGTCGTAAAACAGGAAAAATCTGCCCAAAAAGTGTCCTTAATCGTCTAAAGGTTCAAGTTCTGGCTAAAAATGGTCTATCGCGTGAAAAACTGTTCGAAATCTGCCTAATATTGGTCTTTCTATGTAGTATGAGGTTCTAAAATGACCTAAAAATAGACTTTTATCGTCGTAAAACAGGAAAAATCGGCCCAAAAAGTGTCCTCAATCGTCAAAAGGTTCAACTTCTGCCTAAAAATGGTCTATCTCGTTGAAAACTGTTCGAAATCTGCCTAATATTGGTCTTTATATGTAGTATGGGGTTCTAAAATGACCTAAAAATAGTTTTTTTATCGTCGTAAAACAGGAAAAATCTGCCCAAAAAGTGTCCTCAATCGTCAAAAGGTTCAACTTCTGCCTAAAAATGGTCTATCTCGTTAAAAACTGTTCGAAATCTGCCTAATATTGGTCTTTCTAAGTAGTATGAGGTTCTAAAATGACCTAAAAATAGACTTTTATCGTCGTAAAACAGGAAAAATCGGCCCAAAAAGTGTCCTTAATCGTCAAAAGGTTCAAGTGCTGCCAACAAATGGTCTATCTCGTTAAACACTGTTCGAAATCTGCATAATATTGGTCTTTCTATGTAGTATGAGGTTCTCAAATGACCTAAAAATAGTCGTAGAAAAGGAAAAATCTGCCCAAAAAGTATCCTTCGGTTCTAAGTCTAGAAAAGGTTTAAAATCAGGCTTTCGTTCTTTCTTTTCTTAATTACATAAAGTAAACATCCATGGAGAAGAGAATGTGCGTAAATAATTTATTTAGACTCGAAAATTGTTACTTAATCTAGTAATTATTAGGAAATTATTCCGATCGCGAAATAAGTTCGACAATTTAATAAGTAGTGCGATATACGTGCGTAGAGTGACGTAATAGTTTACACGAAAAGGTGCATTCATGCACTATGACGTGGAATAATTTTCGAAAAATAAAAATTTCTTCGGAGCCTCTCTTTCGGTATCAAAATCTCTCATATCGAAAAAAATAAAATTCCGATCTTGCAACCTTTTTCCCCTCGGGGCGAAATCGCACCCATAAAATTCTCCGTTACGAACAATAAAAATCGTCCCAATTTCACCTTTGAAAAAAAAAATACGTGTTCAATAAACAAGGAACTCATTAACTTGATTTTTTCGTTTATTTTCTTTGGAGTGAAACTCGTTAAGTTTTACGATCGGAGGTCCGAAAAACTCGAGACGTACGAGTTTACGCAATAGTCCGAAGGCACGTCCGATTCCCCTCGAGAGTTTCCAGATCCTGAAAATACACACTTTACAATTTATTATATATAATTTCAAGCTTTTATAACGTCCATTGTGTACAGAATGGGTTATTCCACTCTCCCATTATATGAGCACAAAGATCAAGGAACGATTTGGATCGAGAAAACTAAATGAAGAATTGACCGATAGCTGAAGATCTTAAGATCCCAACTGCTGAAAACACTTGCCCTAGCATCACACTTAATTTGTGCTATTGAATTTTCTATCTAGAAAACTTACGCACTAGGACCAAAATTTTAAATTTTACTATTTTCAAAACGCCCAAAACCACATTTTAAAAACGCCATTTTCTGCCTAAAAACTGCAAAGTCTTAACACTCAACACTTACTGTTCTACACTAAAAAAGTCCATCAATTAAGACGATAAACAAAGAACAATGAAGAAAGTCGAAAAAGGGAGAATACATTTTCACAGTTGGGAAATTCCGAAAAAAAATTAGTCTTCATAAAATTAATTCCATTAATTAAAGCTTCAAGGTCATTATAAAGAAAGTTCAAAATAAAAATAAGATTAAACGATATTCGCAAAAATTATTTTCAAAAGCTTTCCTTTTCACCCGCTTACGACAGATTATCGCGAATGTCTAGGTTATGATGCGTACAACCCATTATGTCAAAAAATGCTAATAGTCTACTTTCACATTTTACGCACTCTAAAAAAATAATACAATAAGAAGCGTATAATTTAATATATCAATATTCAAGTACAAAAAGACGTTTAAATAAATTACAAATCTAACGGAAACATAAAAAAAAGATTATATAACGTCCTTTTAATTAAAAAAAAATTACTGAGTAAAACCTGTTTATTAGGGCGTTCATTTAAGCTACTAAAAGCAGGCATTTGGCCAAGAGAATGTGACTGAGGATCGAGAAGGGACAAAAAACTCGAAAATTAAGCAATACGATTCAGGACATTTCTTCATGAAGTGGAAAAAAAATCATATTTATTAAAATGATATATTTTTCTCTTTCAATTAATCTTGAAGGCTATCAATCTCGATTTTATAAATAATTCAGTTATAAATCTCATGTTCATAAATAAATGGCCGCTAAAACAATGGTTTGACATGAAAAGAGGCAATTAATTGTATAATAAAGATAAAAATAATGAAAAAAATGGTTTCATCCATCAATTTGGGAAAAATGGAGTTCTGAGGTTGTACAACCGATTCTTCAGGTTATCAGTTTTATGATTATTAAAAATCGACGGAAGACACCTGAATTATTTGCCTCTTTTCATCTGAGATTATTATCAGCATATTGCACTTTCTAAGCGCTACTAATGGGGAAAATTTTCCGGTCTAATTTTAAAAACGGAATGGTCCCATTGGGCGTTAAAATTTTTTGCGAGGTGAACCGTTTTTTACTTGGCTTTCTAATTTTTGCAGCAGAAAAAAAAAGGCGTTTTGTTGAATTTTTAAGCAGAAATTGTCTTGTTATAGCGGATTTCCAAAGGAATGGAATTTAATACGATTGTTTTAATTGGTTTTTTAACATCCGGTAACGATTGTTCGGTTTATTATATCGAAATGTTCTCAAGGTTGTTGGGTCCGGAGGAGAACTGCTTTCTCCGTGGTTCGATTCGAAAATTTTCGCCCTCCACCCCCCTCGCGTTTCGGACGCTTTTAACGGCCTATTAATTTCACAATGGCCCTATCTCATTATGAAATTGCGAGAATATTCTTACGCCCGAGCTTTTAACTCGGTTCGTTTAGTTTTATGAAAAAAAGACGTAACCGATGCACAAGCTTAATGGCCATTTTTAAGGGTTTTTTTACGAACGGATTTTCACTTTGAAACTACTTTATCAATAGAAATTGAGAAGCAATGAGCCTGGGGCTTCTTTTAACATTCAACCGACTGTGGTGCCTTCTTTCCATCTTTCTGACGATTTTCCTCATTTTGTGGTGCCCTTTTTTTCCATTTCGTGGTGGCCCTTTTCCCCCATTTCGTGGTGGCCCTTTTTCCCCATTTCGTGGTGGACCTTTTTCCCCATTTCGTGGTGGCCCTTTTTCCCCATTTTGTGGTGCCCTCTTTCCCCATTTTGTGGTGCCCTTTTTTTCCATTTCGTGGTGGCCCTTTTTCCCCATTTCGTGGTGGCCCTTTTTCCCCATTTCGTGGTGGCCCTTTTTCCCCATTTCGTGGTGGCCCTTTTTCCCCATTTCGTGGTGGCCCTTTTTCCCCATTTCGTGGTGGCCCTTTTTCCCCATTTCGTGGTGGCCCTTTTTCCCCATTTCGTGGTGGCCCTTTTTCCCCATTTCGTGGTGCCCTTTTTCCCCATTTCGTGGTGGCCCTTTTTCCCCATTTCGTGGTGGCCCTTTTTCCCCATTTCGTGGTGGCCCTTTTTCCCATTTCGTGGTGGCCCTTTTTCCCCATTTCGTGGTGGCCCTTTTTCCCCATTTCGTGGTGGCCCTTTTTCCCTTTTCGTGGTGGTCCTTTTTCCCATTTCGTGGTGGCTCTTTTTCCCATTTCGTGGTGGCCCTTTTCCCTCTGTTGTACCCTTTTCCCTCGATGGGTACCCTTGCCCTTCGTGGTTCTACTTTTTACATTTATGTGATACCCCTTTTATCCAATTCAGTACCCAGTTTCTGGTTTTTTCCGCCAAATATCAAGCTTCAAAGCCACCATGAACCTCAACAAGTGCCCTGAGAATTTCGCAAATTGACCCATCTTACAATAAAAAGGAATTTTTTTAGACAAATAACATAAATAGGTAGTGTTACAAATCACGCCTACTATGACATTTTGATATGACTTTCACTGTAATTTCTTATGAATGAGTCTTTTCGAGTATACGGAAGATTAGTTAAAATGTCAGAGGTTTTCGGACTCGAAGAAGGCCTCTTAAAGTGGCCGAGTCTGACATTTAAAAGCGCTTCAATGTCATCATCTTCTCTCGGCCAATGTCAGGGGAACTTCTCCAAGCTTCCGAAACCCATCGAAACCAGTCTAAAAATAATCAATTCGAACAATATTAGAATTTTTTCGAAACCCGGAAGATGAGTCAGACTCGCTTTCGATTTTATGGATTATTCCGTCACCGAAGTTTTCCTATGATGAATTTAAAATCCTTTTTTGGACCTCCTGGTGAGTTAAAAACGGGAAAAAGTCAATGATCGCGATTTCGAAAATTTAAAATTCACATAAGACCCCACAATTACGTAAAGCCAAAAAACAACATTTTAGTTAAAAACTCCTTTCTTTTTGAATCGATCACCTTGGACCACTATAAGTTTGGAAAAGCTTCGAAAAACTTGGAGAAAAAATAATGAAAAAGATCATTTTGATCTAGGGAATCACATAAATCAAAAAGTCCCCCTTCAATTACATCATCGACATAAATACGATTTTTTAGGTAATTCCAAAGTACTTACAACCATTTTTATTTATAACGAGAGTTTTTAAGACATTATTAACCCATTTTATTACATAAACGTTGATACTCCAGATATAGTGTATTTGTATAAAAAAGACCTTTCTAACCGAGCTAACTTTTAGTGTGACACTAATTTTTCTCAAACATACGAAATCGAAAATGAGGACAACATTCACTATTCAAATAGTGCACTTTTTTAATAACAAGTTGGGAAAAGTTATCGCACAGCCTTTCTTGTTGCGAGTTCGTGAACTAACCCGGGTTGTATAAGTTCCTTTCCACGTACGTATAATTGAAATGTCGCGTGTAACTTTTCAGTGCTTTTTAATTATGAATATTGCGAAAATTTGCGGAAAGGGAACAAAGAAGTTTAAGAAAATGCCGGTACTGTAGAAAAAGTCAAGACATAAAAGGGCCTCTTCCAAAAGATGTTTGTATACTCAGATAAGGGGTTTGTATACTCGGTTTGTATACGGTATATTTGTACCATACAAATAAACACCCCCTCACCAAACAAGCAAACCTAAACTACCCTCACGATTACCTACCCCATCACATTGACCATTCTGAACTCCAGATGTTTGTATACTCTAAAAGATGTTTGTATATTCTCGTACATTCAGAAGAAATACATCAAGAGGGGTGTGATATTTTATAATGACCATTAGAGGGTGTGGGTGCGAAATACTGTATACCCAAATAAGACTTAACCTACCCCCCTTACCTCCCTCTACAAATACCATTCATACCATTCCACCTCCCCCAACTATCTAATGTTAATTACCCCTACCCATCACCAAAAACCAAACCTCAACAACCTACACGCTTACCCCTTAACTAATGTCTACCTCCCCCCTGGATACCTCCTTCCCACCACTTTTCCAAAGATAACTCCCCCAAGGATACCACTCTACCCTCCCATCTGCAGCTATACCCCGCAGTCATTACCATTCCATCGACCCCCTCCACCGTCAATAACCGACCAGAACTCCCCAAGATTAACGCTCAACTAATACCACTCTACCCGTCACCCAACCACCCTCAATATTAGCCCCTCCGGGAATACCACTTTACTTCCCCCCCCCATACAAATAAACACTCTGAATACCCCCTCACCAAACAAGCAACCCTAAACTACCCTCACGATTACCCCATCACATTGACCATTCTGAACTCCACCAACCACCCTCACGATTACCCCTCTAGGAATATCTTTTTTCCTTTCTCCAAATATCAACAACAAAATTAACCTCCTCTCTCCCACAACAGCAACAAGTAACCAACTAAAACTTACCTCACAATTACTACTGTGACCCCATCCCCCATCAACAAGCAATTCAAAACTACCCCCACGATTACCCCCTCAGCACGAGCACCACCCTAGCTCTCCCAACTATACTCCAATCCCACCTCCTCCACGATTACCACTCTGATTACCCACCAATCTGCAGTTCCAATTTCTGCAGATCAACTGCAGTTGACGATTTTCCAATTTCAACCTTTTCAGAACGCTTTTATGACGGCCATAAAATATTGCATGCTTAGATTAGATTCATAGATTTCATAAATCGAACCATTTTTGTCATTCTAGACTTTAAAATCTGAAGCCCAAAACTATTGTCCGCCTCGAAACACTGAAAAAACTTATGTTGAAATTGCGTATTTAAGGCCTTCAAACCGAAAAGTTGCTTTTTTTTGGGGGGTTCAGTGAATAAGATATTAATCACTTCTACGAAAATTAAAAGGCTTTCCAAATATGGGTTTAAAGGGTTGCTTGCTTCTTATTGGCCCTGAGATTATCGAATTATTAGGTTGTCTTGTTAGGAATGCCTATGCAATCAACGTGTTTAATTATGAGCCCACAAAAAATATAATTTTTCAGCCTTTATTTCGGTCATCGCCCCAATTTCGTTACTTAACATGTAATTTAATATCGCCGAATATGCAAATCGATTTTTTTTTGAAAAAAATAAAATGAAGAAACGAGTGACGTGAACGGTGGTCAAAGAAGGCAGGTTGTTCAGAAAGGGGGTTCCGATATCTCACCACGTCCGGCTGCAACCTGAACGGGAGGGAGGCTCGAAATGAAGAGAAATAAAAAAATGTGGCGACCTTGGAAGAAAAAAGCCGCCCCCACCTTCCAACTCGCGATTCCCACTTCGAACCCACTACTCTAGACCCTGGGGTAGCTCGTGAAAGTATCACAGTCCCAAGTCGGCCCTGGGCGAGAGAACAGTGTGCCAAGTGTTCATGATTTTTTCTACTTGAAATTTTAAGAAAATAAATTTATTCCGTTGTATTGTGGCAGACATGCAGCTAGTCCTCACACTGACGGCGCTACTCGCCGTCACGGCTTTGGCGACCAAAGTCACCACCAACACCAACACTAATACACGTGTTAAAAAAAGAACAGGTAAGCCAAAAATAAATTTTACCAATTAAAAAAAAAAAGTGTTTTGTGAAGTGATTTGTGATAGTGAAAATTGACCGGGATCTTCCGTTATCTCAGCCTTGGAAGACACATGAGATAGACAATGACCTAGGGAAACCCCCCGACACTTTCTTCTTTTTTGTCCCGTTTGATGCCTCAAATAGAATTTTTTTTTCTATCTATCCCCTCTTTTAAAGGAAATTATTTATTAAATAATTTTTGTTTCGCTCTATTTGTCCATTACTATCTCGAATAGAAAGCAAGAGAAAAGTGAAGTGACCCGGCGAAAAAAAAAAATGCGATTTTATGTTTTAAACGTCCAATTTCCAATTTTTGCACTGTTTCCTCTCCCTGTTGATTTGAGGCCAAAAAAGTCCTCAAAAACTAAATTTTTTTGAGAGATTCAAGTTTTTCAAATTTTAGACTTTTTTCAAGCCTTTTCAGGCTAAAAAAAGGTCTGAGAAAATTTATGCTTAGTAACTTTTTTTAGCTCAACAAAAGAGCTTTCCAATGGTATGAAAAATGATAAAATCGGTGGAAAATTGTGGAAGTTATGGACGCTTAATTTAGTCATGAAACCGCGCAGAACATTCTTGAGGCATACATTGATAACCTTTTTGAGCTAAAATGACCTTTCTAACCCCAGAATCAATTAAATCGGTCAAAAATTGTGGAAATTATGGACGATTTAGCCATGAAATCGTGTACCGACCTGCAGTTTTTTCTCATTTTTCAATACCAAACGACGAGAAATCTCATGCTAGACTAGTTTTCTAACTAATCCTAATTAATAGAATTTTCAAAATTAAAATTTCACTTTTTTTTTGCTAATTTTTTTTCTATGGCCAATAAAGAGAAAGAGTGAACCGGATCTTTTGCTTGTTTTTCTGGCAAACTATTAAGAAAAAAAAACACGAATTTATCAAACTCAAATATGGACCGAAAGAAATTCCTATTTGAACTAAAATTAAAAAAGTTTAAAAAAATATTTCATCTTATATCTCAAGGTAGACTCAATCATGCAGAAAACAATATTTCCCAATCAATTTTTTAAAACAAAAACCATTTTATAATTCAATTAAATTTTTAATTAAAAATGTAACAACTTTTGTTGTAATTTATAGATTTAGAAAAGATTTAACCTTCATAACGGGAAAATCAGTTACAAAACTTGTCCATTATGAATAATTTATAATAAAACTTATGGGATTTTGCCAATTAAAAGGTTCAATAGTCCAGAAAAAGTGAGTTTAAACGTAAATATTATAATTTAAAATTATTATTTTGTATTCGGATTTTTAAAAAAATCAAAACCACAGAACGGTAACGAAGGACGAATTATATAAAATTAGATTTTAAATGAGCGATATCCTGACATTGGTCACAAAGGAAACTTTTTAGATCCGAAATTTTGTTATTACGATATTCTTAATTAAAGAGCAACTAGGCCGTAGAAAAAAAAATCGATATGGAAGAAAAAAAATGCTTTCTAATTTATTCGGTTAAAAATGTGTCGGGACCGATTTTATAATCAGATTTTGGCTAAAGAATCCTTTTTCCTGGAGAAAAGTCGTCAAAAAAGAATTAAAGGGTAGTTAAAGAGAAATTTATTTAAAAACTAAAAAAAGGGGGTCCCGAAATCCAAATTTCTCACCTTTCACGTATTGCGTAAGTGATAATCAAGGTCTCTTTTTTTGGAAGCTTGATTGTTCTTTTTGTGTTAAAACATGAGAATTTTAGAAAAGAGTTTTTTCGATTTCGGTCCTTTTGTCATGAAAAAACTTTAATTTCATTTGTAATTCTGGCGGAACTGAAGAAATTTGATCTTTGAATGATGATGGGGTCCTCTTATGGCGAACATGGGAAATAGAATGAGGGGGAAAAAAACTTTGTCTCCTATTTGCTAGTGCATTAATTATCATATTTTAATTCTGGAAACGGATTTGTTAACTGCACTATAATATAAAACTTTTAACAATTAAAAAAGCATTTATTTCCCTCCAAAAAACCTAACTTTACGGCAATTTTTTTCAATTTTTGAAAAATTCAAAAATTTCTTCTCATAAGAAATTTGGCAGCAAATTACAGAATACAAATCCATTTTCGATATTCTGAACGGATATTCATTTTTGGAGCAAATAGGAAAATCTCTTCTTTTTGGTGATTGCGAAGATGAAGGCTTTTGATATATTGAGGTGCTGATGTAATGAAATTTTCAATTACATTCAACATTTGAACTTGTTTCATCTGGATTCGTGCTTGCAAAACCGCCGTCTCTGTATTGTGATGTATTCTTTTATTTGATTGTCGTCGGGCGACATGCTAATGAACCGTCTGTAGATGTGGGAATCCGAGATGGAAAGCTGTCACGTTTCCAGTACTGCGGAAAACGAAAGTCTCTTAGCCGACGAAGCGTGACTCCGGAAGCCGCCCGGCGCGTCTACGGCGGGAGTGGGGCCGATTTTTCGGCTACCCACACGTCCGCTCCGAAAAAGCGACAATTACCCAAAAGATTGGACCCCCCGAAAAAAGAAAACGTCCCGGAAATTTAATTTCTCCCTATTGATAATAGACATATCCAGATTGCAAAATGAGACGTTGCGATTTTTGCGAGCCACCCACGAGGACGCCGTGACACTTTCGGTCGTGACGGCATCGTTCTCATTAATTATCCAGTTAAAACGGTCCTTTTGCGCGGACTGAGAAAGGGAAAGCAAAGAAAAAAATTGCCAGGAAAAAAAATTCAGCCTCACAATGTACGGTTGAAAGTGAGAATCCTTATCGACCTACTCGCCTTAATTCCACCTGTTCCAGATCGTGAGAAAAAGTCCGAAAAAGACCCCAGATATCAATGGATTCAATAGAAAATCCAAAATTACATCGCTAACGAAAATCTCCACTTTTTGACCCTCATGGCCCATTTTACGCGAAAATCATGCTTTGATGGTTTGCCGATACTCTTTTACGTAACGTTTTTCCATGAATATTCAATCTAGAAAGACAATAGGACGAAAGGTCCTCTTCTTTATCCGCTTTTATTTCACTTTCGATGTATCGGAAATGATCGGATTTGCATAAATCTCAAAGGGGCCTTTCTTTGTTTTCTTGTAACGGCTCACTTTCGCGTCCTTTTTTTCCTCCGATAGAAACACCCCCGAGTACTAGACGTTCTGAATAAATTTACAATCGTTTATTTCTTTACCGTTCTCTTTTATAAGGATTTTAATATTCAAAGAAAGAAAAACGATAAAAACGACACTTAAACATATTTATGGGGTTATAAACGCTTTTTTGAATTGAAAATATGCTAAAATAAACAGAAAATTAACACCTCTTTAAGTTAGTCAAGAACCTTCGGACGCATTTTCCAAGGGATGACGAGACGTGAATCGTCTTGTCGAGACTGGAGGACGTTCGATGTCTTTATATGGGCGTAGACGGCTCAATAAAAAAAATCCAATTAAAGAGACAATCAGCTAATTTCGATTAGGGACCTTTCCGAATGAGACCGGTTGCGGACTCTAGAAGCCTTTAAAAGGCGGGAGCCCACCGGTTAAAGTCCCGTCTTCGTAGCGCGTTAAAATACCGTTTGAATTGAGAAACGTGCTATGGTGGCGCAATAACTAATTGAGAAGGAAATCAATTGAAAACCTATGAAATCCTCAATCCTTGTACATCAAAGAGGACCTTCCACATGGGTTCTAACAATTTACTGAGAGCAGATGAAATCTGTGCCTCCTAGGTTGATTAGGGACTGCCAACAGGCTCTTATGACCTAAAAATTCAAGTTTTAGTTCATTTGAACGTCCTTGACATCAATCGAGCATTGCGCAATAATTTTTTTTATCTATTTTAAATAAAAAGATCGCAATAGAAACGCGTCTTTAGAAGGGAAAAGGCAATAAACGCCGGTTAAGTCGAGATGAGAAACACGATCTCGTATGTAGGTAAGCAGGTGAGATGTCCGCCGATTTCCCGGTTCTAAGCTCATTACGACCGGTTATAAAAAAAAGAAGAAGAAAAAAAGTTCTCTTCTAAAAAAATCGATCTTGTAGACTCGACGGCGTCAGCTTTCTCTGATACACCGGCTTGTGCAATTGACAATTTTTTCGACGAGGAGGGGACGGGGACGTAAAAACCGCCTTGTTTATCGTCACACTCTAGATGACACCCTTCCGCCTACGAGAACGTCCGTCTTGGACATTTATTCCATAAAAAAACTAGTATTAAATTGACAAATCATTGACGTTTCAACAAACAATTGACGGCCATGTAATTTTACGTCACTTTTCAACACGGTTTTTTATAGGATTTATATCTTTATTGATGACTTAAAACCACAGAACTTTAAACATAAAAACCGAAGCAAAGAGGTCAATAAGTTCAACAAGTTTCTAGTCCTAAGAAATAATCTAAGAGAATTTATATGCTCTTCACGCTAACGATATGAGTGTCGATAAAATTGTAAACGTTCAATCAAAAATGAACATTTATGTCCATATTTGAGGGCTAAGGAGTACTTTGATCGATTTTACCAATCAAGACATTTTTGAAGCTCTTTAAATGAGCTTTCCAACGATATAAATATCGACAAGATCGGTCAAAAATTGACGAAGTTATGGCTGTCCAATGATGGGGTCCTTGTTACGCGATAACTATGCTTCCTAGCCATATGACCACCTAGTTAAAAATTAAAGCTGACTAATCACTTTTTTCAAAACGTTTCGTTATCGACTTATCCGATCTTGGAAATCGGTCATGAAAAAGACAATTTTTTTAGGCTCCATTTTTGCAGGCTCATTTTGAAGATGACAACAGTATCCACCCCCTTCAAAGCTTATTAGGGCATCACCAATAGGAAACCAATTTTTTCTGACCACACGCGATCTTCCATGTGAATTCTTTTCATTGTTTTCCTCCCCAGTTTGGCAATCTAAGCGTTAAAAAATACACCTTTTTTACAATATCAGATAGGAATTTCCAATTTTGAAATATTCATGTACCCTTTTGTTCGACAATAGGCAGACAAAATTCTCACACTGTTTATTCGCTATGTACACATTTTGCATTTTGATAACTGCCATTAGTATTCTTTTATTATCGATAATGACATAATAAAACACAAAAAAAACGATGCAAATTAGCCAAGAAAAAAATTACTTTTAGGAAGTAAAATTGATCATTACTCACTCTTTACCAATTTTAAATGAGTCATTTCTTATCGAAAAAAAGTACATTTTAAAGATAACTCTTATCAAGATGAGGTAAAACGGACTAAATTACGTAATTGAATTAAAATAAATAAATAAATTTTTTATTTTGAACTTAACTTTATACATCGACAACAGCTTGGAAAAAAACGAAAGTCAACAGCGGGATGACGAATCCGACAAAAGTAACGGCGACCGAAGCTACGAAAAGTTTGACCAACTGAAGACAGCATCGACAACTTTTTTGCTCTTTTTGGCTCCCTTCGTTGTAAATTTGAAAAATCCCATTTTCAACATTCGGGTCCCTTTTTCCAAAACTAGTAAAAATCTTCATTTTTTTGGAGTTAAATTTTCTGAAACAAATCAACAAAAAAAAGGTTACTGATATTTCAGAATTTTCTCGAGAAGTAATGAACCGATTTTTTGTGGGTAAATAGGGCATGGTCAAAAATTTTCAATTGATCCATTTAAGCATAATAATACTTTCTCTATGGATAAAAATTATTTTAGTTAAAGTGAAAGTTTTATTCTTAAATAATATAGGCATACCTTTATTCAGATCACAAGAAGAGTAAAAAAACGACACAATGGTTCCCTCAAGATGTCATACAAACTGTTAAAAGTGAATCTTTTATGATGGGGAAAAAAAGGGGGAATTTTTTTTCTTTCTTATAAAGGTTAAAGACGTGGAAACACTTGAAATATGACTGAAAATGAAACGTAAAATTTTGTTTTATTTTTCAATCTAATGGAGGGGGAAGATAAAGGAATGAGTTTTTCTTTGTCGTTCGACAAAAGACGAAAGTGAGAGGATGCAAGGTCGCGGGCGGGGTTGAAAAACCAAGGACGGAAAAACGAAACCCGCTACACGATGAGAGGTGCAAGGTTGAAAAGGTCACGACTTTTCGTCCGGCGGTTCTTCCCTATTTTCATTATTAGCTTTAAAAGATCAGAAATACTATCCTTTTCTAAATTTTTCTCCCCTAAAATTAACAGTTTCTTTGCAAACTTTTCGAGAAAGAATAAGCACTTTTCCTTCAAGTTCAATTTCTTAACAGGTTCGAGAGTAAAAACAGGATCGAGTGGAAGTGTGCCAGCCGATACCGGTACCGAAAGTCGGAGATCACGTTCCGTTGTCCCAAACGTTTTTTCCCCTTCGATAGATCAAATTAAAAAATAAAGTTGTTCCGAAAGATCGTTAAGAATGGAATAGAAAAAAAAATCGATTAGATCGGTCACGGGAGTCTTTGTCCGGCCCTCTTGCGGATGTCGTACGTGATAACTCGCACTTTAGAAACCCCGGTGAAATCCCAAAATCCCCTGCTTGCATTCGTACTTCACTTTCAAAAAAAAATTTCTTTGTCTAGTTATATAATCTTTAAATCCTAATTGAGTTTAAAATTTGATCACTAAACCGTGAGAAATGATTGGTAATAACATCATAAAATGGTCGTTAATTCTTACCAAATGATGACAAAATCAGTTTCAATCTTTCCTCCAAAAACAAAGGGAATGATTTGGATGCATCAACTAGAAGATAGATCCAAAATTAAAATGTTTGATTAACCAAAACTAAATGGTTTTTAAATCACTTTGTTTATTAAATACTCAAAAATCATTTAAGAGGGTTTTATCGACAAAAATTGGCTCAGAATCTATCTATAGATGGTCTTTAACAACCAAAGCAGGCTCAAAATAAATTTAAATGGGTCTTCATCGACCAAAACAGGCTCAAAGTTCATTTTTAGAGGGTTTAATCCACAAAAAGGCTCAAAATCCTTGTATAGAGGGGTTTTAACGACCAAAAGAGGTTGAAAATCCATTTATAGATGGTCTTTATCGACCAAAATGGCTCAAAATTCATCTATAGAGGATCTTTATCGACCAAAACAGGGTCAAAATCCATCTATAGATGGTTTTGTCGACAAAAAACAAACTATAAACCAACTGTAGAGGGTCGTTGTCGACCAAAAAATGCTCAAAATTGATCTATAGAGACTTTTCATCGACCAAAAAAGGCTCAAAATTCATCTATAGAGGGTTTCTATCAACCAAAAAGGCTCAAAATTTATCTTTAGAGGATCTTAATCGACCAAAACAGGGTCAAAATCCATCTATAGATTGTTTTGTCGACCAAAAAATGCTCAAAATCCATCTATAAAGGGTCTTTATTGACCTAAACGTGCTCAAAATCCACCAATAGAGGGTCTTTATCGACCAAAACAGACTTAAAATCCATCTATCGAGGGTTTTTATAGAAAAAAAAAAAGCCATAAGCCATCTGTAGAGGGTCATTATCGACCAAAAATGCTCAAAATCCATCCATAGAGGGTCTTTATCGACCAAAACAGACTCAAAATCCATCTATCGAGGGTTTTATCAACACAAAAAGCCATAAGCCATCTTTAGAGGGTCATTATCGACCAAAAATGCTCAAAATCCATCAATAGAGGGTCTTTATTGACCAAAAATGCTCAAAATCCATCTATAGAGGGTCTTTATCACGTGGGATGATTTGAATGCTAGGATCGACTAGATCCAACGAATCGTTTAATTGACCAAACTTGGTTGGTAGAACCGATTTCGGCCCCAGTCCCAACGTAGAAAGTCGGTTTGATTTAAATTCGTTTTAGGACTACATTGTGTTAAAAGGTTGTAGATAGGATTAGGTCATAAAATTAAGGATTAATCGGGTTAAAGAAAGAAAAGGTGGGGATTTCTCGATTCTGGTAAAAGTGTTCGCTTTCTCCAATAGTCAGACATTACGGTTTTCGAGGGAGACCCCAATTATAAACACGAGTATTTTTACACCCGAAAAATTTCCATTGTCACCCTCTTTTCCGGCAGAAGAAAAAAAATTCGTTTTCCCACGATTGTCGGACCTTTTGCCGATCCGTTCTACACTTGTCGCGCTTTAAGAAATAAAAATAATAAAAAATTGTGGGTTTAAAGTTTAGTCTCGATTTTCCATGCTGAATCGATTTTCCGATCGCCTTTTTCCTTGTTTTTTTCAACTTCAGAATTCAGAAAGAGAAAAATAATTGATTACACACCCAGAAATGCAATTCCTAATAAAACTTTTTTTCCCCCCATTTCCTCCAAAACCGCTCATCCTACGTAAAAAATTAATAAGAACAATAATGAAGGAAATTTAATTCTAAACAAAAAAACTCTTTATTATCTTTACTGTAAGATGAGCCGTTTTCGAGATATTTACAGTTTTAGAAATGAAGTGTGAATTTGAAAGAATTTCCCTCACATCATTTTATCGAATTGAAGGCTGCCAAGAGAAAACGTTTATCGGCTCTCCCTTACTTTCTTTGTTTTAAATGTGAAGATTACTTTTAATTGAGCATAACGTGAGATTAGAAAACTTCATTCTGGATCGACCCTCGTTTAAAAATCACGTTTTTAGTTCCTTTATGTAATTTTAAAAATGTAACAAATAATTTTTTCTGTTTCACGATTTCCCCTGTTATATTTGTCACGTTTGTATCTTATCAGATTTTTGAGTTTTTAGACGCCGAATTTGAAAGTGAGAAATGAAAAAGATCGTGATCATGGTCTCGACCTGATTATTGCATTGTTGATATTCCGAAATATACGGAAACGTCTTTTTTGAGAATGGAAATTTTTTGATTTATTCGCGTTGAAAATTTGAAATATGGCCTTTGGGATAGAGGAAATGCACACGCCCAAAAAGAAACACGCCCTCAACTGCATAACTGCATTTTTGTCTTGCCTTTTTAAAACTTTCCCAACCGTGGGCAATTTTAAGAGGCTGACATTTCCAAATAGACAAGGACTAGAAAAAGATGGGAACGTTTTTAAAGCGAGAAATCGCTTTTCAAGGCTCCTCCATTGAGAACAAATACGGGCAAGGCTCCCCTATCTTTATAAATTATCTATATAATAAAATATTGTTTTATGGTCAAAGTTATATGAAGGTGAATAATGATAACAATAGTAATTTCATAGTGGCTCTGTCAGGGTTAAGTATATGTGTTGAGCCAGCAAGAGTGAACCAGACGATTATCTGCCAGGCTTTTCACCTGACGAAGAAAAGTATCGAAGTAAACCCCCTGTGGATTCTAGCGAGGAATCGATTGGGATCAATAACTTTTGGATCCGACGTACAGGGTGTTCCAGAACGACCTTAACTTCGTTATTTTATATACGATCCCTATGTTTTGACAACGAAAATCAATTCTACGCTCAATTTCCAGTAACTTTTCCTTAGAACACTTTTTCGATAGGGCCAACCGTTCCGGCGTTACGAATACTGTGCCACATAACATTGATCAGCCGATTATCTGCCAAAATTTTGACCTGTCGAAAAAAAGTATCGAAGTAAACCCCCCTTAGATTTTAGCGAGGAATCAATGGGGATCAATAACTTTTGGATCTGACACACAGGGTGCTCCAGAACGACCTTAACTTCATTATTTTATATGCTACGCCTATGTTTTGACAATGGAAATCAATTCTACGCTTGATTTCCAGTAACTTTTACTTAGAACACTTTTTCGATAGGGCGACCACTCGAGGAGCTACCCTGTCTCCCTAACCCCCTCCCTATCTACTCATAAACTCTATTTTCTGATGTCCGTGAGTTATGAAGTACCTAGTAGACAATGAAATAGACAAAAGGTGAGACTTTAATGCAAACGACCATTGTTCGAGCTTTCTTCCGTTGATTTTTCCCTCCTCCTGCCCGTGAGATTGGCCATTGATGCAAGCACCTCTCGACAAACTGTTCCTTATGACACCATAATCAAAGAAAGTTACCTTTTTTTTTCTTCCCCCTTCAAACTTTTACTTCCATGAACATTTTTCCTTAATAGAGTATTTACCTAAGTTTAATAAAAGGCAATAAAATCGAACGTTTTTATATCAAACCATAAAGTTTTGTAATAAAATGACTAACGATTTTTTTCCCCTCTATTGATGACTAACTTTCCCTCCAAATGAGGTTTTAAACTTCAAATCAGCTTTAAGTTCAATAGAAGGAAATATCCTACTGGTCTGGAGCTGCCTCCTATTTAAACTTACTCAAAATTATCCACCCATTTTGTGTATAAATAAATTTTTTATTGGGTTGATAATAGAAGAGTAGCGGTAAGATAAGCTTATTAAAAAAATAATAACGGATGCACCAGTTAAACCTTGGAGTATTTCGTCCTTGACCCTCATAGTCCCACCCGTACACTCTCACTACTTTCCGTTTCATTCTTGAGTATCCTTCCCACTACTTTTCCCTTCTTCATCTATTTTTTTTTAAATCCAATTGAATCCGATTGACATTTTCATTCTGGGAAATTAGTCTCTTTTGAAATAATTGAATCTTGTTTGTTCTGTCCTTTGAGGATCCTTGATGTCTTTTTCTACGACCTTATGTTAAAAATTATGGGCGTCGAAGTAAAAAAGTATTCCGCCTTTTCACTCAAATATGTGAGACGAATCGACATTCTCCACATACGCGGGAGAGTACGGAATTTTCTCGGGCTCCCATTGTACGTTAAAAAGGCGTTTATAATTTTTTATTGAATTAACTGCCCCGAAGGTGGTCCTTGGGCCTTTCCAATGTCCACCCCCGAATATTTTTCACGCATGGCAAAATCGAAACGACGAAAAAACTCGGTCTTTATTGACCAAAACATGCTCAAAATCCATCTTTAGAGGGTCTTTATTGACAGAAATCCATTTATAATGATCTTTATCGACCAAAACTTGCTCAAAATGCATCTGTAGAGGGTCATTATCGACCAAAAATTGCTCAAAATCCATCTATAGAGTGTCTTTATCGACCAAAACTTACTTAAAATCCATCTTTAGGGGTCTCCATCGGCCAAAACAGGCTCAAAACGCATATTTAGAAGGGTTTTATCGATAAAATAGCTCGAAATTCATTCTTAAGGGCCTTTATGGACCAAAACATGCTCAAAATCCATCTATAGAGGGTCTTCATTGACCAAAAATTGCTCAAAATCCATCTATAAAGTGTCTTTATTGACTTACTTAAAATCCATCTTTAGAGGGTCTTTATTGATAAAAAAAAAAAGCTCAAAATCCATTTATAATGGTCTTTGTCGCCAAAAAATGCTCAAAATCTATTTATGTATCTGTTTTTAGGCTATTTTCAACATTTTTAGAGCCAATTTTTCGTCAAAATCAACATTTATACAGCTATATTTTCGTCAAAAACCTCAAAATCTACTTTAAATTGACTATTTTTCGTCAAAAACCTCCAAATCATGATTATAAGAGCCAATTTTGTCAAAAAACCTCAAAATTAATGTTTTAAGTGCAATTTCTTTTGTCAAAAATCTCAAGATCAACATTTTCTTCAAAAACCTTCAAAAAGTTAACATTCAAAACATTTTTTTTTTTTTTGGAGGGGGGCGCAAAGGTTTTAATTTGTTTAAAAAGGGGGCGCACTGTGAAAAAGTTTGGGAACCTCTGCTTTAACTAATTCGCGAACGAGAATTTCGAATTTTCACCGGACGTTTTATTTATTTGAACCGAATCTAATCTTCGATCTGAGACGGGATTCGAATTAATTTAAGGAACACCTTTTTTTTTTAATCGTCTTTATTGAATGCAAATTTTTAATTAAAATTCTAAACAAGAAAATCAAGTGAAAAAGCACTCATTAAGCCTAGAAACTTCAAGAATCACAAACTGGACCTTCCACCAGCTTCGACTGACGAACAGAAAAAGATCATAATTCGTTTCAACAATAAAAAAAAATTCTTTAATAAAATAAATCCTCGGCTAATTGGATAGAAAAGTTCGCTTTCGACACTCCTGGCACAATTAATTACCGGAGCGACGCTGAATGCATTTCATAAGTCCCTGACACAGTTCAAATAAATTGACGGACTTCGCAAATAACGAATTTTTGTAAGAAAAACATTTTTTTTTTCTCTCTTCAAGTTAGGATAATTACCCTTTGAAAACTTGTCACGATTTGAGAATAGATACCGAGCCGAAGATAAATCCCCGATGCATTATTCAAACATGACCCGATTTCCAGTGCCTACGTTTGAAGATACAAAACAAATATAAATTATATAAAAGTAGACGCCTGGACGTCCATAGAGTGCATGATATGACGTAATAATAGTAAATCGAGATACGAGAGTGCAAGTAAATGCGGTCAAGCAAATATCGAAATTGAGGTTTTACCTATGAAGAAAATATTTTTTTGAGGTTTTACTTTTTCGAGTGTAAATTAGGTCTGTAAACTTCGTCCTAGAAACATTTTTCGATGTTTTAAATAATTTTTAGGACGTAAAAAATATTGAATTTCTGAAAGAATTGAATTATTGAAAAAAAATCTTGATCGTCCTTAATTTCAATATCACTGGGTAGTTGGCACCCCCATCTATAGACGGTTTGTTTAGATGAAAAGTGCTGAAAATCCATCTATAGACGGTTTTTCTATACGAAAAGCGATGAAAACCTATCTATAGACGGAGTGTACTTACGAAAAGGGCTAAAGCACATCTATAGACGGTTTGTCTCGCCAAAAAGGGATGAAAATCCATCTATAGACGGTTTTCTAGACTAAAATGGATAAAAACCCATCTATAGAGAGTTTTCCTTGACGATAAAGGCTCAAAATCCATCTATAGACGGTTTTTCTAGACGAAAATGGACTTAAGCCCATCTATAGACGATGTGTACAGACGAAAAGGGCTAAAGCACATCTATAGACGGTTTCTCTCGCCAAAAAGGGATGAAAATCCATCTATAGACGGTTTTCTAGACGAAAATGGATAAAAACCCATCTATAGAGAGTTTTCCTTGACGATAAAGGCTCAAAATCCATATATAGACGGTTTTTCTAGACGAAAATGGACTTAAACCCATCTATAGACGGTTTGCATATACGAAAAGGGCTAAAACCCATCTATAGACGGTTAGGCTCGACGAAGAGGGATTTAAACCCATCTATAGGCGGTTCGTATATACACAAAAAGTGCTGAAAATCCATCTATATACGGTTTTTCTAAACGAATAGGGATCAAAGTCCATCTATAGACGGTTTTTCTAGACGAAAATGGATTAAAACCCATCTATAGAGTTTTCCTTGACTATGAGGGCTCAAAATCCATCTATAGACGCTTTTTCTAGACGAAAAGAGATCCCATTTGTAAAAAATTTGGCTCGACGAAATGGGGTCAAAACTCATCTTTGAAAGATTTATCCAAAAAATGACTGAACTGGTTCAGACTACTAATGACCCTAAATCGGCTCCCAAGTTCAAAAACCGCTAATTTCTCATAAGCAGGTAGCTTTTCATGAAATTGGCCCGTTTAAATTATTTATTGACAAATTCTTTATGTAATACGAAATAAAAAGTAGAGGTTGGATACATAATAGTTGACAATATTCGACCGACATGTTATTGGATAGGAAATCGCCGCGGTTTCTGTTATTTTCTCTAACAAGGGTTTTACCGTTTGCGGGTGGGTTCGCTTTATTTGTGACGTAACTCCGAGGGGACAAAGGCCGAGAAAGGAGCGAGAACCGCGTCCTTCACCTCACAAGCCGATGACATCTTAACCCTCCAAGTCACTTTTAAAATTCCAACTTATCAAAATTCGCCTCCTTTAGGGGATCCACAAACCCAAATTCCGTGACCTCTATGCCTAATTCTGGAACTAAAATTACCTTTTTGAAAATAGTTTGAACTTTTGATGTCTTTCACAATGCATCCAATTTCGGTAATAAGCCTTATATAAGCATTTCGCTACCAAGTTCATGTACGCTAAAACAGGCCGCAAATCGTCGAAACGAAGAAAACCCAGTTTTGCCACTTTTTGTGGCCTCAAGCTTGCATTTTAAAAAAAAGAGAAACGCGGCAGTTTCTGAATCGCCAATTAGCCAAACCAATTACAAACCCTTTTTTTTTCCCTTCTATGAATCCTTTCACTCAATTTTATATACGTATGACCACGCCTATGGATCAAATTAAAACCCGAACATCACGTACGATTTACTACTTTTACCATCGAGCTTATTATACAAGATGATCGATTGGTCCGAAATTGATAAATGAACGTTCTCTGAGTGGTAATTTAGTGAGTTTGTTTTTTTAAAATTATATAGGAACGATTTCCGGAGGAAAATTATTAAGCTGGTGCCTATGGGCTTAAGATTCCATTAGGATTCTAGGTAGCCTCAGTTTCACGTTCTTTTCCTTCCGTACCATCATATGCTAGATTCAGGGCCACTGATTACTTGATCTCTTAACATGCAAATTAAAGCCTTTTCTATTGTAAACGTTCAGAACCTAGCGTGACCGAATTAATGGATGAAATTGCATCCAGCAATCCAGGAGTCTAGGATAAGTTCATTACCAAAGGATGAAATATCCGCGATTTTGTAAATGACCGAAAAAACTTGATTTTTAATCTGTCGAAACTATATCAGCCTTGGCCATTCTAAAATTTCGTGTCAAATAAAACGCCCTATATTTTTGGGAACTTACGAAATTTAAATATAGAGAAAAACGGGATCGATTATGAATGCATTTTGGACGTAAAACGCCTTTCACGGTTTCGACCGTGGAAGGTCGTGGAAATGTTATAATTTTCGCTTTTTGGAAGATTCACCGACGACGCCATAATCGCAATTGCGTAAAGATTTTCGGTCTATTGACTTCCTCCGTGGAGGGGCTTGAGAGACGATTTTCTGACGTTTCACCCAGTTTTAAAATCCGGGCGGAACTTCCGATTTACGTAAAAGAGGCGCGTAGAAAACGACATGCGGGTATCCTCAAGTCCATTAGTATGAAAATTGTGATGTTCTGCTTTCCTTCCTGTCAACATGGATGTCTTTACTGTCCATTCAGACGAGTAAGCATGGGAAAAAACCGCGTGTAAGCTCACCGATTACGAGACTTAACACGTGATTTTATACGCTTTATTGTAACATATCGGAGCTTCTTTCACGCTTGTCAATATCGATGTCGTAATATATCAAAATTCAAAAAAACGTTACATATTTTGCGGTTTGTCTAGGCATAATGAGCCATTTGCGTCTAAACTTGGACTTTCTCTCATGACATGTCGGAAATGAAGAGAGAGTAGTTTGTCGATGGCTCAATTATTCGATAATTAGAACAAAAGGGACATAAAACCTAGATTTATCAAAGAGCTTTCGAAAAAACGTTGAAATACGAAAAAAAAATTATGAAATGTTCTAATTATTCAAAAATCATCTTGGGTTGTTTTCGTGATTTCCATGGTCTCTTCTTTAAGGGTCAAGTGAAAGGAGTGTTTTGCGTAACTGGCTACTGTCTTGTATGCGTCCTTCATTAGAGCGGATCATTACATGAAAGTTTTGTTTGTTTTAGGGCCAGTAAGGGTAGATTCTTCGACGGCGGCGAGCTGGTGGAGGCAGGAGTTGTCGCCGAGCCAGTCGTACCCGGAGGATGACCCGACATCGAATTTCTTCTCGTCGAGTCACGGACTCGTCCAGACGCACCCGGCGGAGGCTTTCGGCCCCGCTTTCGGCGTCCCGGCCGTCCAGGACCCGACCCAGAAGAAATACGCTCCGGCCTCTTCGCTCGACTTCGACAGACGAGGATTGGACGAGCTAAGACGCAACCCGCTCTTGTCATCCCCTGAAGAATGTGCCAGAGCCTGTCGCGAAGGAGAGCCACCCAAAATCTGCTACTACCACTTCACAGCAGAACTTTACACCGTCCTCGGAGCGTAAGTTTATTTATATAATTTCACAATTTCACGCTCTGTTCGCTCCTGTCACAAATTATCTGAAAAAAATTGACCACAATACCTACTAAAAAAACCAATAACCTAGCAAATAGTTCGAGATTTATTACTTTCCCTTATTTCTCAAAGAGCCTTTTTATTTATTAATGTTACTTATATCACGTTACCAAAGGTGGAAAATGCATTAGCGGTGTCAAAAATTTTCCAAAAAGGGATGCACCTGTTTCTCTACTTTTCGCATTAGCTTTCTTATTTTCCAATCATATAGTACCGCTAATTTATGTAAGAGAAACTACCTAGTGTCTACTTATTAGACTTCCTTTAAAGAAAAATTACACCTTTGGAATGAGGATTTATGCTATAGTGAGTTTTAGAGTTCGAATAAAGGATTTCGCAACTTATTTTTTAGAGCTTGTCAAGTGTGCACGCCGAACGCGACGAATACCGTATGGAGTCATTGCCAGTGCGTTTTGGCTGATGGTGTCGAAAGAGGAATGCTTACGATAAACAGGATGCTTCCCGGGCCGAGTATTCAAGTTTGCGAGGGCGACAAAGTTGTCATCGATGTTTTGAACAGAATGGAAGGAAGCGAGTTGTCCATCCATTGGCACGGTATACATCAAAGGGGGACTCAAATATCCGACGGAGTGCCCTACGTTACCCAATGTCCCATTTCTGAAGGGAACACGTTCAGATACCAATGGGTCGCTGGAAACGCGGGAACTCACTTCTGGCACGCTCACACCGGTCTTCAGAAAATGGACGGTATCTACGGTAGCATTGTCGTTCGCCAGGCACCATCTCTCGACCCGAACAGCCACTTGTATGACTACGACTTAACGACCCACGTCATGCTTCTTAGCGACTGGATGCACGAAGACGCCATGGAACGTTTCCCTGGAAGACTCGCAGCCAACACTGGTCAAGATCCCGAAACTCTTTTGATCAACGGAAAAGGACAATTTGAAGTAAGTCCTAACCATCCATAATCCCAAAATAAAACAAAAATTTCAGGATCCTAACACGAGATACCGCACAAACACTCCACTTGAAGTTTTCACCATCACTCCTGGAAGACGATACAGATTCCGTATCATTAACTCACTCGCTTCCGTCTGCCCGGCGCAATTGACCATCCAAGGACATCCTCTCGTTTTGATAGCTACCGACGGTGAACCAGTCCATCCAGTAGTTGTCAACACCATTATTTCTTTCTCGGGTAATTTGCTTGCTTTTTATGCGCTATAAGGAAGTTAATCGCTTTGTCAGGTGAACGTTACGACTTCGTCATTACTGCCGACCAGCCCAGAGACGCTTATTGGATTCAAGCACGAGGTCTTGGCGAATGCGGAAACAAACGTGTACAGCAGCTCGCAGTGCTCAGATACGCCCGAGGACCATACCAGCCAAGCACTCAAGCCCCAACTTATGACGTCGGTCTACCTCAAGGAGTCGTAAGTTTCTTTTCAAAAAACCCTTCTTTTTATCGTCCATTTAAGGTCTTGAACCCTCTCGACGCCATCTGCAACCAACCCAGAAACGACGCCGTATGTGTCAACCAGCTCAAAAACGCTAAACAAGTCGACGAAGGAATCTTACAAGAAAGACCCGACGTTAAAATTTTCTTGCCATTCAGATTTTTGTTCTACAGACCAGAAGAACTCTTCCAACCTCATCAATATAACAGATTTTTGGGTATGGGATTTTTTTTTTAATTTGAATTTTTATTGTTGGTTTTTAGTCGCACCTGGAGGTGGTGATCATGTCATCAGTTTGGTCGATGAAATCTCTTTCGTGTTCCCGCCTTCTCCTCCCATTTCGCAGATCGACGACATCAACCCGGAACAATTCTGCAACGGTGACAACAAGCCAGCCAACTGTGGCCGAAACTGCATGTGCACACATAAAGTAGACATCCCATTGAATGCTGTCGTGGAAGTCGTACTGGTCGACGAAGTCCAACAGCCTAATTTGAGCCATCCTTTCCATTTGCACGGATACTCCTTTAACGTCATCGGTATGGGAAGATCGCCTGACAAAAACGTCAAGAAAATCAACTTGAAGCACGCCCTCGATCTCGACAGAAGAGGTCTCCTTCACAGACAGTTCAACCTTCCTCCTCTCAAAGATACCATCGCTGTACCCAACAACGGATACGTCGTCTTCAGATTCAGAGCCGACAACCCAGGTAATCAATCAAACATAACAAAATGACATCTTCTAAACATTCTTTTCAGGCTACTGGTTATTCCACTGTCACTTCTTGTTCCACATCGTCATCGGCATGAACCTCATCCTCCACGTAGGAACGCAAGCAGATCTACCCCCGATACCTCCAAACTTCCCACGATGCGGCGACTTCCTCCCTCCAGTTTCACTACACTGATCCCCCCCAACCCAGTGAACCACAATTTCAGTAATTTATGAAAAACGAGAAATTAGATAAGGTCGGCAATACGTTTTGCCAAAGAACTGTCACTAGGATGTATTTTGTACTGTGGTATGTTAGTTGTCAGATTTTTTTTTTAATCGAATCAATATCTGGTTCCTTATGCTTTAAAGCAATATGTTGCCATATCGAATCCGTCATTTCCGATTTGTTCTGTCGAATCTCGTCAATCCGAAAATTCGGTCTAACAAGATTCCACTCATTCACAACTAGGTTAGTTGTAATGCTCATTTAAGCTTGCCAAATTACTTTTTTTGTTTATATTAATTATTTATTTTTTAAATTAAGCAAGCATTCAATTTTTTACAGTATTTTGATTTTTTTTCTAGTTTTTTCTTTTTTTAATTTAATTTTTTATACGAACTTAATTTTAATTAGAAAATTTTTTTTTATACATTCATTAAAATTTTTAATTAACCCTTAAAATTGTGGTGTCTAATAATTTCTTCTGCACTTTTCCAGTTACCAAAACTTAAAAAAATATCTAAGTACCAAAAAATTTGTATATTGTTTTTTTATATTTTATATTAAAAAAATAAAACTTTTATCAAAATCTGAGCTCACACTTGATTTTTCCCTGTCAAATATCAAGTGTTTGCTCTAAACATTTTTGAGTTAAATAAAATGAATTTTTATTTTAATATTTTTAAATAAAAATTGATTTAAAAAAAAAGATATTTAAGGAAAGTGTGTGCGGTATTTTTTATATTATGTGTTTGTATATAATTGTTTTATAATAATTAATGTATCTAAAAAAATATAGTTTTTTTCCAATGTCATTTTTTTCCTGATCGTCCATTTTCGCCTATTGTCAATCGCAGAAGGTTCTTTTTTGGACTGTTATCATTTTGTTCCAAGTTTCTTGTGGACTAAATTCTGATTTTACATATGATTTTTTAAAGCTAAAAATGATTCTATAATAGAAACAGAGGCAAGACATTTCTTAAAATGTCCTTTGGACTGAAAAGAAAAGGAGAGAATAACGAAAATGTCGCATTACATAAAAAGTATGAAGCAGTTGAACGATTTCCTGGGCCAAACGTCGTCGGCGAATTTGATTGTGATCGACTTTTTCGCAAACTGGTGCGGACCATGTAAGGAAATCGCGCCAAAGTTGGACGACCTAGGAAGACAGATGACGAATTTGATAATTCTCAAGATAAATGTGGACGAATGTGAGGATATTGTCGAGGCGTACGATGTGAGTGTGCTTCCGACGTTTGTTTTCCTCAAAGCGAAGCATAAGTTGGAGACGTTTACCGGGAACGATTTTGAAAAGTTAAAAGAGACGGTTTTGAAGTTGAATAGGCCACATCAGCAAGAAGCCCCTGGGAGTCATCATTACGGGAATTCTATAACCATGGATTCTCATCTTTCTCCCACTTCATCAGTCAAACATCACCACCACCACCATCAAGATCATCAACAACGTTACATGCCTTCGAATGCGACAGTGGCAAGCCAGCAGCCAAAGCAGCGTTTTATACCATCCCAAGCCACCATCACTTCCTCTCAGGTTCCGCCACAACAACGACAGATGCCTTCACAGGCGACGATGGCTTCCCAAGGTCAAGGGCGGTTCATTCCTTCGCAAGCGACCTTAGCCTCGACAAAAACCGACCGAATATCGTCTGCCAGAACAGCGCCACCTCCTCCTACTCCTCCGCCAAGACAGCAAAACCAAAATCCTCCAAATTAGTTGAAAATAAAAGTGTCTTGCCTTAATTGTCTAGGTATAACGAAATCAAAGTAAAACAAAGGGTTTTTATATCTCATCTTATGCAACCTAAAATTTAAAAAAGCATTTTTCTTACCACAAGATATTCGCAGATCTAGGTTCATTCAGAGGGCTAAGGTCCAATTTGATTCATATCTTTACAAAACAAATACATACTTCAGTTCATTGGAGAGAAGCCAAGCATTCACCAATCACCATGTGGATAAGGAACAATGATAACCCGAGTGCAACCTCCTTGTTTAAGGAACCGAGCTCTCCGATTGGGTGAATTTGAAATGAGGCTTGGAAACACATCTGTGGGAGTTACAGGGTTACTTTCCTACTTATATTTTCCCTTCCAAGAAAACGGTTAATTCCGCTGAAGAAGGAAATTTCCCTCGAACCTATTAATAAAATAATAAAATCAAAGTCTAGCAATTATCAGGGAATTTCAGATTATTAAAAAAGTCGGGGCTCTACAGACCTCTCCACTATGTATTAAGACTAGTAAAAGGGCATTGACTAATGTGGCCTGTTGATTCTTACTACAGATTCCAGAAATTGAGGTGATAATGAAATTAAATAAAAAATAAAATAATTTTATTAACGTATTTACAAAATATATAAAGGTTTTGGCTTATAAAATGTTCTAATACATCTAATTTTGCTCATGAATGTAGAAAAGATGAAATTATCAAGGGGAAAAAAAGAAAGGCAAGGCCCTTCTATCTGAGAGCTACATTGAGACCGAGTTGACTGGACTGAATGGCACATAAACCAAGAAAAGTGCTATTTTTAAAAAGACCTCTTTTGCTCTCATTATCAAGAATGGGCCAATAACTAGTGAACACAATTTGGAAAAAGTCAGTGTGTCTTTGTACAGAAAAAGATTTAAATTTGGTCCTCCTCAGTCTTAAGGTTTTGGTGTCCAAGTTGATGTTGGGTGACAAAAACCTGCTTCGCTCCTTGCGACTGAATAATCTAAAACAACATTGAATTCGTATAAAAAAAAAAAATTATAAAGCAAATTAAGTTTATTAATCAAAGATTAGTTTTTCTTCGGAAGGGCAAATTGGTAATAAACCTGTGAGGGAGATGTTGAAGATGGTTGGCGTTGGAGGACGATGAATTTTTGTTGATTATTCGATGAAACGGTCGAGAGGTGAGGTCTATTTGTATTTCCGACCACAATCGTCCGAGGAGAAGGTTGATGAGTCATCAATAAATCGCTCCCACCTTAAAATAATATTTAAAATACCTAAAATAATAATACTTGATTGTATGATTGTTGGTTGCGCAACTCCTATTGTGGGATTCATAGACATCCTCGCTTTAACGACGGCCGAATGCAAAGATGGACCCAAAGAACCATACTCGGCTTTGTAATCTTCGTAGTTATCAGGGGATGATCTATTTGTGCGTATTACAGGAGGAAGTATTTTCTGAAATAAAAGTTCATGTATGACCAGTATGAATGTGACAAATAGGCCAAATATAGGTTATTCATAACCTGGTGGTCTCAAGTTAGAAAAATTGTCACCAGATTTCAGGACGGTTAAAACCTGACTTAAAATGACCAAAACATGACTAACCACTAAAAGTCCTTTGAGATGGCTGACGGCGATTTTTTCAGTATTCGAATAGAAATCGATCCGATCGGAAAGAAATTTGATTTTCGGCATGATGAACACTTTGATGACTTCCGGTCCAAGTTCGGCCAAACCGATTATGGCACCGTACAAAGAAGAGAGGTGAGTTTTTTCATCAGCGATTGCAGAAGCGAACATCCTGGTAATTCTAGTTTGTATATTGTTGGTCGAAGTGTTGAAATTTTTGCAAATTTGAGACATAAGTTTGGATGCGAAGTCTCTCAAAGCCCAGTGGTTGTCGAGCTCCATTCTTGACATCTGCTTGCTCACGATGCACGTCCCGACCGACGGGATCAACTCATGAAGCTGTCAAAAGAATGTATTTCCAAATTTTTGAAATTTAAATTTGCTTACGTATTTTTCAAGAAATAGCGATTGGTTTTCTAAAATGGCTTTGACCATCCGCATCAAATAAATGAGAAGAGCCAAGTTGTGTTGGACGACGTTGACTTTGACACCTTCGCTTATAAAAGTGCACATTCTGGGAAGCATTTCATGCAAGCCAGGATCGGAGGATAAGCTTTGAAGTGCTTCCTAAAAAAGAATTTCAATCACAAATGCAAAGAAAAAGACAAAACTGACAGCTCTTCGGGCTTCATCGGATCCAACGCATGCTTCAGTGATTTCTTTATAGTAGAGCTGCTGCTCAACAGATAACTCATGGGTGGCCAATTGCTTAACATGGACGGTTTCCACGTTTCTTAATTTATGGAATTTTCTGAAACAAATTTGTTAAAAAACGAAAAAAAAGTAAAATTGCCTTACCCGATGGTTGGTTTTCCTGAAGTATCTGATTTCTCCTGGGATGATTTGTTAAGCTTTGTGATTGGATCAATGGATTCGATTTTCTGCAAGTCTTTGGAGACAGGTGGAGGGTTTTCGGGAATGGTCGGCTGCACGCCGTCGATGCAGAGCCAATGGGCTCGCACTGAAACGTCAAGGGGAAGTTTGACCGGTGGGCCGGTGATCAGCTCGGAAAGATCGATTTCTTTTTCATCGTGGAAGAAAACCTCACGTCCGCCACCCGAAGCGAATCTAAACGGGATGTGGTCATTTGACGAAAACCCATAAAGAGGCTAAAAAAATCGTATTAAAGGAGTGCTTTAAGAATCAGGAAGCCTCACCTCAATGTTCTTCACTTTGAGAGCATTATCGACGTCTGCGATGGTCAGTTTTTGACGTTTTGAATGGTGCATAAACTTAGCAGCATCCTAAAACAAAATTAGAACTATGATCATCTTGGCTGAAAATACTCTAGTGTACATATCACAGTAAACAATATAGGATTACAAAGAAACTTAGGTGATCAGCGCAGGTTGGTACACCATGCCATACTCACTGTACTCAGCATATTTGCTATTTTCACCTACTATGATCACTGCACTCAGGTTTTCACTATACCATATCCACTATACTCAGCAAAATTTCCATTCTCGCTATACTCTTAGACGTCTTCTCTGTGCTCTTAGGTTAATTAAAACCCGGTTCAGGTCTACCCTTGTGTGGGCTACACAGCAATGATGACTTCCATACAAATTCTCGCAACTCTATCAGTTGGACTCAACAAAACTTTACCTGAATAAGATGTTTCATTAAATAGGTAACGTCGTCGGCTAGTTCTTTGGCCGCTTCATCGGACAATCCGCTGATCCCGATGCTTTCGGCGACCACTTTTACCGACTCAAGAGCGTAATTCGAGCCGACATTTAAGTCCGAAATCGAGCTCATTTTCTCTTGACGTTTACAAACACAAAATGAACTCCGAAGTAAACTTGGAAAAAGAATAAATAAGAAGGCTACAACACGGCTATAACCTTAACCATCACTACTGCCAACACTCAAAACATTTCTCAATGATACCTATAGGTACGTATATTTGATTGAATTCCTCGTTTTAAACTCAAGTAATATACTTCTTTATTCAAAAGATTCATTTCATGAAATTCTCGATATTTCAGCTTTGCACGGTTCTTTATACAAATCCTGCATTGTGGCGTACTCAATCAGTGAATGTTAAAACTAACTCAGTTATACTTTATGGCTTCCACACCGGGGAGCGCTAAAAACATGAATGTTACTTAGCAACTGCCGCAACCCATCTAGTATCTGCTATTACTATTATGAGAATCTAATAGTACTACTATTTAACTAGTATATTCTAACTAATCTTGGATTGGTCTTAGCCGCAACGCAAGCCGCAAGGTGGACCACCTGGACATTGCACCCTATTCTTTTATAGGCGGGAGACTTCACTTTTGGAATGGACTTTTGGGTTTTTTTTGGGTGGCGAAAAATAGATTTTTAAGGTGGATTAGGCCCATTTTTAGGCAAAAAGACTTTCAATGATCACCTACTAGGTATTAGTACCTAGTTATCTACTTTTTCATTTTGATACAAGACCAAGTGTAACACCCAACAAGCATTTCGAGATGTACCTGTCCATCATATATTACGACATTACCCATCCTGTATCCATCACGCATTTCGACAGTATCCAGCATTCTCTGCAAAAATAGTCATGCATTGCCGGTATCCATCATGCATTCCGAAAATTACCTACCAAAAGCCAGAATACACTAATCACCTCCCTATGAATACCCAAATCACTGACCTCTGAATACACTAACCACCATCATCGGAGTCCCTGATGGTCCCTCTGAATACATAATACAGCACATAAGAGCGAAGAAAAAGCTCCGGCACTTCCTCATTCCCGATCAGGCGGCCTTCGCGAGGCCCATCCCGTTGTCACTAACAGCCTGAGAGGTTTGTGCAGCAACCGTTAAAAAAGAGTGCTGGTAAATCCAAAATATGGATAGGTAGAGCTCAAAAAGAAATGGATGAGACGGTCCCTCTGAATACATAGCCTGATCGCCACCCTCTGAATACTAGGATTGCCACTTTATGAATACTAGGATCTCCACTCTCTGATTACGCTGATCACCACCTTCTGGATACCCTATTACCACCCTATGAATATTCTGAATAGCACTATGAATACTCTGAATACTAATAGAGATTTAAATCAATATTCATCGGAAAATAGTAATAATCTCAAGTACGTTTATCAACCGTGGTGCTTGAGGGCTTTGGATAGCTTCCCTGTCAAGGGTTACCTCCTAAAGATGCTAGCCAATTATTACTACATGGCCGATTATCGATGTTCAACTCACTGGTTTGGATCAAACGAATTATTTATCCGAGTGAATTTAAGAATAGAAAAAGGGGGCGGCGAGAGGGATTAGATTTTAACTCATCCGTAGCAAATCGTCTGTTTTGTCAAACAATCCGCTTATCTTGGAATGGGGAAAATGACGACGGGGGGTTGGATTTAGACGACGAAAAAATAGACTGGTAATCCACAGATGCCACCATTTTGAATGGGTTCAAGCACTCTTTGTATTCTTTTTGTGTTACATTTTTAATGCTTGTCATCTTGTGACGAAATGAAGAAAATTTCAGGTTTGATAGAAATAAAAGAAATGCCTTATTTTGATTAGGAAGATCTATTTTTTATGATTATAGGGGCCTCCTTTTATCCTATTCTTGCTTTGATTTTTTTGGTATTTGAAGGGTAAATTACGTTCTTTTGTTCAAAAGGGGTCGTTAAGCAAGACCACGTGCTGTCAATGACGCCCACTCAAATTGATTTTTAACTGCTGATTCTGAGTTCGAGGACAATAAAAAAAGCTCGCTAATTGTCCGTTTAGACAAAAATAAAACATAAGTCGGGTGATAAAAAGGTCGGGACAAAAGGGGAGGTCCCCGTGCGCGCGGATGTTTTTTCCGAGCAAACAGGGCGATCACAATGGAAGGTTCGACGTTTGAAAGGCGGCTCCTGGGTCGAGTCGAAGACCGCCGACGGTGGTTTCGACCCGGGGATCCCGGAGTCCCCGCGGCCTCCGACAACGGCCCTCCCCCGTTGGCCGATTCCCTCTTTTAGACCCGTTTGTTTGGTAACGGAGAACGTTTTGTCGAGGACTACCATCTGCTCGCGGGTGGGCCGCCTCTCAACACGCGAGACTCCTTCAATTCACGGCTCAATCTCACAAATATAAACGTTAATCGCCCACTTATCGACCGATCGTCACTAACCGGCCTCCTGGATCCTTCCATCCGTAAAAACAAAATGTTTTGTAATCCCTCGAACCCGCGATTTTGGGAATAGGACAGGGAGGCTATGTCAAAGCGGCCAATTTATACATGATGAGCCAGGGGAAAAAAGATGAAAGTCACTTTTTCGTCATCTGGTAGAACAACAAGGGGTTAAGATTGAGGGAGGTGTGGGGACTGTTGAGGAGGCGAGGAGAGGGTTGGAACTTGGAGAGGTGATGGAATAGTGTGGGGGAGCATTGAAGACATGATGGGAAGGTGAGGGCAGATGATGGTGGATGCTGGAGGGGTATTTAGTTTCAGTGGAGAGCTCTGTAGAGCCCCGAATTTTAGAGAAAGTTCGATTTCCGGTATAGTTCATAAAACACACGATTTTGTCCTTAACCAAATTAAATCTGATATGATATCCAGGATCTTCTTATCGTCCCCTTGGTCATATGATAGGGGAGGATGAAAAATCCGATCTAATTTCACATACAGACCCCTCCCCCACCTAACTTAATGAAGCCTAATATGGCCTAATCCCCTTGGATTCATTAGCTTCATTCACGAACAGGGAAAAAGGAGCAATTTTCATCATGTTATCTGACTGTTTTTTATCAACTAATTTGACTACCTAATTGGTTATTACGTGAAATTTTGCATTCGCAAATTGGTAAAATCGTTGAAATGATTTTTTTAAACCTTAAACTTTAGAAATAACCTAAGTATCAATACACCTGAAATGGGCAGCGGATAATGATACAATCTAAGCTTGTGTGTCTATACTCTTGGACTTCTACTTGACCATTGAAAGCTAATATATTTTGTTCAATATCTCATGAATGGCTGGCCCGATTTTGACTTTCAAAAGCTCATTTGAAGCATAATTTAATAATCTTTTATTTTTTACTTAGTGGTCAAATCGCTAAAACCTATTGCTTAAGAGCTAGCGATTAAAAAGTGCTGATTTGGGAAGATCTTTTCAAAATGGCGGACGAAGTACTAGAGAGGGATGACGCAAATATGGATTTAGAACTACCAGTCCTAAACATGATAAAATCATAAAACCAAATAGTTCCTACGATGAGATCCTTAATTCATAATGCATTGCGAAAGTGAACTAGCCATCATCCAATGCTTCCTTCGGGCTATCTATTCCCGTGCCTTATCAAACATAAAATGAACTTTCCAATTAGGTATAGAGAAATGAGGATCCGTCTTGATTAAAGTATTAAAAAGGGGATTTAAAAGAGAGAGCGCCATCTGCCTTTTTTCACTCTCTTCTCGCTCAACAACAATGGAATCTTTGTTTAATTGTCTCTTTGTTATCAGAACTCTTTGTCGGCCCCATGTCATCAGCTTCGTTTATTAACTTCCCATTCTATACATCGAACTAGAAATATTTCACCTTTGACGCCCTTTTATCTTCCCAAAATCACGTCGGGGTCTCTCATGAGTCAGGTTTCCATACAAATTCAACAGATTTGATAATCTTGTTGAATGGATCAGCATGGGCTTAGAAACGACTTTTCCTAAAAAGGTGTCTTATGTAAAAGAACAATAAGTTACAACTGTAAAAATTTTCAAATAAGGAGCCCCCCAGGGTCTTTTGGCTAATGGAGGCCGGAAGTAAGGAAGCCGGTGAATTTCATTCAGTGATTTTGACTTCTTTGTCAAGTGTGGGAAATGAAGTGGCGTACCGCCCACCGCATTGTCCGCCGCGTTCCCCCCCTCGAGTCGATTTTCTTTTGATTTCATTCTCCCGATTGTTCTTGGAGGTTCCTTAGGAAGTCGAAAACCGTCGTCGCCGTGGGAATTCCTTATCGACGATTACGGTGTTGACACATGTTTGGCCGTTTACCAGCAGGACGCCCCCTCTCGGACGATGAACGAACTTTTTTTTTTGTTTTCCATTGTGAACTTGGGAGTTTCATTATTCGAGCACCCCATTCAGACTATCTACCTATTATTTTCGTATTTCGAAATGAGCTACGATTTACCGGAAGAAAAAACCGTTAGTTTTATTGATTTCTAATCATTCGAAAAAATTTCCAACTCGAGCTCAACAAAGTGGTAAAAGAACGGAATGACCAAAGAACCCCAATCGTGGTCGTCGATGCTAGAATGGTTGGAATCAAGTATCGAAGACAACATAAAATTTTAGAGAGAACTCTGCAGATTTGACTGATAATGATGAAAACATCAAAAACCATGAAAATTCATTTAAATATTACACTCTAACCAGCGAGCCTCCGTGATGACCACCTCAATAACCTCTTTCCAATAGAAATAGAAAAAAAAAAGTTTTAAAATGGTAAAAATCCATTCGTAAAACGTCAAAAACTATACTAGTTCATTCAAACAATATCTACAAACGTAAAAACTCATTCGAAAAACGTCAAAACTGTTAAAATTCATTGAAACATCATCAAAAACCATAAAAACTCATTCGAAAAACTGTCAAAATCGTTGGAAACATCATTCAAGACAACATTCAAAAACCATAAAAATGCATTCGTAAAACTTAAAAAACTATTCCAATTCGTTGAAACAACATCAAAAACCATAAAAACTCATTCAAAAATCGTCAAAAACTGTTAAAAATCATTCAAACAATATCGAAAACCATACAAATCCATTTTTAAAACGTCAAAAACTATTCCAATTCTTTGAAACAACATCAAAAACCACAAAAACCCATTCAAAAATGGTAAAAAACTGTTGGAAATCGTTCAAACAACATTAAAAAACATACAAATCCATTTGTAAAACTTCAAAAACTATTCCAATTCGTTGAAACAACATCGAAGACCATAAAAACTCATTCAAAAATTGTCAAAAACTGTTAAAAATCATTCAAACAACATCCAAAACCATAAATATTTATTCATGAATCTCAAAAAACTGTTGAAATCCAATATTTCTAACAGAAACTGTTTGGGGTTAGGTTGGTTTATTTTGTTGCAAATAAATTGAAAAGTTTTCATATTTAAAATTAGACTTCTAACTTCGTAGAACGATAGTTTAATTTCTATAAATAAAAATCAATTTCGACAAGTTTTCGACAAAAGGGACGATTAATTTTATTAAAAAGAATAATAAAATTAATGGTTTTCAAATGAAACGTAACAGAACATATGGAGAAAGGAAAAAAAAAAGGACCATAACTAATAAGTTAATCGTTTTAAAAGGGTCAGTCTTGATCATCACCATTTTGTCCATTGTTATCCATTTCTCCGAGGCGAACAGCAGTCCTATTGTCCCATCCGAATGTTTTTGATCTATTCATTTTTCTTCCAGTTTTTTTTTGTTTGGCCGTACCCTCTTCATAAAAGTCTACCCATTTGGTCCTATCATTAATATGTGATCCAGACGTCGAGGATGGTCAGCGTGACCTGGGACCGGTGCAGTTGGTATACCTACTTAAGTTCATTATATATTCCTCGAGAAAACTACGGGACCTATAAATAAAAACCTGTGGCGAATGCAACACAAAGAAGTCACAATAACATTTCGATAAAGTATCTGGGAAAAAAAATCGAGTTTTTCTTGCCCCAAAAAATGCCTGGAGGTGGTGGTGACAAAAATGATCCAACAGGTGCTTTTGGGCTTGATTGATTTGTCCAAAATCCATCACAATCCTAAAAGGTCCAAAAAAACATGGAAACTCGATTTTTTTGTATTTTGACAAAAAGTTGTCATAAATAATGAGTAGAGTGGTAAAGGAATTGTGTTTACCCGGAGTGGCTTTAAAGGCGTCTGTGCTAAGTGAACGTATTTACCCCATGTCGAGAGGAGAAGTGGGCTCTCTAATGCAGTAACACTGTAGTCCCTTTTAGCGAGGTAACTCGACATTACTTTTATCCCCTCACATCTCATTACCGCCTCCGACCCTCGACCTCCTTTTTCTTCCTCTCCACCAGCATAAATACGGAAGTTGAGATCTCATTGATATAAATCCAAAGATCGTGACTTAAATCGCAATTTTAATTAAGTCGTTAAGGAGAGATTTGTAACGTTTTGCTTAAGACTCGTGATGTTACTAGAACGAAAATTGTGCCTGGAATATTTCAGAAAAATATCTTTGTAAAATGGAGAAGGGTAGCTTAAAAAACGAATTTTAACCAATTTTGCATTGTAATGTGAGGACATTGGGAACCAAGCGTCTCGATTCGCCCAATTATCTGTTATTCCATAGTAAAAAGAAGCCTTTATGAAAAATTTCTCAATAATCTGGTACTAGGGAAATCTTCGGAACCTAAGAATCTCTCAATTCGCTCAATAATCGGTCTCTTCGTAGTATAGAAGCGTTCAGGACAGTTCACTCTACAATCCGGTCCTTCTGGTAGAAAAAAGCCTCCAGGGACTAATCTTTCAATTCTCTGAATAATCTGGTAATGCGAGTAAAACCTTACTTTAAGTAAAACCAACTTAAGAACCTAAAAATATCAAAATTCGCTCAATAGTCTGATACTTCGTAGATCTTAGCTAATAGAAGCTTTCAGGACCTGAAAATCTTTCGATTTCCCAAATCTGGTACTCTTAATAGGTAGGTAGGTAGAAGCCTTCAGGACCAAAAAATCTCTCTATTCTCTCAATAATTTGGTACTTTATAGCAGAGAGAACCTAAAAAGATCAAAATTCACTCAATAATCTGATACTTCTAACTTCGTAGATCGTAGCTAATAGAAGCCTTCAGGACCTGAAAATCTCTCAATTTTTTCAATATGTAATCTGGTACTTAAGTACCATTCTGAACCTAAGAATCTCTCAATTCGCTCAATAATCGGTCACTTCGTAGTATAGATAGCCTTCAGGACCTAAAACTCTCTCTATTCTTTCAATAATTTGGTACTTTATGGCAGAGAGAAGCCTTTAGAACCTAAAGATCCCTTAATTCACTCAATAATCTGGTGCTACTAGTAGAAAGAAGCCTCCAGGGACTAATCTTTCAATTCTCTGAATAATCTTGTAATGCGTAATTAAAAGCCTTTAGAACCTAAAAATATCAAAATTAGCTCAATAATCTGATGCTTCGTAAATCGTACCTAATTAGCCTCCAGGACCTGAAATCTCTCAATGATCTGGTACTTTGTAGTATGTAGATGGGAACTTAGAGAGCCCAATCATCTTTTCGTTCGCTTTTTGTCCTTTTTTTATGCTTACAAAGTGGATTCGAGCCTTTTCTGACATAAAAAAGAACATTAGTTTGTACGAATTCTCCCTCTGTAATTGATTTTAAATTAATTTTCTATTAAAGCGAGAAAACGTTGACATAATAACCCGTAATATCTTAAGTCCAAATGTCGTTAATCTTGATTGATTCTCTTTTTCAATAAAGGGGTTAAAAGGATTAAAAGGAAGAAGGAAGGACACACGAATCGCCCTTATTATTAAGAGCCTGGCGTAGGGGAAGTGACAATTTGTTCACTTAAGCCGAAAACGTAATTAGGGTGCCCCTTCCTAATGACTGATATCGTCGACACCGGGCTAACTCACTTTATTAGCGGCTCTACCCGCAATTCAATTTACGAGGAATCTAGTTTTAGAAAAATAGAAACATAGAGGGTTAAAAAATTTTCCTCTAAATTCTTTTTGATAAATTCATTTCTTTTGTTTTAAAAATCCAATAAAAATGAAAATTTAATATAAAGTCCCCCCCCCCACAAAACCTTTTCAAGAATGAGTTAATAAGTTGCACCCTGTAAATCCAATTATTCGAATTAAAGGGCCCCAAGATAGGTGATAAACCAGCGTCTCTTAATGAACGTTTTAATTTGCGTTGCGAAAAGAAATTAGCGGGCTGTGGTTATGAAGATATAAATTTTCCCGTACTGGCGGTGGTGGTGGGGAGGGGTTAGTAGGCGTCTTTTTAATTATAAGCAACCACCTCCCCCACCCCTGAGGAAAGATAAATTACACACCCCGCAACATCCCTTAAGATTTGTATACAGGGTGTTTAAAGTTTAATTTAAGTACGGAAATTTTCTCAGCAACAAAAGTTCAAAGTTTAATAGTAGAGGAAGACGAGAATAGAGACGTTTTAGCTGATTATGGACTCTTTTTGACAATAAAGGAATTTTTTGGGCAAATGCCCTATCTTTTTCCATAAATGCACTTTTAGGCAGATTTCAAACCTTTTCTGATAAGGGAGACACTTTGTATGCATGTTTTGAACCTTTTGCGATGAAAAAGATACTTTGAAGGCAAATTTTTGTCCTTTTTCGATCAATAAAGACACTTTTAAGGCAGATTTCGAACCTTTTTTGATAAGGGAGACCCTTTTTAGGAATGTTTTGAACATTTTTCGATGAAAAAGATACTTCGAAAGGAGAATTTTGATCCTTTATCGATAAGTAAAAACACTTTTTAGGCAGATGACAAACCTTTTCTGATAAGGGGGACACTTTGTAGGCATGTTTTGAACCTTTTGCGATGAAAATGATACTTTGAAGGCAAATGTTTGTCCTTTTTCGATCAATAAAGACACTTTTAAGGCAGATTTCGAACCTTTTTTGATAAGGGAGACCCTTTTTAGGAATATTTTGAACATTTTTCGATGAAAAAGATACTTCGAAAGGAGAATTTTGATCCTTTATCGATAAGTAAAAAGACTTTTTAGGCAGATGACAAACCTTTTCTGATAAGGGAGACACTTTGTAGGCATGTTTTGAGCCTTTTGCGATGAAAATGATACTTTGAAGGCAAATGTTTGTCCTTTTTCGATCAATAAAGACACTTTTTAGGCAGATTTTGGAGCTTTTTTGATAAGGGAGAACCTTTTTAGGAATGTTTTGAACATTTTTCGATGAAAAAGATACTTTGAAGGAGAATTCGGATCCTTTTTCGATAAGTAAAAAGACTTTTTAGGCAGATGCCGAACCTTTTCTGATAAGGGAGACACTTTGTATGCATGTTTTGAGCCTTTTGCGATGAAAATGATACGTTGAAGGCAAATGTTTGTCCTTTTCGATCAATAAAGACACTTTTTAGGCAGATTTCGAACCTTTTTTGATAAGTGAGACCCTTTTAAGGAATATGTATTTTGAACATTTTTCGATGAAAAAGATACTTTGAAGGAGAATTTGGATCCTTTTTCGATAAGTAAAAACACTTTTTAGGCAGATGCCGAACCTTTTCTGATAAGGGAGACACTTTGTAGGCATGTTTTGTGCCTTTTGCGATGAAAATGATACTTTGAAGGCAAATGTTTGTCCTTTTTCGATCAATAAAGACACTTTTAAGGCAGATTTCGAACCTTTTTTGATAAGGGAGACCCTTTTTAGGAATATTTTGAACATTTTTCGATGAAAAAGATACTTTGAAGGAGAATTCGGATCCTTTTTCGATAAGTAAAAAGACTTTTTAGGCAGATGCCGAACCTTTTCTGATAAGGGAGACACTTTGTATGCATGTTTTGAACCTTTTGCGATGAAAATGATACTTTGAAGGCAAATGTTGATCCTTTTTCGATGAGTAAATTCCTCGTCTGTATCATTTTGTCAGGGCGCCTTTTCTACAAATTAAAGTAGGCGTGGAAACATTGTTTCTTTAAAAATGTCGATTGGAGGGAGGCCAAAACTCTTTTGAATCCATAACTTTTTATGGTACGCATCGGATTTATCACAGGCGTTCTCGAATATAAACAAAACGAACGAGGAGGCATTCACATAAAGTTTTATTGTGTGGGCCGGGAGCCTCATTTGCATGAACTTAAATCATAACTCCGAGAAGGAATGGGAAGGAGAGAAGGGAAAAAAAACGAAGTGTATAAAAAGAGGAACGTCCCAATCATCCGGAGGGATTTATCGTAGTTTTACGAGGGGGTGAGTTTTTTGGGTGGACATCAATTTTCGAGATCTACCCAAGATATGCTGATCCTTGTCTACATATTTTCGAGGTGTATCTCCCCCATTATCATAAGGTCAAAAACTAATTGGCCGACTATCTCTCTATCTTTTGTCTCCAAAAAGTGTCTCCGATCTTGTATTATTCATTCCTTTACAGATAGCTGTCTTCCGATGTCAAATTTCCAACCCCTATTTATGACTTCCAACCCTTAATTATTTTATAGACGTAAAAAACTATAATATTTCATAAGCCTATCTGATAAAACGTTGAATTTTAAGGGCTAAAAAGGGCCGAATGGTAATTGCTCTTGAGTTTTAGAATGTTTCGTGAGGGCGTGTAATAACTTGTTGAGCCAGTAGGAAACGGAGAGCACGCCCAGCGGTTGGTCTTTCCGTTTTTCAATGGATCCTCTAATTGTAGAAACCCTATCAGACAAAAAAGATACAAATTATCTTGACTTTTCCCATTTTCTCTTGCTTGAATGTTAAATATAGCCGACAATTACCTTCCTGGTTGATTATAATTTAAAAGGCGCCTCCAGACCCGGTAATCCTGCTTAAGTGTCTTTTCGAAAAAGGTTTAAAAAAAAGCCAAAAGTGTCTATTTTATCGAAAAAACTTTAAAACCTGCCTAAATAGTCTATTTCCTTATCAACAGAGGTTCAAAATTGGCCTAAGAGTGTATTTTCTTATCGAAAAATGTTCGGAATCTGCCTATTAAAAGTGTCTTCTTTCATCGAAAAAGGATCGAAATTAGCCTTCAAAGTATCATTTTCATCGAAAAAGGTTCAAGATATGCAAAAAGTGTCGGGTGTCTATCTTATCAAAGTATTGGTCCTGGAGCTTGCCCAGAGACACGAACTTTCTCAAAGGTCTACAGATTTCGGGGGATCCAAAAATTTCACCCAAACAGATTATAATTATTTAATTAATTAATTTATAGAAAATTTTTTTTTCAGTCATAACTTGAATTTGGTGATAATTTTGTGAAAATGGGACTAATTTCACTTAAACACATTATAATTACCTAATTAGTTAATTAAATAATTAATTTAAACAAAAATTTTTTTTCAATCATAACTTTAATTTGGTGATAATTTTATGAAAATGGGACTAATTTCACTCAAACACATTATAATTACCTAATTAGTTAATTAATTAATTAAATAATTTTTGAGAATTTTTTTTGCAATCATAACTTGAATTTGGTGATAATTTTATGAAAATGGGAAAATTAAGTTAATTAGTCATAATGACCTAATTACATAATTAATTACCTAATTAGTTAATGAAATTTAATCGGGATCACGTGAAGATTATTTGGTTAAAATTTGGTGAAGATCTGACCGGTAGAAAGCCCGTAGCACATTTTTGCAAACTTTAGACAGACATATCTCCGCCAGTTTGTCGAATTTCAAAAATCGCTCTCGTCACTTTCAAGATAACCACGAAAGGAAGATTGTGTGAAAATTTCGTGAAAATCGGATGAAAATTGTGGCCGTGAAGTGTTCCGGAAAAAAAGGCGACGGACGGCCGGACGGCCGGCACCACAGACAAAGTCATGTCCGATAAAGATCAAAAGTCAGTTTGACCCTAGGGGGTCTGGAAGACCCTTCCCCGAAAACCCGAATCCGACGGTATTACAATAACTTCTCTTTGAGAAAGTTAAAAAAGCCAAAAGTGTCTATTTTATCGAAAAAACTTTAAAACCTGCCTAAATAGTCTATTTCCTTATCAACAAAGGTTCAAAATTGGCCTAAGAGTGCATTTTCTTATCGAAAAATGTTGGGAATCTGCCTATTAAAAGTGTCTTCTTTCATCGAATAAGGATCGAAATTAGCCTTCAAAGTATCATTTTCATCGAAAAAGGTTTAAGATATGCAAAAAGTGTCGTGTAGTCGTCTATCTTATCAAAAAACGTTTCGAAATCCGCCTAAATCTTAGAAATTAGAGACTTTTGAAGAAAATTATGATTTTTTTTATTTTATTTTTTTTTATGAGTAGACACTTTTTAGAGAGATTTTGAAATTTTTTAGCAAAAATATTCAAGGGAAAAAAAGTATTTTTTGAATAATTTAAACTTGGATTTATCATCTCATTACCTTCCTATATGAAAATAAAAATATTGTATACATACTAAAAAACCTTTCTCATTCGTAAAATATTTTCCGCATATGAAAGGGAAGGCTCGCGATCGAATTAGCATTTTTCGAAGCTAACATTACTTTTAAAAGACTATGGTTTTGCATGTTGAAAATTATCATAATTCCTTCTTCTTACTTTAAATTTAAAACGTAGATAGAGGCCTTTAAGTTATTATTTACAGACCATTAATAAACTTATTAGAGTAATCAATCTGAAATGTCGTTGTAGATACAATGATTGTTGATATACAAAAAAAATAAGTGGACGTAAAAAAGGTTGATTGATGTAGGCAGGGGGTTGAAAAAGGTTAATGACGTTCTCCAGGGGTGACAATACATATGTAAGTGTCTTAAGAGGGTGCATTTTTAAACGATTTATTATCGACCCACAGGTTAGAACAATTTCAGAAAAAAAAATTATTTAAAAACAATCATGGCGAACTTCTTGTCTTGGAAGAAATTTTTTTTTTTAGGTCTCGCTGACGTTTGGGTTTTGTGACTTCTGACACTGAGTGACGTCTCCAGGTAGGGCTTTGATTAGGCCCGAGTGTTTGTTGGGCGGGGGAAGAAGTTACCGAGTTGAGCGTTTCTAATATCGGGCCGTCTCTTCCCCTACTCACGCTAATCCCTCATACTTTTTTTGACAATGACAGATACGAGTAGTATCCATGACTGATGTTTAAAACGCGTATTAAAAACATCGAGCTTGAAAAAAAAGTTAACAAAACGAAGTAAAGAGAAACTTTTGATTGAATTTTTTTTTCTTCAAGTTTTGGATTTGGGTAATTGATCGCAAATTGGGCTACTTTTTAAAGGACCAATCTGCCTGCTCTGTAATCTGGCAAAATTGGGCTATCGACAGTGCCGCCATTTTGGGCGATTAATCACAAATTGGGCTACTTTTAAAGGACCAATCTAGCAGCCCTGTAATCGACAGTGCCGCCATTTTGGGCGATTAATCACAAATTGGGGTACTTTTAAAGGACCAATCTGGCAGCCCTGTAATCTGATGAAATTGGGCTTTTGACAGTGCCGCCATTTTGGGCGATTAATCACAAATTGGGGTACTTTTAAAGGACCAATCTGGCAGCCCTGTAATCTGATGAAATTGGGCTTTTGACAGTGCTGCCAGTTTGGGCAATTAATCACAAATTGGGCTACTTTTTAAAGGACCAATCTGCCAGCTCTGCAATCTGGCAAAATTGGGCTATCGACGGTGCCGCCATTTTGGGCGATTTATCACAAATTGGGCTACTTTTAAAGGACCAATCTGGCAGCCCTGTAATCTGAAGAAATTGGGCTTTTGACAGTACTGCCAGTTTGGGCGATTAATCACAAATTGGGCTACTTTTTAAAGGACCAATCTGGCAACCCTGTAATCTGACGAAATCGGGCTTTTGACAGTGCTGCCAGTTTGGGCAATTAATCACAAATTGGGCTACTTTTTAAAGGACCAATCTGCCAGCTCTGTAATCGGGCAAAATTGGGCTATTGACAGTGCTGCCAGTTTGGGCGATTAATCACAAATTGGGCTACTTTTTAAAGGACCAATCTGCCAGCTCTGTAATCTGGCAAAATTGGGCTATTGACAGTGCTGCCAGTTTGGGCGATTAATCACAAATTGGGCTACTTTTTAAAGGACCAATCTGCCAGCTCTGTAATCTGGCAAAATTGGGCTATTGACAGTGCTGCCAGTTTGGGCGATTAATCACAAATTGGGCTACTTTTCAATGGACCAATCTGCCAGAACTGCAATGTGGCAAAATTGGGCTATTGACGGTACTGCCAGTTTGGGCGATCAATCACAAAGTGGGCTATTTTTTAAAGGACCAATCTGCCAGCTCTGCAATGTGGCAAAATTGGGCTATTGACGGTACTGCCAGTTTGGGCGATCAATCACAAATTGGGCTACTTTTTAAAGGACCAATCTGCCAGCTCTGTAATCTGGCAAAATTGGACTTTTGACAATGCTGCCAGTTTGGGCGATTAATCACAAAATGGGCTACTTTTTAAAGGACCTATCTGGCAACCCAGTTAGGAAGGTTGGGGACGGTCCAGGGGGGTAGGGCAAGTGATGGGAATGTGAGGGAGGTTGGATAAAGTGATGGGTGGTTGGGGGAGGTATGGGAGGTGGACAATGTGGGGGATTCATTGGAGGTGGTAGATTCCCGTATATAGGAAAGTTGATAAAAAGGATGAGTTCCTCCTTCCATTCCTACCAAATTTTGTATGTTTATGAAAAAAAAAAAGAAGACGAAAAAAAAAAGTTGATTTTATAAAGAAACGCATTATCCAAAAACGGAATCGTCGACGATTTAAGGAAAATGAAGTCCCCGAATTTCATAAGTTAACAAAAAAAACTCTTGGAAGTTTATAAAAGATAAAAGGATCATCTGAGCCTGAATGGGGGAAAAAGGTAGCGAGCAAAAAGCGAAAGAAACGTCATCCTCCTTTTTTTTCGCAGGTATTTTTGACTTATTGCTTCTTGAAAGGCAGAAAAGGAGACGTGAAATAAAAAATTGTGGGACGTCTACCGTTTCGAAAGGGCAAAAAAAAGTTGGAAAGAAGTCAAGGATTGAAAAATCTTTGCGACCACTTTTTTTAAAGAAACGGATGGATTGTTAAATTAAGAATTTTGGGGAAAATTGAGGTTTTTCCTGTTCAAAGAATCTGGGTTGGACAATTTTGTGGAATGCGGTTGTTCTGCTTTCTTCATCAACATGTCATGGATTTAGAGGAAAATGCGGAAAATACGGGAGAGACTCTGGGAAAAACAATTTCTTCGTCTTCTCCTCATAATTGACTCCGTGTGGGAAAAACAGTCGAAAACTCAAAACTGTCCGGCTCCCACCCGTAGCGCGTGACGAAACCTTCAAAAGGCGTCATCATTCAACATGGCGAATCACACGGCCGTTACAGATCCGTCCGATTTCAATCTAAAAAAACGGACTACCGGGAAAAAACCGTTGTCTATCCATCAAGAGGATTTTCGGACTCCTTTTTCTCGAGGGGGGCGTGGGAGATAAACGGATGTTACTCCGGGGCCATTAAAATGGTGTGAAGGAAGCTCCGCCTTTTGTTGCTTTAGGCGTAATTCACTCCCTGTCAGGTAGTGAGCATGCACGTGGTGTTTGTACGTCCTTCCCTCCTGTTTGTTTTAGCCTCAGGGTAATTAGTCAACTCGAATCCTACAACAAATCACACAACCACGCCCCCGGAACCGCCATTAGGCTACCATCTAATTAAGGAGACCAAATGAAATATTCAAACTTTTCCAACTTCACTAGACAAATCAATGGTTGATATGAATTTATGCTTATCTTGGATGCTGAGATCTGGCGACTAGTTCTCTGTAACCAGAAGGTCCGATCCTTATCTAGAAATGAATGGAAAACTGTTGCGGGAACACGTTTTAAATTATGCATCTCGCCTTTTAATTCATGACCCTATCCTGGTAATGTAATGCTCTTTACAGCATGTTTATCGAGGGCGTTTGCTGTGTCAATTACAACGTTTAGAGGCGTGGTTTTTAGGGAAATGTCAATAAGACGAATGGAGAGACCACCGGTGGCGAGAATCGACCTCGTTTCCGACCGACGAGGGTGGCAACGATTTTCTCGATGACAATGAGCAGGTCAAGCTTCGTGGAACGGGAGCGAACTTGTGTCGCCCTACAGATTGAACATTCAAGAAAAACATTTTCATTATCCTTTCAAATAGATGACAGAGAGAAACGACCAGGAACAGTCACAAAGATCCTTTAGAAAGCGATTTTTCTAAAGTCATAATAACTTCTGGACAATCGACAGCATCTGAGTTGGCCACTCATCCTGTGTCACTTTTAAGAAATCAGATTCTTGATTCTGCTGTATCCAACGATTCATAGTCTTGCCATTGCTACGATTGGCCAAGATTCCAAGTCTACTTATTGACAAAACTTGAGTTGAGCCATCATAGTGTCATGTCTTGTAAGAAATCAAAGATTTAGATTCTTGATTCTGCTGTATCCAACGAACATCATGTTACCATTATTGGCCATGATCCAAAGTCTGCAAATGGACAGAACTTGAGTTGGGCAATCATCCTGTCCCTTGTGAGAAATCAAAACTTCAGATTCTTGATTCTGCTGTATCCAAATAACTTGATCGTTTTACGATTGCTACAATTTGGCCAAGATTTCAAGTCTGCAAATAGTGGTAATCGACAGAACTTCAGACTGTTGATTCTGCTGTATCCAACGAACTTGATATGCAGTCTTGTCATTGCTAAAATTGACCAAGATTCCAAGTCTACAAATAGACAAAACATGAGATGAGCCATCATCTTGTTACTTGTAAGGAATGAGAGATTCAGATTCTTGATTCTGCTGTCCAACGAACTTGATGGTTTTTCGATTGCTACAATCCGGCCAAGATTTCAAGTCTGCAAATCGACAGAAATTGAGTTGGGCCGTCACCCTGTCACTTCTAAGAAATCAGAATTTCAGATTCTTTATTCTGCTTTATCCCATGAACTTGATAGTTTTTCCATTGCTATAATTGACCAAGATTCCAAGTCTACAAATGGACAAAACTTAAGATGAGCCATCATTTTGTTACTTGTGGAATCAGAGGTTCAGATTCTTGATTCTGCTGTATCCAACGAACTTGATGGTTTTTCGATTGCTACAATCCGGCCAAGATTTCAAGTCTGCAAATCGACAGAAATTGAGTTGGGCCATCATCCTTAACGAACGGTTTTCCCAATGCCACAATTGCCGATATGTTAAATGGTCAGTGTCCTTTTATTTTTGTAAATGTCCCTTTTAAAACTGGAGCTAGGTATTCCCACGGACACGCAGTAAATTCCGAACATGTCCATCCAAACAAACAAGAGGAAGGAGGACAAAAAAAGGTCGGTTGTCAGTTGTAAAAGGGCCACCCTTGAGAATTACCCGGTACTTAGAGCGAACACCCAAAACACCATTGTCCTCTAAAAAATTAGTCACACTCGCCATGCCCTTTATTGCCCTCGTCTCATTACGACGATCTCCTTTTTCCGAGGCGAAAGTTTTTTTAAACAATAAATCTAAGCGTTCGCGTACTTTATGCTAATTGTATTGCATAAATCCGTCTTTTGAAGAATTCCCGGGACAGTCTCGCTATTTCAACAGGCAACCATTTCCTTTAATAAGCAAACTGAAGTAGAAAAATGATTTATATCAAACGTTCTTTGCAGTAAATTTGATTAAAAACAACTCTTCAAGATTGTAAGAAAGGAATTTTAATGAAACTGGGCACGGTGGCCTTATTTCAGTCGTTTTTGAATGCAAGACAGGATTCTAATTGCTTCTGTTTGGTGAAAGAAGGCGTCGGATTTCGAGTATCCGAAATTTTTTCATTGTTTCAAGTCCGGTGGGCGTTGGTGGCAAAAGAGTGGGGGGTTGGGAACAAGGGGGGGTGAAGAACTGGTCCAAATATTGGGCCCATTTCCTGCCTGCGGGGGGCTGCCAGCCGAGGAGTTATGGCACCAATTCCATGGACGAGGTGAAAAATTACTGAGACCCGGAGCAGATGGACCGAAACGTATTTAAATATCAGAGCCGATGACGTAGTCTTGAAACTTGATCAAGCCCCCTGTATTTAGATTAAGACGGAGAAAACGTGATTAAACGCTTCTCATGCTTCGGAACAAGGATCGAAAATGTAATTACATCCTTTCTCATTTATCTTTAAAATAAAGAAACTGGATTGTTTAATGTGTAGAATAGTGATTAAAAGGGCCCTTAATTTTGGACACGCCTTGTGAATTCCATATAAGATCAAGTCAGGAATCAACATTCTACGCTGATCATTAGTCAGGAGCTAATAAAGCTTGTATGAAAGGGGCCATCAGATTGTTCCATGGTGTATAAAGGTGCTCAGAGGTATATGAAGGTGTTTGGAGGCACGAGCAAGGAGTGTCCAAGAAGGATAAAAAATCAAGCTAAAAGGGGTCTTTTTCGTCATAAAGAAACTCTTGTTAAAAGGACTCCACGTGTCCAAATGAGATCAAAAACCAAGCTAAAAGGGCCCCTAAGTGTCCAATAATGATCAACAATCCCTGTGTTGGTGTCCAGTTTGTAGCTAAACCTACAGTCCCAGACATACCAATCTCATGAAGATCACAGAATAGCTACAATGTTTTCCCGTGGAGGAAAAGATCACAATTCCTTATTGATATGGGGAAAACGATTCTTTGAGAAGCACTGCGATTGTCGACTTTGCTTGAAGATTGGTTGTGCAGGATTCGCTCATGAAACTTCCTTCTGTCTCCTCAGTGGACTGTGACTGTCCAAATGCTCAATCGATGGGAACCACTTTCTTCATCCAGTAAAAGGTGACTTCTTATGTTCTAATACTCTTGATGTATTGTAGCAAAATACTCTATCATGTGCCAATACCCTGAGTGTATGAATCAAAGAGATATGATGGTAGTACATGATTGATCTGACAGGATATTCTGAATAACATACCTATTCCTTCCCATCTATGTCACCACAATAGCTACGGTCTAGGAATTTCGCTACTAATATTGATAGTAATGAAAAGAGGCTATTTAAGTTTGAAACATTAAGGTGCTGTTTGACAAAAAATGAATTTAATTAATAATATTGTATTGGATAGAGGGGGTGTGAACGGGCTGATTGTAAGTGACAACTCTCATTAGGAATGACTAACGGGAGTTGGGTTCGTATGATGGTTGTAATTGTGGCCCTATTGTCTGCTTTAACAAACGAGGTGAGAGAAGTGACAAATGATGCTCTTCTTAGATCCCATTGGTCCGGAAAGCCCGCTCACATATTTCACCAATGGAACCTCAGCTTTTTCGACTAAAATCCATTACCGAGTTTTTTTGTTGTTGTCTCTGTGAATTTTCGATGTTGAACAAGATTAACGGCGGGACACGAGGCTTAACAAGTAATCGTGATGGTCTCCCGCGTACAACGACTCGTTTTGAAATTTATGTTCTGGGAATCTTTACGAGGACTGGATAACTGGAAGGAAACATTGTAGCAATGATTGAAGCTCCTATAAAACATATCGATTATTTAACTTATAAATCTTTAAAATTGTCATTTTCATAAAAGGGGGTGAAAATTGTTCCTTTTAGGACTCGACACTTCCACCTGTGCCATATTTCATTTAAGATGAGTTTGAAATTAGTTATCATTGTGGATGTTCGAGACGCGGTATTAGTTTGAAGGGGGAGGCTATGCAGAGGCACTGTAGGGTGCCGTATCCCCACAACACCAGTATTTTATGTTATTAAATCTAATAAATTCTGATGCGGTAATGTTTTCCCGAAATTTATCGGCCCTAGTTTTTGACAGTGGCCCAGCGGGGGTCCCCTCCCCCTCGCTCACCCACGTCATCCTCCAAACTTTTTTCAACATTAAGTGTTTTCTGAGCGAAAAACAAGGAAAAACTTGATCACCATTTAATAATCCGTTAATCGGACTTTTCTTTACACTTGACACGGGTTTATGTCAAGCCGCGGGCGATCTTTGTGTCCGCTTCACGGGTGGTGACAGCTGCGTCATAGCAGAACCCTTCAGATACTAAAACGGAAGCACTTTTTTTTTTAATTTCAAAAAAGCAATTAAACTTCGATTCTAGATCCTTTATTGTGTAACAAGATCATTCTGTATGAATATGCATGAAGTAGCCAGACGCCAAATATAAAATTAAAAATCGATTTTCAAGATGTCATCCTTATTTTATTCCATAATAAAAAAACATCCATTAATTTTAAAAATAAATTATGCAACATAACTAAAACAGCTAAAAGGGTCCCACTTCATAAATGTGTTTGGAGTATTCTAGGATAATATCAAAAGTCCTCACTTCTACACTCTGAGCTTTGGTGGTGAGGGGTGGATAAAGGTAAATGTTTTCAGTTTTTCGCCTTTATCTCGAAAACAATGCGTCCTGGCGACATGGCCACTTAGTTAAAAATTAAAGTTGACAAAATTTCCTAAATAAATGCTTTTATCAATTTTGTCAATACTTTGTTCCGTTATTGAGATATCCGGTGTTGAAAATCGGTCATCTGAAAAAACGATATATTTGGCCCTACAATGTTTGCTTTTTTCAGGAGAACAACTCGTCTGATTGAGTCTGGACTGGGCTCAAATATACAAAAAATTTCACAAAAAACGCAATTACTTTTTTAAGCCTTACGGGAGAACTACTTATCCGGTAAAGTCAAGTTTAGGTATACTCATTTTAAGGGGGACTGAACTAAGGAATTTTTCCCAAAAAGTCAGACTCATCCATCTTGCATGGCTTAGATAATAGAGCTTTTAACATCTTTTACTTTACATTAGGAAAACTGGAGAATGGGAAGACCTAGGAAGTCGAGACTAGTCTCATTTTAAAGGTATTTAAATAACTAAGAAAGTATAAGTTGATTTAGATTTTAGAACTTTTTTCCCTTTATGAATATGAATTTCCAAAAATGGTATGTACTCATAATAAATGGTGACGTTTTTCTGATTTTTTCGAAAAGAGCCAATTAAAAAACCACTCCCGTAAACTTGGTGATTGCCATTCATCGCGTTTCTCCCCAAATAAATTCTTTACCTTTAACGATATTTTATTACGCAATAAATCGTATGTCTCAACGGGGTTTTGAGGTTAATAAAAATATTGGGAATATTAGGGAGGGGAAAAAAAAAGGTATTGAGGTAGGAGTTTCTCTTTTTAACAACGTTGAATGGGGTGTCTAATTGGTCCGCTCACGGTTTAAACAGCCATGAAACTCAATTACGTTTCTTTTAATTATTTCTGAGCCGTTTCGCTTAGCATATGTCGGACTTATATCCGCCCCTGACAAAAAAGTTCACCTTTGCTACCGAAACCTTTTTTTCTGCAATCCCAATCTGCAGCGCATCCTGGAATTTTGGGCTTCTAGATGTCTGTTGGCTGATTTCCAAAGGAAGCAAAGCTATTGCGGGCTTAGAGACCTATATATTCGTGATCAGGGCGTTCTGGGGATCACGAAAATATATGACTTCCAATTTTTTTTCTCTAAAATTGGTTTTTGAAGGTCTGAAAATAAGGATTGGAAGGCGGGTTAAGAAACGAGCTGGAACGTAAAATGAATTAAAGAGTCATGAGTCGGGAGGGGTGAGGGAAAGGCGGATAAGGCGAGCTGGGAGCAGCCATTACCATATTATAATGAGTTTGATCGGATCTCGGGATCCACTAATTTTCAACGAGGGCCCAGAAACGGGGAGTTGTATATATCAGTTTGGTAGTTGAGTGCGTGACCCGACGTCATAAAGACGGCCATTCATTGTTGAGACAATAAAAAATTATTAAGGGGGAACACACGCTATATGGAGGCCTCTCTCTTATAAAATACGCTCCTACTCTATCCTCTCTGTTTGTTATTATCCGCATGACAAACTAATTAGAAATCTCACGTTCGAAATGGTTTTTAATGCAAATTTTAGCGAAAAATCCCTGTGGGAATCAATGGAACTAAACTAATGAATTATAGGCGCATCTTTCGCTGAATATCATTTAGAAAATAAATTAACTTGTTTATGTTCGAGGAGGGGGCTCCTTCTACATCAAAAAGGGTTTTTTTGGGCAAAATGGCGTCATCTGCCTCAAATTCGGCAAAGAGATTTTTCTCAACCCGCACAACCGAGCGGCAATGTACGGTCTGCCTAACCTAGACGCCTGTTTTCAAATGTCTTGTACTGAACAAACATACTTCGTGACCAATAGTTTGGGAGGGCATCCTAAAAAGCTAATCTGGACCTTTTTTGTCGACACATTTGATGATTAAGTTTTTTGGGTCGAAAAGTGGGGGGAGAACGAGATTCCAAAGTCGTTTTTGCGGACACAATTTTTTTAAAGGATAATTTTATAAAAAATGACTTCTAGTATGGAGATGGAACCCCAATAACTCAAACTTCCTCAAAACCTTTCCCCACATCCCAGAACCTTCCCCTTCATCCGCCAACTTTCCCCAATAGTCCCCGACCTTCCTTCTCATCCTCTAACTTTCTCCCACTTCCCTCAACCTCCCCCAACCTTCTCCCACATCCCCAACCTTCCCAACATCCCCCGGCCTTCCTCCAAGTCCTCAACTTTCCCCCGGCCTTCCCCTAAGTCCTCAACTTTCCCCCATACCCCCCAACCTTCCAGAACCTCCCTCTGCCTTCCTTCTTATCCTACAACCTTCCCCCGCATACCCCAACTTTCCCCCATATCCCCCAACCTACTCCCACATTCCTCAACCTTCCCCTACATTCCCAAACTTTCCCCCACGTCCTCCAACATCCCCCAACCTCCCCCCCACATAACCCAACCTTCCCCCACATAACCCAACCTTCCCCCACATCCCCAACCTTCCCCCACATCCCCAACCTTCCTCCCATATCCCCCAACCTTCTCTCTCATCCACAAGCCCCTACATCCTCCAAACCCCTCCCCCCCACATCCCCCAACTTTCCCCCACATCCCCCAGCTTTCCCCCCACATCCTCAACCTTCCCGCATATCCCACAACCTTCCTCAACCTCCCCAACCTCCCTAACCTTTCCCTTTATCCTCCAACCTTCCCCCACATCCCAACCCTCCTCAACTTCCCCCAAGGGTACGAGATTTGTGTGTACAATCAAGACATTTGAAAACCATCCCGGCGTCTGGATTAGGCAGACTGGTCATTGTCGCTCGGTTCTGCGGGTTGACCCTCCTCTCCCAAAGGGAGTGAGGCAAGGGGACTCCTATAATCATCGAGGCAGGGGTAAAAACATGAAAAAAATTTATCATTTTCGTCATAAAATATTCAGAAAAATGATAATTTCAAAATTTGATCTTCAACCGTCAGGAAATTAAGCATTTAAAACGTTCAGAAGCCAATCCTGAAAGTTTCTCCTCTTGATTGATGATAAAACGTTTAAATCCGAATTCACTCAACAGTCAACTCGTTTTATTCTCTACAATCGCTCAAACAGGTCACGTACGTTTATTTTCCCATTAATTTATAACATTTCATCTTTTATAAGCTTGTCAAAAAAAATTTTTTTTTAAATCCTTTCGATTTAAAAGGATGGAGAAAAAATCGTCCCACCCCCTGCTAACACCGGGCGTATTCAACAACCCTTATTTATATCCCTAAACAAAGATTTGTTTGTTATACAAGAGGGAATAATTAGTCTGAGTTCTCTTCAGGATATTTATCGTTACCAATGTTATCTTTTGAGGAGCCTATAACCAATTTGTCTTATCTTTAATGTGTTCACAATAGAAACTCTCTTCTTTAAATTTCTCTTTTTCTTTTGTTTATTTACCTTTCGTCCCTTCAGCATTTAATGCCTTTTCTAAGTACCTAAAATTATGTAACTAAATAAATAGTAAAATGCTGAGAATTAACAGGAATGAGTTACTTAGCTGATAACTGGAGGTTACACCACTGTTCATGCACAGTTTTTCTTTAAACTCTAAAATCAGGTTTTTGCATCATTTTGTGGCACTAGAATGGTCAAAAGTTCCAATTTGTAGGACCTCACAGAAAATCTCTAAATATCCAAATTTTACCTAGAGGTTGACCCTGTCAATCACCTTTTAATTTGATTTTCATGATAATCTTCTTTCGCTGTCAAAACTATTACAAGATAAAAGATTTGTCTTTTTTTGTTCGGGAAACAAAAACATCAAAACCGATGACAACCTGCATACCTCAGCCCAAGAGTTTTTGTCCCTGTTCTACATATTTGTGAGAGTAAATTATGGGCCCCCCTCCGTCCTAGGTTGGATCTGCAATGGTAATAAGCTGTCCACAGGGGGCTTCCTAGCAACACTTAGTTTTTATTGTAATATTCAAATATATAATTACCTCGAATGTGTTTTTATCATTCGGCCTCTACGTCTTGATGTATGCCCATTCCATAAGTCACGACTTAAACGACTTACGGACTAAATAACAAAAAAAATATCGGACTCTCCACTCATAAGTCATCGAAAACGTTTTTTACGCTTTACCCTATTACAAAACTCAAGAAAACTGAACTTTTATGAACTTATAAGTGGAAAATTAAAAGAAACATATCTTTTCGGTTTTGGAAATTTTTTCTTGTTTTTAATGATGGTAGAGAAGGGAAGATGGTAAAATTAAGTAGCGTCAATGGCCCGCTGATTTGTTGCCGTCTGGTCACGTCTCGGCCGCGGAGGCTAAATTATCCAAGAAAACGTTTTAAGCCTCTGTCTTAGTTACGACCTGAGAAGGCTCCTTTATAAAAGGATACACACATTCTCGATTTTTAATTATTTTTTAAATATTATTGTCCAAAGAACCGCTTTTATCTTTTCACAAATGTTTTTAAAAAGTGTCCTTATACGACAGTTCACGTCTAAAAAGTGTCCTTACACGACAGTTTTACCTCTTAAAAGTGTCCTTACAAGATAGTTCACCTCTTAAAAGTGTAATTACACGACAGCTCACCTCTTAAAAGTATCCTTACACGACAGTTCACCTCTTAAAAGTGTCCTTACACGACAGTTCGCCTCTTAAAAGTGTCCTTACACGACAGTTTACCTCTTAAAAGTGTCCTTACACGACAGTTCACCTCTTAAAAGTGTCCTTACACGACAGTTCACCTCTTAAAAGTGTCCTTACACGACAGTTCAACTCTTAAAAGTGTCCTTACACGACAGTTTGCCTCTTAAAAGTGTCCTTACACGACATTTCACCTCTTAAAAGTGTCCTTACACGACAGTTTCACCTCTTAAAAGTGTCCTTACACTACAGTTTAACTCAAAAGTGTCCTTAAAACGAAATTTCGTCTCTTTAAAAAATTTATTGAATAAAAATAACCGTTTTTTATCCAATTGAATTCTTTATTCGAGATGTTGACTCTATTTAGGTTGTTGAGAAATCCACCCCCTGGGAGGTTCAGGTGTAAAGCTCTCTTTATGATAAACAATGATATGCCATTATTAAAAGATCTTATTGTTAAACAGAGAGAAGGGGAATGAGGAAAAAGGCCTAAACCTTTTGTCACTACTCCCCTTCTAATTGCTCCTCTGAACTCAATAATAACTGTGATTTCGTTATGAACTTACTCCCCATTTATGGGGCGTTGGAGCCCCCCCAAGAAAACCGACCCTTGGGGTAAATAAGATTTATACATTTTATTATTGTTTTGACCACTTCGGTTTACCATAAGCCTCGAATCTGGAATTCAAAACTTTATTAACAGCATAAATCTGCTGAATGGAAAAATAAGCTAAAATTCAAGTTTCTTCAAAAATTCAAGTCTTCCAATTTTTTTAAAATAACTGCCTCTATTTTTAACTATTTTGGCATAGATTCGATCTCCAATGCAATCTGGCCATTTTGAATAGAAATTTCGTGTCCATAAGCGACTATTCAAAACGAACTTAGTCTTCGTTTACAACCTTATGAAGTTTACTACTTCAGTGACATGTTTCTCGGACCTAATAAGGCAAATAAATAATACAAATAAGGGAAAATCATACTAAATAAAACGATCGTGACAAAACTCGACTATAAAATATGACCTCTTATGTACTCGTTTTGTAAAAGAAAAAAACCTTATTGCGTTATAAACATCTATGACTTGGTCGAACTTGTAGAAAAATAGTAAAATTTCATGGTTTTCGGTCTATGGAAGGGGAGTTTGAGATGTTGAATGTGGACCAGGTGGGGAAGAGGGATATAAAATAAAAATAAGAAAACAGTAAACGTCTTTTACCCTTAACGATTTTATACCAAGATCGTAAATAACGATATTTATTATTACAATGTCGTGCATGGAGTAGTTATTATTCTGTAGGTGGCGAATAAATACGGTGTAGAAAACATTTTTAAATTTTCAATTTCTAGCTTTTGTTATGGCTACATTATGAATTGAGACCGATATAAATTATAAAGGAAGTAATGATCACGAAGTTCGGGTGCCCAAAAGGAAAACTACTGGATTTAAGCGGTTTCCTTTTAGCTACTTGATTTAGCTAGAAACAGCATTTTCTTCTAGTAACTAGTTGATAGATTTAGGCTAGAACATTGTGCCTTTTATCCTAGCTATGAAGTACAATGAGCTAGAATTTGTCATTTTTGTTAGCTAATGAATTTCCCTTCTATCTAATGGTTTAGCTAGATTTTGATCCTTTTCTTCAAGCTAACGAATATAGCTAGATTTTGAGCCTTTTATTCTAATTAGTAATTACCCACCGAATTTAGCTAGATTTTGAGCCTTTTCTTTCAGGTAATGAATTTAGCTAGAATTTGGGCCTCTTTAGTTTAGCTAGATTTTGAGTATTTCCTTCTAGCTAACTACCGAGTTAAGCTAGATTTTAATAATTTTCTTCTAATGACCAAGTTTAGCTAGATTTTGAACCTTTTCTTTCAGGTAATGAATTTAGCTAGATTTTGAGCCTTTTCTTCCAGGTAATTAATGAATTTAGCTAGATTTTGAGCCTTTTCTTTCAGGTAATGAATTTAGCTAGAATTTGGGCCTCTTTAGTTTAGCTAGATTTTGAGTATTTCCTTCTAGCTAACTACCGAGTTAAGCTAGATTTTGATAATTTTCTTCTAATGACCAAGTTTAGCTAGATTTTGAACCTTTTCTTTCAGGTAATGAATTTAGCTAGATTTTGAGCCTTTTCTTTCAGGTAATGAATTTAGCTAGATTTTGAGCCTTTTCTTTCAGGTAATGAATTTAGCTAGATTTTGAGCCTTTTCTTTCAGGTAATGAATTTAGCTAGATTTTGAGCCTTTTCTTTCAGGTAATGAATTTAGCTAGATTTTGAGCCTTTTCTTTCAGGTAATGAATTTAGCTAGATTTTGTTCCTTTTCTTTCAGATAATGAATTTAGCTAGATTTTGAGCCTTTTCTTTTAGCTAATTACCGAGTTTAGTTCCATTTTGATCATTTTTTTTCTAGCTAATGACCTAGTTTAGCCTGATTTTGAGAATTTTCTTCTAGTTAATTAGTAATCACCAAGCTTAGCTAGATTTTGAACCTTTTGTGAGCCTAGGTAATGGCTCAAGCTAAAAATTGTGCATCGTATTTTTTTTAAATTAGCTACATAGTTAGGTATTTGACTAGATTTTAAGCCTCTGTTTCTAGCTATCGGATTAGCTCTATTTTGATACATTTTTAAAATTTTTTTACGCTAATTAATGAATTTTGATAGATTGTGAGCTTTTTTCTTCTGGCTAATGACTGGATTCAGCAAGACTAAGCCTTTTTTTCTTCTTGCTAATGGCTTAAGCTAGATTCTGAGCCTTTTTTTCCCTAGCTAATGGATTAAGCTTGATTTAGTGCTATTTCCTTCTTACTGTTAGATTTTGACGCCTATCGAATCGACTAATAGATTTTGTTCCCTTTTCTTCAAGCTAGATTTTAGTCTTATACCCTCTATAGCCAATGAACATACATAAGTACATTTTGAGTCTATTTTTATAGCAAGTGAATTTAGCTGGATTTGAGCATTTTTCTTCCAGCCTCTAGTTCTAGATTTTGAATTCTATCCTTAGATGGGATTTGCTGTATTTTTATAAATTTTAATGTTGTTGATAAACATGTTTTGTAACAATTTCGGTCCTTGGAGAAGCGAATTAATTAATCTCTTTAACGATAAGTTAACCCCGTTGTAATTAATGCTTAAAAGGTGATAAGGTAGGGAGGGGAAGGTGTAGGTCTCGCCTAGAAGGGGAAGACTGGTACAAGAAAATGGACGAGATTGGATGCTCGTGGTCGGAAATTGGCCAATAACGTCGAGGGGGGCGTTTCTCGTCCTCCTCCCCACTCCCCGCTTCAACGCTTCACGCCCTAAAACACGACAGTCCCGCTGAGAATTCCTTGAGAGTAACGTCTGTGTCGAAAATCGAAGAAAAAAGCCACTTTGAAGTTTAAAATAAAAAGAAGGGACGTCACGTGTGTAAAGAGGCGCGAGTGATTATGAACCGTAGGTGACAAGTGTGATGTGGGTAGGGTCATGTTGAACGCATTTGTGGATGGGGGTCATCACCATCACCAGCACGGATTGCTGGGGCTTAAAAGTCAGATGGTCCCGCAAGAACATCATTACCAGCAGCCGACCGGAGGCTACCACCCTCACCAAGGCTACATACTCAAAAGGGAAAATGAATTCCCTCAGCATCCCGAGATGTACGACTCGTATCACGGCCCGATCGTCTACCCTCGGGCGGAAAGTTACCACCAGGAGCTCCAGTATCCTCCAGCCGCCCAACACGGTGCCTTCTTCCGATACATGCGGCAACCCGCCAACCTCACCTGTATGTGGATGGAAGCCGGGAAAAACTGCGGGAAAGCCTTCTCTTCCATGCACGAAATCGTGACTCATCTCACGGTCGAGCATGTCGGAGGACCAGAATGCACATCTCACACTTGCTTCTGGCAAAGTTGTCCAAGAAACGGCCGCCCTTTCAAAGCAAAGTATAAACTCGTCAACCATATCAGAGTGCACACCGGAGAAAAACCTTTCCCTTGCCCATTCCCAGGATGCGGGAAAGTCTTCGCCAGATCCGAAAACTTAAAAATTCACAAACGGACACACACAGGTATGTTCATTTCTGTTTTATACTAACTTTATAGTTGCCCCTAGAAGTCCTGGGAAGGGAAACCAACATTTCCTTCATTCTTGCCTCTTAGTTCTTGTTCTGAAGTTTGCAGGTTCCTATTTATGTGGGGTCGGAAATCTGCAATAATTAACCACAAAGTGAGCGGATTATAAAACTTGTTTTCCATTTTTCTCCTAGATTAATATTCCAAATCGAATTCTGAAAACGGGTCATTTAGGGGCATCATAATAGGAAAACACCTACGATTCAAGATCGCTTTTTATTTCTCCCAAAAACCGATTTTTTCCCTCTATTTTTTTTATTTTTGAAAAATTCAAAAATATTCTTTTGTTAGAATTTCGGCTATGAATTACAAAATACAAATATGTTTCCGAAATTAAAATCGGTTAAATATTTTAGGAGAAAACATGTGTCTAAGTTATATCTTGTCTCTTTTATAGTCACATTTAGGAATGATAGTCACAAAACAGAAGTCAACAATCTGAAGCTTTTCTATGCCATATAAAGGCTTTCTAACGTTATAAGTATTTATAAAGGTGAAAAATTGTGGAAGGTAAGGACGTTTAAACGTTCATCCATGAAATTTGCGCCTTTTTTGACCAAACAAACTGTAATTCGATATGAAAAACAGTAAAATCTTGATGACTCTCGACACAAAGTCCACGATTTGCATGTAAGGAATGAAAAACCTTGTAGATATAAAATATTGTAGTAAATCTCTCGTTTTGAAAGAGGCGTTTAATAATCGCCTTAAATCCTGTTGAGGCTCCTCCGATGAGAATTTCCCCTTTTACAACGGCCTCAACACGTTTACAACATTAAACGGCATCCATTATCCGAGAGCTCCCTTGTAAGTAGTTAAAGCAGGATGACTGGATTAGGTGCGGTCCAAATAGTCCATCTATCAACATGAACATTAACCAGAATGTGATAAATACCACTTAATTAATTATATACTAAAGCCAATTGTATATTCAGTTTAAAATATACTCGGAAAACCATGTGCCCATATAGCCCAAACCGTCTCAAATTCATGAGTTTATATTTGAAGGGGGAAAAAAGATGAAAGTGACCAAAAAGTGATTTCTATAAATCCTTTTGTAATATCCTATTCCCCTTACCCCGAATCTTTTCATGAACATTTCGGACGATTCTCATCTTTTCCTCCCATGTTGTTCTACCAGATGATAGTACTCCTTTATAACACCTAGATAGCGCTAATATCTCAAAATCGACGAAAAAGGGACTTTCATCTTTTTTCCCCCTGCCCTTTTCTTTTATTTCGAACTGTTCCAAAAATAAATATAAAAAAATTAAAACAAAAACAGTAAAATTCATGATGGTGCTAAATTAAATCTTATCTGTGACATTCTCTAGCTTCAATTTTTTTATAATTAGATGAGATTTGAAAGATTAGATACGAGTGGGCTACTTATAAATTTTTTTCCACACGAAACAGTTCATTGTTCACAGAAACAAGAAAAAGGTAGACACGATTTAAATCTAAAAAAAAAGAAAGAAAAAATTAAAAAACCATGGTCCGGTTAGTAAATATTAACTGTCAGATTTTGAGAGCGAGTTATTTGGCCGTGGACGGAAGCCATCAATTCCCCTTCTCCTCGTTTTATGCCGGGGAGTTGAGCTTTCCAGAGGCTCGAGGAGATAAATATCGGAGCCGCATGTAAAACGAGGAGTTCTGGGATAAGAAGGACTTTCTTATGAGAGTCCCCATTGACCAAAGGCTTCATTCAGTAAAAGGACACGCGACAAATTTTTGTTTTTTTCTGAAGCCTACTCGAAGGTTTATTGAGTACGGAACTTAATTTAAACAAAGGGACACTTGAAGAACAAAAAAAATACTTCAAATCGACAGTTTCTGATAGAGTCGCCTTTGTTTGCAAATATTGTGCTCTATCTACCTGCATATTTTAAACAATTCTTTTCACAAACATAGCTCACAGTTCTTTTTTTCAAACTTCCGTAATTGATCAATTTTGATTCCGGAGCAATCGTTGGAAAGGTCAAGCGATTTCCGAATCTTTACTTGAAAAATTCTTCACTTTTTCCATTCTTGCTTTACAGCTCTTTAAAGAAAAAAACCAGTTCTGGATCTCTCAGAGGGTCTTGAAGTAGAAGTGATTTTTCAACATCGAAATAACCGAGGAGTAAAATGCGCTGATGCGATCCTGCTAAACCACAGATGGAATCTGTAACGACGAAAAAACAGCTGTTAGCTGTAAAAAACGACGGTTTTTCCTTTAAAAAAAACGACGGTTTTTCTGTCAAAAAACGACGGTTTTTCTGTAAAAAAAAACGACGGTTTTTCTGTCAAAAAAACGACGGTTTTTCTGTCAAAAAAACGACGGTTTTTCTGTCAAAAAAACGACGGTTTTTCTGTCAAAAAAACGACGGTTTTTCTGTCAAAAAAAACGACGGTTTTTCTGTCAAAAAACGACGGTTTTTCTGTCAAAAAACGACGGTTTTTCTGTCAAAAAACGACGGTTTTTCTGTCAAAAAACGACGGTTTTTCTGTCAAAAAACGACGGTTTTTCTGTCAAAAAACGACGGTTTTTCTGTCAAAAAACGACGGTTTTTCTGTCAAAAAACGACGGTTTTTCTGTCGAAAAACGACGGTTTTCTCTGTCGAAAAACGACGGTTTTTCTGTCGAAAAACGACGGTTTTTCTGTCGAAAAACGACGGTTTTCCTGTCGAAAAACGACGGTTTTTCTGTCGAAAAACGACGGTTTTCCTGTCGAAAAACGACGGTTTTTCTGTCAAGTCAATAACCGAGGTTTTTCTGTCAAGTCAATAACCGAGGTTTTTCTGTCAAAAAACCAACGGTTTTTCCGTCAAAAAACGACGGTTTTTCCGTCAATAACCGAGGTTTTTCTGTCAAAAAACGACAGCTTCCCTGTCAAAAAACGACAGCTTCCCTCTCAAATACTACAGTTTTCCTTTCAAAAACGACAGTTTCTCCTTCAAAAACGACACTTTTTCTGTTAAAAAACGACATTTTTACTGTTAAACAACGATAGTAAAAAGTGAAATTCTTTTGGCCAAATCAAATCATGTACCTACCTTGTACCTAGTGTAAATTGGAGTTTATTTATTTTATTTTTTATTCCTGTTTTACCTAATTTACCTACTAACACGGTGATTGTTTTTCGTCCATAAACCCAGAATACTGGGCGAAAACGACTTTTTCCCCTGGCTGTCTCTTATTTTTCAATAATGGCTGTTTTGTGACAAATTGCTCTAATATTGTCCAAAAGCTTCTGTTTATTTCTGGTTTACTTCACTAAATCCAAGCAAAGTTGACCGGAAACACCAAAAACTTGACCAAAACTACTGTTTACCCTCCAAATGGAAGACGGGAGTCCCGTCTTCGGCCGAACAACTAAATCTTGACCTTGAGTACCACTGGTGCACTCACAGAATGGCAATTTGAATATGTATGTTAAACTTATCAAAAGAGTTGGCAACCCTGCTAAAGTGTAGAAACCTCCGTCACCATGGCATCTCGACTAAAGCCCATAAACAAATCCGACGGTTACAATTTTCATAACTAGAAAGTCGGAAGTAGCTCGATTTTAGTTTCCATTTCAAAACGGATCGATTACCTCTTCTATATTTCATAACCGGGCATCCATTTTCGAAATTACCCTCTCCAACGCATTTTTCTCTCCTCCCTTACCATTCTCCGAACGGTTATTCCAATTATGGGTTCAATTAATATTATCGAATGAAAAACCGAATCTCGAGAAAACAATAGGAAGAGTTATTGTACTTTATGGCATAATTGTTCATTGTTGTGGCGCCTTTGTCCGAGCTAATGATCCGGACTCATTCTCCTCACTATTGTCTTTCATTCTTATTAACTGTCTTGGGAGTCTGATGAATAGAAATAAAAAAATAATAATTACTAAAAGAATATACCGCTTAACTGTTCTTTAATTTAATATCCGGGATATAGCCTAGGCGGATGATACCTTATCGGTGAGGTGGTTCCCGACTTGCGAACTTTGCTACCTGGACACCATCCGCATTGGCTTCCGATAATAGTTGTTGGTATGTTTGTATTTTACATAATACCTCTGAGTGAGAAAGGAAATTCTGCAGAACTTCAAAGTAATTTAAAATTAAACGGTTTCGCTCCCATAGATCTATAGGTGTATGTGGAGGTCAACTATAGATTGACGTGTGGACCACCTATAGATACATCTGGAGGCCACCAATAGATTGATGTGGAGTCCACCTATAGATGCGTGTGGCGGAAGCTACCAATAAACAAACAGCTCTTGGAGCCAGAAGGTTCTTACAGCCATGGACCTGATATCACCTTGATACTAAGTTTTTAGTATACTAATGAGTACCTAATGACAGCCCTAACTTCCCCAGAAAGTCTTCTGAAATATGAATATACGAACTCCACCATGTTCAAGCCCCCAACCTGATATAGCCCAGGCATCTTAGGATATTTAGCGGGAAATTTAGGTACAGTCGTAATCTCCATCTTATTTTATGTTTTTTCGGTAGCTGATTACGAATCTGAAGTTTTCTATCAAAAATTTTGCCCGGAACCTTGTCAAAATCGCAAAAAAAGTCCACATTTTGGCATCTATTGCGGTTTTTTGATTATATCTAAAAAAATATTGTTTTCAGCGATTTGGCTGTTTAGTAAAAAAAGAAAGCTTGTAAAATTACCTAAAAATCCATTAATCATTTGTCTAATTCGGTCCAGTCATTTGGCAGGAATAGGTCAAAATAGACCTCCCTTTTACGACCGATTTATCGAGAAAATTGGTCAGAATTTGTTGACGTTATGGACGTTTTGAGTGATGAAATCTTGCTAGGGATAAAAAATTCCATCGCTGGCTTTTCCAGGTTTGGATAACGAATTCTTGGTTATTTAAAGAAGAATTAAGAGTTTTTTACGACCTGAGAAAAAAGGTGTTTTCATAAACGTTTTTATATTGGCTGTCGAAAGGGCGAGAAAAAAAAGATTCCATTATGATGAACGGGGCTTTTAAATTGAATAAAGCCCCCTCGGGGCCCTCCCCAAATTAGCGCGGGCGGAGCGGGCAAAGGGTAAAAAAGAGGCGAAACCAGAAGCATCCCCCGAGGGCCTGCCCACTCCAGCCACTGACACTAATGAAAATGTGAAACCCACGCCTTCTATCCCTAAAACAAACCTATACATAAATAATTACCAACGGAACAAAAAAAGGCTTCATTCATAACTTTCAACCTTCTCGGATTTCTGCAGTTTATTAGCAAATAAGAGGTCATCCTTGAGAATTTTTTACTTGGATGTCCTCTAGAAGGAAATAAATAAAATAATAAATATATATTCACCCTGGGTGTTTGCCAACATTCGATTGAAGGCCCTCCCCTCTTTTTGTTCCTTCTCTCTCTTCTTTTTATCATTTCACGCTCTGAAGCACCCTCTTGCAGCCATTGTGGCTGACTGGACGGACCGGAAAAATGGATCCGTCCTTTGGGAACGGAAATGCTTTCGAAAAAAGAAGAAAAACGAGTCCTTGAAATAATGATAATTTACTTGGAAATTATTCTTCAGGACGTCTACGATTAATAAGCAATAATGACTGAAAAATCCAAGTGTGAAGTTCTTCAGCGAAAGGGAAGATATCAATAGAGAGAAGTAGAATTTTACAACCGTCCTAGCGCTCTCAAAAACGATCCGATTTTAATTTTGAAAAACGATTTTTTTATGTTTTGGAAAAGAAATTTAGTTGCAGAATCCCTTTTTTGGATTTTCCACCCGGAAAATGGAAATTTTCCACCAAAAAAGTTTATTTTAAAAAAATTTGAAAATGTTTCCTAACTCCAATGATCTAGAGAATTCACAGAATCCAAATCATTTTTCAAAATGAAAATCGGTGGAAAATCCGCGTCGAAAACAAGAAAACGAATTTTCCCTTTGTTGCTACTCAGGAACGACTGTACCGAATATCTAAACATACCTCTTTTTGGAAACCTTTTTTAAAGGGCTATGAAAACAAATTGGTCTCATTCCCATGGGTGCAACTGCTTTGGAAATATTTGAGTCAAAAGACCAAAAATCAGGAAAGTCATGTGACCGACTTATGGTCTTTTTTGGAGTCGGTTTATTCTATTGCTGGTTACGTTGGGAAGTGTGAATATCGCCCATGAATATGACTCTTCATAAATTAATAAAAATACTCATTAGGTTTCGGACGCGTGGCTTGTGGTTTTTATAGAGAGAGGGGTTTAGCAGTTTTTTTGGTTGAGGGACGTCGTTCGGAATGTAATTATTTCATTTAAAGAGAGAAATAACGTTGAGGCATTAAATCCCATGAGTCAGATTTCTCAAAAGAGGGGGAGAGGATCGAACGTTTGCACTCTAATCCCGTCTTCATTGTGACGGAGGCGGTGACCACGTTGAACAATGTGCGGCCTTCGTATAATTACACATTTTGATTCATTGGGGAAGATTTGCGGGGAGAGATAATCTAAAAAGCGGAAGGAAACGTTTTAGGGCGGACAAAGAAGGGAAAACAGTAACGGTCAACCTTGCGGTAAGAATGAGAAAGGAGGGGTTGAAGAGATGAAGATGTCCATTGTGCCCTAGGGCGGATGAGGGTGCTTAAGTTTAGTTGTAAGGCTACACCTTATGTTTGGGGGCCGACAAAAGGGAAGGGCGGTCCCCGGGAGACCCTGTCAACGACGAGAGCCCTACTTAATGCTTCTTATCCCCCCAGGTAAACAGAAACTCGAGTATCAACACGGATTTCCATTGAAGAAAGGAAACCGACTACTTCTCAAACGAAAACCACCTATCGATCTGTTTGTTTATTTTTATTTGAGGTTTCAAGTTATTTTTTACGATTTATCCCACTTCTGATGTTGGATTGAGAAAAAACTTCAAACGAGATTTTGCAGTTTTCAGAGACAAAAGCGACTCAATTCATAGCGTTACCTCAGCTCCCTGTGCACTTCAAATTCATTGAGATTTGGTGGGGAGGGGAAGGTCTAGGAGGGTAGGATTAAGGATAGGTGATGGGAGTGTGGGGGGAGGGTCGAATAGACTAGGAGAAGTGGAGTGTGGGAGGAGGTCGGGAGGATGAGGAGGATCTTGGAGAGTAAGATACGTGATGGGAGAGTAGGGAGGGGGGAAGGTAGATAGGTGATGGGAGTTCGGGGCATGTAGGGAGGATGTGGAGGATATTGGAGAGTAGGGGAGGTTATGGGAAGGTAGGGGGAGGAGTGGGGTGGGGAGGAGGGTACGTAGATGATGGGAGTGTGGCGGATGTAGGGAGGATATTGGAGAGTAGGGGAAGGAGGGTAGGTAAGTGATGGGAGTTTAGGGGATGTAGGGAGGATGTGGGAGAGCAGGGCAGGTGATGGGATAGTAGGGGAGGTGATGGGAGAGTAAAGGAGGTGATGGGTGAGTATGGGGATGAGGGTAGGTAAATGATGGGAGTTTGGGGGATGTAGGGAGGATGTGGGAGAGTAGGGGAGGTGATGGGTGACTAGGGGGTTGAGGGTAAGTAAATGATGGGAGTTTGGGGGATGTAGGGAGGATGAAGGAGAGTAGGGGAGGTGATGGGAGTGTGGGGGGTGTAGGGAGGATGTGGAGTATGTTGAAGAGTGGGGGAGGTGATGGGAGAGTAGGGGGAGGAAGGTAGATAGGTGATGGGAGTTCGGGGCATGTAGGGAGGATGTGGAGGATATTGGAGAGTAGGGGAGGTTATGGGAGGGTAGGGGGAGGAGTGGGGTGAGGGAGGAGGGTACGTAGATGATGGGAGTGTGGCGGATGTAGGGAGGATATTGGAGAGTAGGGGAAGGAGGGTAGGTAAGTGATGGGAGTTTGGGGGATGTAGGGAGGATGTGGGAGAGCAGGGCAGGTGATGGGTGAGTAGGGGATGAGGGTAGGTAAATGATGGGAGTTTGGGGGATGTAGGGAGGATGTGGGAGAGTAGGGGAGGTGATGGGTGACTAGGGGGTTGAGGGTAGGTAAATGATGGGAGTTTGGGGGATGTAGGGAGGATGAAGGAGAGTAGGGGAGGTGATGGGAGTGTAGGGGGAGTAGGATACGTAGATGATGGGAGTGTTGGGGATGTAGGGAGGATGTGGATGTTGGAGAGTAGGGGGAGGAGGGTAGGTAAGTGATGGGAGTTTAAAGAAGTAATGAGAGGGTTTGGGATTTTGGGGGAGCATGTGCTTGTGGAGATGTAGATCCCCTTTTGGGAAAGTTATCCTCCTCCATGCCATATTTTTTTTCCTTGCCATTTCCGACCTGGCTAAAAATTCACCCACACTCCTTTTTTAATCGTGTAAAATTAACCAATCACTTTTTCAAAAAAGGCCATCAATTATCACAGAGGCAACTGGGAAAAGCGTAGATAATAAAGATTTACCTTCAAGACCAGAAGAGGGGCTCCTCGGATCCTGGAGGTTCCTACCATAAATTAAAACCCCTTTTATTTCAGGTATTTTTTCAAAACTATAAATCCGGCTAAGATATGACTCACGAAACGCCCGTCTATAAATATGATAGCTCGGCACTTATGATTCCCCCCACTCCGAAAAGCATTGTGGGAACTTTTTCGGCTTCCCATTTTAATATTTTATAAAATAAAAAATATTCATCGATATAAAAAGTATTACTAAAATCAAAGAATATCAATAATTCAAGAAAACAAGGCGCCACGTCCAGACAACGGGTTTCCTTTTTTAAAAAATGACAAATTCACTAATGTCCGGGAGGGAAAAAGAGAGAAAAGAAAACGAGTGGGGAAAAAATTAAAAAATAATAAACGGACGGTAGAATGAAGAAATATTACACGCTTTTTATATGTCTCAGGAAGGGCATATATTAAACATGGATTTTTATCTCTCCTCAACCGAAAATTTTTACAATCGAAACCGGTTCGCTTTATTAACGATCGTTCATTTCGTTAAATAAAAGAAGTACATAATAATATTAGGAGAATTTTCGTGGTGAACAGTAAGTTCCTTTTCCCACTTCAACTTTTCTGAACGTTGATTTTGGGGATTTTTCACTTTGAAGTTGTTGATTTTGGGTTTTTCACTTTTAAGTTGTTTATTTTTGGGATTTTTCACTTTGAAGTTGTTGATTTTGGGGTTTTTTCACTTTGAAGTTGTTTATTTTTGGGATTTTTCACTTTGAAGTTGTTGATTTTTGGGATTTTTCACTTTGAAGTTGTTTATTTTGGGATTTTTCACTTTGAAGTTGTTGATTTTGGGATTTTTCACTTTGAAGTTGTTTATTTTGGGGATTTTTCACTTTGAAGTTGTTGATTTTGGGGATTTTTCACTTTGAAGTTGTTTATTCTTGGGATTCGTCACTTTGAAGTTGTTGATTTTTGGGATTTTTCACTTTGAGGTTGTTGATTTTTGGAGATTTGTCACTTTGAAGTTGTTGATTTTGGGGTTTTTTCACTTTGAAGTTGTTTATTTTGGGGATTTTTCACTTTGAAGTTGTTGATTTTTGGGATTTTTCACTTTGAAGTTGTTGATTTTGGGGATTTTTCACTTTGAAGTTGTTGATTTTTGGGATTTTTCACTTTGAAGTTGTTTATTTTGGGGATTTTTCACTTTGAAGTTGTTGATTTTGGGGATTTTTCACTTTGAAGTTGTTGATTTTGGGGATTTTTCACTTTGAAGTTGTTGATTTTGGAGATTTTTCACTTTGAAGTAGTTTATTTTTGGGATTTTTCACTTTGAAGTTGTTGATTTTTGGGATTTTTCACTTTGAAGTTGTTGATTTTGGGATTTTTCACTTTGAAGTTGTTTATTTTTGGGATTTTTCACTTTGAAGTTGTTGATTTTGGGGTTTTTTCATTTTGAAGTTGTTTATTCTTGGGATTCGTCACTTTGAAGTTGTTGATTTTTGGGATTTTTCACTTTGAAGTTGTTGATTTTTGGGATTTTTCACTTTGAGGTTGTTTATTCTTGGGATTCGTCACTTTGAAGTTGTTGATTTTTGGGATTTTCACTTTGAGGTTGTTTATTCTTGGGATTCGTCACTTTGAAGTTGTTGATTTTGGGGATTTGTCACTTTGAAGTTGTGATTTTTGGGGATTTTTCACTTTGAGTTGTTGATTTTGGGATTTTTCACTTTGAAGTTGTTGATTTTGGGGATTTTTCACTTTGAAGTTGTTGATTTTGGGGATTTTTCACTTTGAGTTGTTGATTTTGGGGATTTTTTCACTTTGAAGTGTGATTTTGTTTTCTTTGAGTTTTTTTGGGGATTTTCACTTTGAAGTTGTTGATTTTTGGGATTTTTACTTTGAGGTTGTTGATTTTGGGGATTTTTCACTTTGAAGTTGTTATTTTAGGGATTTTTCACTTTGAAGTTGTTGATTTTGGGGATTTTCACTTTGAGGTTGTTGATTTTGGGGATTTTTCACTTTGAAGTTGTTGATTTTGGGGATTTTTCACTTTGAAGTTGTTGATTTTGGGGATTTTTCACTTTGATGTTGTTGATTTTGTGGGGTTTTCAATTTTATGATTTCGATTTTGGAGTTTTTTTCGATTTTTCAGAATATTGATTTTGGGGGTTTTCACTTTTTTTAGGGGATTTACTGTTTCAGAATGTTCGTTTTGGGGGTTTAATTTTTGTAGAATTTGAGGATTTTTACTTTTGAGAATATTGATGGAGGTTGATTTTGCGGTTTTTCACTTTTAGGATGTGATTTTGTGTTTTTTCGATTTTTCAGAATGTTGATTTTAGGGGTTTTAACAGTTAGCAAAGTTTTACCTGTAAATTATGTGAGATAATGTTTTTCTGTAATTAATCCGAATGTTTGTTGGTGTTTTCCTATTGTTCGTCTTGTTTAAAACAACACAAACCAAGAGTCGACAAAAAAACAAACATGGAAAGAAAAAGTGCCTAATCTTAAATTTACGATAATGATAAATTTTCCACCCCCACGAAAGAAAAAGATCTCCACCCCTCCTCCCTGAAAGAGAAAATAATGGTCGGAAAGGCGTCGGAGTGTAAAAGGGCGTGGGATTTGTAGCGGGTGTGAAATGAAAAGAGTACTCGACAGGGGCCATACAGAGTTCACAATTCATTTTCCTTTCCTTTTGTACTGAAGAAACTCTAACAGATTTAGGCCCCAAGAGACGTCTACAAGTGCATGCGGGCCTTTTTCTCTCTTTTATATCCACGAAAAATTGTTGAAACGTTAAAATGGTTTACAAACTATTTAGTTCCACCTCTTCACTACTTTTTAATTGGTGTGCACTCGTCTGAAAAATGATTCAACCATTGTCCGGATGTGCCATTGTCGACCTTCCTCCAAAAAAATCGATACTTTTGGTGATTGTCTTTTGCTTCTGATTCCTGAACCAAAAAGAATAAACAACGTTAAATGATTTATGAATTTGAGGGGGAAAAAATTAAAAAGTCGGCGTCGACAAAGGCTTCTTGGCTTAAAAGCACCCACGTGTCAACCCTTGTTTATACTGTCCTGTTTTAAACTAATTTACTCGAAGATGTGACGAGTCGCAGAAGTCTCTGATGAGGGGAGGGTTGTTTTTTAGGCTGTAAACGAAATTCTGTTTATATACAGAGGAAACCCCCTTCGAGTCAGACGGTGGAGGCCGTTCGAGGGACAAAAGGGGTGGTCGGAAACGCAGGGGGAGGAAAAACCACGCCTCACCCCATTTGGATTCCTCAAACTCACCCCTCCGGTAATCGAACCCTCCTGTAGACGGCATTCCGTTATTTTGCACGCATTTTTAGTTAAATATATAAAATGACAAATGTAGGATACGGAAGTCCTCGGGCAATTGAAATCGACCCTAAGAACTTGGTTATAACTGATGCCAACTGATGTGGAGGCCAACTAAGGATGGATGTAGAGGCCAAATAAGGTCGTATACAGAGGCCACCTAAGGGCGAATGAAGAGGCCATATAAGGATGGATGTGGAGGCAACCTAAGGATGGATGTGGAGGCCACCTAAGGATGGATGTTTGCCTTACTAAGGATGGATGTAGAGGCCAATGCCTCCAAAAACTCTAATGTGAACACCAAGAACTGGGTGGTTATTTTCCGACCGAAACCTAGCTTATAGCGTAACTTTTGATTAAGTACTCCTTCAAGAATTGCGATAGTACCTATGCTTGACGGGGCGGAACTACCGAGTTCCTAGATCATGCGAAAGTTGGTGCTAATCATGATTGCAATAAAAAGTATTGAACGTAGGGCCATCATGCATGGCGATAGTAGGCACCCATTATGAATTGTGAGGTTACCATCAAGCATTCCGATAATACTGTTGTCGTTGTACTCTTTGCGATAGAATCCATCGGGCATCAGCGATATTATCATCGCATGTTATCCCTGCATCGGTCGACGATCATGCTCTTTGATGGCACTCGTCATTCACTATGTATACCCATCATGCATTGCGATCATAGCCTTGCATTTCGATGAAACCCGTTACCTATTTTGATAGGTATTTCCACGTTGTTTACATCCAGCTGTGGTCTAGGTAAAGGCGGCTCCACACATGCGGTATTCGGCGAGTACCACTACTCGTCGTTTACTCGGCTACTACTCGGCTTGTGCCGAGCTCATTGCTCCACACACTCGCTATTCGTCCCGAGTAGTATTCGCCCCGGGAGAGAGACGAGCTACTCCAGTTGCTTGCCATGGACGACCGAGTCAAGGTGGCGGCAGCTGCTTTCGTGGTGCTAAGTGCAGGGTGTCGTCCAAAAACTTGAAAATCAAACTTTTAAGAGCCAATTTTTCGTCAAAAATCTCAAAATTGAGGTTTCAAGAACCAATTGTCCGTCAAAAACCTCAAAATTGAGGTTTCAAGAGCCAAATTTTCGTCAAAAACCTCAATATGAACATTTGTAAAGCCCAATTGTCGTCCAAAAACTTGAAAATCAAAGTTTTAAGAGCCAATTTTTCGTCAAAAATCTCAAAATCGAGGTTTCAAGAACCAAATCAAGGATTTAAGAGAGATTCGCACCCCTCCGAGCGCGAGGTGGGGGTTGAAAAAAGGCAAGTAGTTGAACGAGTGTGTGGAGCGGGGTAGATGCTCGCTACTTGGCGAGTATTCGTTTCCTTTGACTCGTGACAAAAACCGACAGCGGACGGAGCATCCCCGAGCCGAGTAAAGTACTACTTGGCGAACACCGAGTAGCCATCCACATACGTGGCAAGTATGGCAAGTGACTCGGCAAGTAGCGAGCGTGTGGAGCGGGCTTAAGGCATCAGGTCAAGTACCTGCATAAAGTTAGCATCTCTCATGCACTGAGTTGGCACCCTTAGTGTGTACCCATCATGCATTGCGATCGTTCTTGCAGTTCCGCCCCACCAAGCAAAACCCTGAAAGTTACGTTCTTGCAGATTGTTATAAAAACCGTTTGGTGGGATATTAGGGATACGTTTTATTCTCTTTTGTTTTTAAAGAGCATAATATTTAATTGTCTAAATTTTACGGCTGTTATAAATATTCAACCCCTTATCTTTTAACAATGGGTAATTACGTTTGAATATAATTAATACTTTATTGTAATAAGTAGGCGAGGAAGTGGTAGGGGAAGGTGGGGGACTCGTCAGTTGTGTATGAGCCCCTCTGATCATCTTGTCAAAAGCAGATCGCTATCTTATACAAGGGCCGGGCAACGGGGGAGAGGCGCCCTCACAAAAATATAGGACTGTCAAAGCAGGCTGACACGAAATCAAACGACTTTTTGACCGAATAAAATGCAATTTATTTTTGTAATTTTCTCCTGTGATTCTCCTTCCTTCCCCTTCTTTCTTTTCGAAGAGAGATTGCGTAGGAAAAAAAAAGAAGTAAAAAAGATAATAATGGACCAAATTTTCTCTGAAACTCTGAGCTGCATGGTGGGTTCTAATGATGGGTAATATTTGCAATGCATGATGGGGAAACATCGTAATGCATGACGGGTACTATCTAGGATAGTGGCAGCGTTCCGCCCGCTATGAAAAATCCCGACATTTTACGAAAGTGAATCGCCTAAATCAACGAAATCGCCCAAATCACCTAACTCTCCCAAAACACCCATATCGCTCGAACTACGGAACCATCGAAATCACCTAAACTATCCAAATCGCCCTAACCACCCAAATCACCAAAATCTCTTAAACCAGCCAAATTGCCCAAACTTGCCAAACAAACCAGTCAACTTTATAGGAAGTCCCTACATACTAGTTGTGGGGTTCAAGTGCCAATTCCCTATTCTCTTCTATGTACGTATTATGTGCAAATGTAATCTTTTTAAATGGATACTCCTTGTTTGTCTTAATTTTTATCCTTTTGGAAAACAAGGTTCGAAAGAAGTGAAGCATTTCTATAGAAAAAGGTGTAAAAAAAATACAAAGAAATTTTTGACAGGAAAATTATGTTCAATATCAGGTAGTTTTCAAGTAGCTTGTAAGATGCAAATCCCTTAGTTCAATACCATTCGCGCATCTGCTGACCACAAAAAAAAAGTTTTCGTCCACTTCGTTTATTCCATTCGCCTCTGTTAATAAGACCGAAACCGACAAACCTCCTCGACTACATTAATCCTCCCTCAGTACCCTATTCTCCTCCCGACACTTTCCGTTTCGGCCTATTGAAAAGGGCGAAGAAAAGAAAAAGAAGAGAGAAGACGGATAATTCCAGTTTACGGACTCTTAATAATTTTTTTTCCAAGGTGTGGGCAGAAAGGTCTTCGATTCCCTTATATCATTTTCTGACCTCGTGACCCTCGTGGGAATATTCAGGTAATATTTGTCACTCCGTCCTCCCATCCTAGTTTATCGCTCGCTGATTGTAATTTCGGGCCTATAAATTTTATACAGCTCCATTGAACCCAAAGAATAATCCTAAATCAAAAATTCAAGCTACACCATTTAAAACAAAGCAATAAAATAAGTAGCGATTCAAAATTATGTTTTTCTATAAAAATTTGAATAGAAATCGAATAATCTAGACAAAAAAACGTTAAAATATCAAAACGACTCGTTTTTTCCCTTCCACTATAAAGAACGAAGACATAAAGAGTTGAATTTCAAAACTTCTTTATGGGCGAAAGAAAAAAAAAATCGTTCATATTTCGAACAATTATGTAAAAACATGAACGGAAACAATATAGCACCCTTGGTAATATAATGGGAGCGTAAAACCCGTTTAGGGAGTGTACGTCGGGTGAGTCAGGGCAAAAATAAACAATGTCTCTCCTAATAAATAATATCCTCCGGGACTCTCCGGCTCCTAGATATCATCTCACAACTTGTATATCATTCTCGAGGATACAATTTGATTTTAAATGTACGTTTTGTGTCATATAACTCCTTGACCGAGTCTTTTTCTACGACCTTAGACAATAAATTTTTAAATCTTTTCCCCCTTTTTTTGTGGTGCTAGAAAACTGGATGTCCATTTCTCTTCCTCTAGTGAGTCCTTTTTTTTTAATCTTTCGTACCTTTGATAAATGTCCTTTTTTCGAATAAATTTTTAAATGGTAAAAAAATATTCTTGATTTTTTTTTTCTTTAGAATGACTATAAATTTTAAGTGACTAATTTAAAAACTTGAAACCTTTAAATGAACTTTCTCATGTGAATAAACTTCGAAATAAAATTTATCTTGTTTAGGACCATTCATTTTTTTCAGTTTTTGACCTCTAGCCCGAAAAATATGGGTTCTAGCGACTTGACCACTTAGTATAAAATGAAAGATTAAACAATTTTGCATCCAATGAGCTCTCGAAAGTTAAAATCGGTCCGGCCGTTCAGAAGTTATCGATGGTCAAAGTTGACCATTTTTTTGTAGGACTGGAGCCGTTCGGGAGATATCGACGGTCCAAGTTTTCGATTTTTTGTAGGTCTAATTTTTTTAAAATGTCTTATTTCACTCTTACCGGAAAACGGTAAGTCCTAGGAAGCCAAGACTAGACTAGTCTCATATCAAAGGAATGCAAGGACTAAGGTATTTGAAGACAGTTGAGTGCTTGTACTCTAACAACCCTTATGGGGTTTTCAAATCCACCTCATCGAAAAAACAGTCGCATTTTCACTTTTTGACCTCTATCTTGTAAAATATGGGTTCTAGCGACTTGACCACTTAGTACTAATTAGAAGATAATCAAATTTCGCATCTACTAAGCCTTCGAAAGTCAAAATCGGTCGAGCCGTTCAGAAGATATCATTGGTCAAAGTTGTCCATTTTTGTATGCCTAATTTTTGAAAAATTGATCATTTCATTATGGCTCTTACCGGAAAACGGAAAGTCCTAGGAAGCCCTAGTATAAGGACTAGGGAGAAAGTTGAGTCCTTTTTTTTACGACAGCTTCCCTTATTGCGTTTTAAAATGTGAAGTACAATGAAAAAGTACTTTGATTCAAAATACCCTTTCAGTGTTTTTCAACTATTTTTTGTTCTCATCCTTTTTTGGCATCACAAAAGATTTTCGAGTGATTGAATCCGATCTTTTAAAACTCATTGATGGAGTTGGATTGGGAAAACTCGCTCGCGCGAAGATGTGCCCCTCCCCCGCCTCGGGAATCGTCGGAACAGGTAGGTAGGATCCGACGGGCCGTAATTGAATTTCGAAGGATGAAGAGTTTTCTGTCAGTCCATCAGTCCCGGACAATACGAGTCAGAGATATCTTTCGGCAACGTTAGGACAATACCTGGAAAACTTTCCCACACCTCGTCACATTCAATCCTCATTGTCTTGAGGTTGCGGTTGAACGGATTTTCTTAAATAATTTAAATCGTTTCATTTGGATGCTGACGACATCCAAACTGGATATTTTTTAGTCATTATGTTTATGAATTTTTAGAAGGCCCTGTTGTCTTTTTATCTTTTCCCCTTTTGGCTAATTGGATTTGGATTTGGTGGCCATAACTTTTTTAAACTCTTAAAATTTAACGATGTCAACCGCACGCAAAGTTGATTTATTGCCTTGCTGGACACACAACTCTCACACTAAATTACCCTCTGCCCACCTCAATATTTAAAAGAAGCTTGAGATCCTGTTTTGAAAGGTCTGCGCATGATTTTTAGGAAACCTTTTATTTTTCAAATATTTCACCCCTCGATTATAAATTTTACCACCATGAATGGAAGTTTTATTTCCTCATTTACAAGTCGTATGAGATACAGGGAAAAAAATCGACAAAAAAAAGAAGTCATAAATACTCATCCTTTGGAAGGTTTTGGCAACGTTTTTGAAAAAAGCTACCTGGGGCATTCTTCAGATTCTCGTGGGACCTTTTGTCCCATACTCGAACATAGATCATTCTCATTACTACCTCCACACGCCTACGATGAAGGACAAAGACTGACAAATGGAAAACAGGGTTGTTATTTAGTTTTGAGACGGGTGAAACAAAAAATTAAAGTCAAGTCACTGAGTATTAATTAACTGGCAGCTAATTCGTTCAATGATTAATTAAACGTCTCGACTTGTCTACATGATATTTACGATAAACCTATTAAGATGACCATTATGCACCACTTAAGCAGTAATACAGTCAAAAGATAGAAAAGAATTTTTTTTTACTTTTTTGACCTGAAAATTTTTATTTTTTGATTCCATCCAAAATGTGTTTTTTGACGTTTTTAAGTGTGACAAACACGAATCTGAGGTTTTCTGATAGAAAAACTTTTTTTTTCAACATCACCTAAGGGGGGGCCCTTCTTTATTGGGGCCGAAAATTTAATCTTTTTTATTCCATCCAAAATGTGGTTTTTGGATGAAAAACACAAATCTGAGTTCGGTTTTCTGATATAAAAACATCGTTTTCGACACCACCAAAGGGGGGACCCTTCTTCACTTTTTGGGGCCGAAAATTTGGGTTTTTGATTCCATCCAAAATGTGTTTTTGTGACAATTTCAAGGGTGAAAAACACGAATCTGAGGTCGGTTTTCTCATAGAAAAACTTTATCGACATCACCAAAGGGGGGACCCTTCTTCACTTTTTGGGGCCGAAAATTTGTGTTTTGATTCCATCTGTGAATTCGGTTATAAAAACCCCCTTCTTCACTCTTAAGACCGAGAAAGTTTAATTTTTGATTTCATCCAAAACCTGGTTTTTGACTATTATAAGGTTGTATGACCCTGGACCAAATTTTAAGTCGATCAAACCACAGGGATCTGGGAAAACGTCATTTTTGACCTTCCCTGGCCACTTTAGCCTCCCTTTGTTATTCCAAATTGAATTTTCTAATGAGTAGTTAAGTTGTCTTATCTAAAAAATTGTCTGACAAATGGTTTTTTCGGAAGAGAAGGATGGCCGCATAATAATTATAATGTGTAAAGGGAGCTTCCGACCCCCAGCCCCGAGGTTTTATGTATTCATGAGGGGCAGATGTTCCGGCTCGTCAGCTGCCTTGTATCCATTCAACCTCTTCCACCTCCGGGGATAGAAACATTGTTACAAAATGGCCGAACCGAACGAATAAAGCTATTAGTCCCTTATTTGTCAGCATTATCTTCCTTTTATTCACCCCACCCCTATTATTTTTTCTGACGGATTAGTTTTCCACTCTAAAAAAATAACCGACATACTCGAATTTGGAGACGCAACTGTTTTCACGAGAGGAAAAAAACATTCATCTATTAATCTTTTTATTGATAAATTCAACCAAAGCTTGCGATATGATTTGTAAATTTATTACTTTTATTTTGTTAGCATTATTTTTTTTTATTAGGTTTTATCTTACTTTTTGGCTCTTTTGGTCGGGAAACAGTTCTGTGAGATTTATGAGGGTGCCTCATTGTCACCCGGTCATGGCCAATCCGCTTAGGCCCACTCTGTTTGCCCCTTCTGTCAAAATATATTTATCAATGCGGACGTCCCCTTTTAAAACTGAAAAAAGTTTTTTTTTAAACTCAGTGAAGTTCGAACGCAATAAAATTAAGATTTGTCACTAGCATGAAGTTTTTTCAAGATTCTACCACATCCCAACACTCTAACTTTCCTACTCTCCCCCACCTCCCATTACCTCCCCGAACCATCTAAGACCCTACCCTGTTATGGTGAAAGTTGGTGGTGTAAAATGGTGTTTTGGCCCACTAAAGGGGGTAGTATGCATTTAAAATTTCAATGTACCATCGGACCAGAGTGTTTTCTGTGATATCCGGCTGGCCATCTTTTTGTGAACCTCTTCGCGGCCGCAATTTTTATCCGATCTTCATTAAATTTTCACCAAATCTTCCTTTCGTGGTTATCTTGAAAAATAGTGGGCTAATGGTAGGTACGACCTTCACCAAAACTCCCACTACAGTCTACAGGGTGGGATGGGGTAGGATATAGGAGGTGATGAGAGGATGAGGGAGGGTCGTGGAAGTGATGATAGGGTGGGAGGAGGGTCCAGTAGGTGATTGTGTAGATTCTATATCTCGCATAAGAATCCTGGTTCTAGTTCACTAGTTACTATTTCCTACCCCCTGGGGAGTGAGGCAAGAGGCCTGAAATACAATAGTGGAACCAAAACTTTTGTTTTTTGGTCAAAATAGAGTCCGTTTATTCCATTTTTGTTTTGAATTGAAAAATACCATCCTTCGGACGAGCACTTTTTTTTATTTACGAATACCTACGCCCTTTTGTTGAAATATTCTTTACAAAAAAAAGACGTGGTCAAACCTCTCAAAAGAAAATGTTCCATTGAAAAATTAATCATTGTTTGACAGGGCGGTAATGGCTCGAGCGTGACTACGAAAACTCCGTTTTTCCACACGGGCCACAGAAAGAAATTTCCGAACACTCTCCAGGTAGCGCAGAAAGAAATCCCTCCGGGACAATGTTTTCACCTCAGAAAAACTCCTTTCGGATATCTTGACAGGATCTACATTATTATAATTTAATATTCCAAGGGGTCACTTTTTTCTTCTTCAAATGGAATTCGTTTATTTTATTTTATTTACAACATTTTATCCCTTTTTTTTCTCTCCCCTTTCTGTCTAATCAACAAGTTGGACATCTTAACACTTTTGTGTAAAAGTTTTTTTATGTATAAAATTCTTTTTTGTCCTGTCAATCATTTTGAGCATTAGCCACCGGTTTAATTGCTGTTAACTCTTCTTCTTCGTGATTTATAACCTTGGAGGTTTTTACTCGTCCGCTTTTTTCGATGCCTCTTCGCATCAACCTCGTCCCCTCACGTATAATTCAACGGACCCTATCAGACAGAATTTTTTTAGAACCTCATGGATTATGAAATATAAAAAAATCTCAGACAGAACATTTTTTCCATCTTTTAACTTTTTTCGAGGACATTCAACTCTTTGTAAATAAGTCTGAAATCAGTTTTGTATCCTTTTTCTGACAAAAGATGCCCTAAAGTTGTTTTTAAGAGTAATCATTATTCAACATCTCGTCCGTAAACAGGATTAAGCAGGTAGCCCCTGATAGGGATCCTCTTATGAAAACGGTCACAGAAAATGAGATTATGTAAGATATCTTATTATACGAGGTGCGTGTGGGCTTTTTTTCCGTGAAAAGCCTTTAGGGGTTTTTATATCGGGGGAAAATTTCTCACCGTATTAGACACACCATGTGGTCAACGTTTGGGGGTTGCGTATGCGTTACAGGGAAGAATTAGTGGGATGGATGGGACCTCTCAAGTGAAAAACGCATCCCCTTTTGTACTCGAGAGGCCACAATGGATTATTACAGGGCTTGTTTACATTACAATATCCGTTGAGCATTTCAAAAACCTTTTATCGGATCCATTCTACTTCAAAAAGGAACCGACATAATTTGTGTGGATAATTTACGTACAAAAAAAAACTTTATGTGGTTAAATTAGTCTCTTGAGGATCAAAAAAAAGTTTCGCCTTGCTTCTTGGGTCTGGACCTCGCGGATAAAAATATAGGGGAGGGTCAACGAGGCCTAATGAATGGGGAGTTGGGGGGGATGTAATTGGGGATGTTGTGGAGAGGTCTACAGAGCCCCGACTTTTTTTGAGAAAGTGTATTGGTGTTCCTTCTCCATAACACCGGTTTCTGTGTTAGTGGGCAAAGTGCAGTAGTTTTTCCATCATTTTTGACAGTTTTTCGTGTTTAGGGACAAAAAATAGTCGATTTCCCACATTTTTCATTGTTTTAGGACCGAAAAACGCTTGGTTGTACCAGGTTTTTGTGTTTATGGGCGAAAAACAGTCTTGTTTCCTCATTTTTCTTTATGTTCGGACACCAAAAACGATCGTTTTTGACAATTTTTCGTGTTCAGGGACAAAAAATAGTCGATTTCCCACATTTTTCATTGTTTTAGGACCGAAAAACGCTTGTTTTCCAGGTTTATGGGCGAAAAACTATAACTTTCTATATTTTTCATTATTTAGGACACAAAAACAATGGTTTTTGCAAGGTTTTTGTGTATAGAGACGAAAAAAGACGTTTTTCTACATTTTCCATTGTTTTGGAACTTGAAAACTACAGTTTTTTGTCGATAAATACTTAAACTGGTTAAATGCAAGCGTTTTTCTGTCCTAAAACAATGAAAAATGATTCAAAATGACCAATTTTGGGTCAAAAAAACTGTAGTTTTCCACATTTTCCATTATTTTAGGACACAAAAACGATAGTTTTTGCAAGGTTTTTGTGTTTAGAGAGGATAACGAACGTTTTTTACATTTTTCATTGTTTTGGAACTAGAAAACGGTCATTCTTGCCTGGTTTTTTTGTGTTTTTGAACAAAATATTGTCATTTTTCCACATTTTTTATTGTTTTGGGACACGAAAACAATCGTCTTCCCCATCTTTTAGAGACAAAGCTGGTCATTTTTAATCATTTTTCATTGTTTTAGGACAGAAAAACGCTTGCTTTTAACCAGTTTTTCAGTATTTATTGGCAAAAAACTGTAGTTTTTCCACATTTTTCAGTATTTTGTTACACAAAAGATATGGGGAGAGGGAAATAGGGCATTTCTTGATGAGGCTTCCCTTTCTTTTCGAGCGTTGAAGTCTCCAAAGGCTTGTTATAGAAAATAGATTAGCATTTTAATTTTTTTTCGATTTATTTAATTTGAAAGATTTCGAAGCTTTTCCTCTACCAAAAAGAGATAATTTTAGCATAAAAAAAGCTTTTAAAAAGTATGGGATTTAAAAAATTCATGTTTTGATCGGATCAAGAATATTGATGGGACATTGAAGATGGATGTGTTAAAAAAAGTAAGAATAGGTAGATTTTTCTCGGCTTTCCAGGAAGGGTGTCGTGGGTGGGACTGACAAAAGGCAGATGTTTTTAGGTGATTTAGTGAGAAAGGGAGGGCGAACTCAGCGTGAGCTCGGAAGGGAAAATACTATTGAGACGTCAGAGGGCCACCAGATTTACTGGCAAGGTGCTACTCCGCTAAACACTTTAGAGTTAAGTACGAGAACGTCTCAAGGGCCCCACCGTTAAATAAAGCGTGAAAAATTGACGAAAACAAAGTTTTGAGGTTTTATTTGATTTGTTTGTTTGGTTTGTTTCAGGAGAAAAGCCGTTCAAATGTGAATTCGAAGGTTGTGATCGAAGATTTGCCAACAGTTCCGATAGGAAGAAGCATTCGCACGTCCACACTTCGGACAAGCCATACAACTGTCGTGTCTCTGGTTGCGACAAATCCTACACTCACCCGAGCTCATTGAGAAAACATATGAAGGTTCGTTTTAAGTTTATTTTCTAAAAAGGGAAATTAGGTTCTGGAGGACTGAAATTTTTCAGACCTTAACTATTTTTGAGAAAAGAAAACCGCCGATTTTTTCAGAGATGCCAATTTTTAAATACATCATTCGGAAAAAATTCCCAAAAAAAACCTTAAAAAAACAGGCGAAAAACGACCGTTTTTGTATCTAGACACAAAAAAATCAGGCGAGAAACGACTGTTTTCTTGTTTAAAACAATGAAAAATCGACTGTTTTTGTCTTCAAACACAAAAAAACAGGCGAGAAACGACTGTTTTCTTGTTTAAAACAATGAAAAATCGACTGTTTTTGTCTTCAAACACAAAAAACCAGGCGAGAAACGACTGTTTTCTTGTTTAAAACAATGAAAAATCGACTGTTTTTGTCTTCTAACACGAAAAACCAGGCGAGAAACGACAGTTTTCTTGTTTAAAACGATGAAAAATCGACTGTTTTTGTCTTCAAACACAAAATTCCAGGCGAGGAACGACTGTTTTCTTATTTAAAACAATGAAAAATCGACTGTTTTTGTCTTCAAACACAAAAAACCAGGCGAGAAACGACCGTTTTCGTGTTTAAAACAATAAAAAATCGAGATTTTTGGCTTCATACTCAAAAAACGAGGCGAGAAACGTCCGTTTTCTTGTTTAAAACAATAAAAAATCGAGTTTTTTGTCTTCAAACTCAAAAAAACGAGGCGAGAAACGACCGTTTTCTTGTTTAAAACAATGAAAAATCGACTGTTTTTTCTTCAAACACAAAAAACCAGGCGAGAAACGACCGTTTTCTTGTTTAAAACGATGAAAAATCGACTGTTTTTGTCTTCAAACACAAAATTCCAGGCGAGGAACGACTGTTTTCTTATTTAAAACAATGAAAAATCGACTGTTTTGTCTTTAAACACAAAAAACCAAGCGAGAAACGACCGTTTTCGTGTTTAAAACAATGAAAAATCGAGATTTTTGGCTTCAAACTCAAAAAACGAGGCGAGAAACGACCGTTTTCTTGTTTAAAACAATGAAAAATCGAGTTTTTTGTCTTCAAACTCAAAAAGCGAGGCGAGAAACGACCGTTTTCTTGTTTAAAACAATGAAAAATTGACTGTTTTTGTGTTCAAACACAAAAAACCAGGCGAGGAACGACTGTTTTCTTGTTTAAAACAATGAAAAATCGACTGTTTTTGTCTTCAATGGTTAGGGATGGCGAGAAACGACTGTTTTCTTATTTAAAACAATGAAAAATCGAGTGTTTTGTCTTCAAACACAAAAAACCAGGCGAGAAACGACCGTTTTCTTGTTTAAAACAACGAAAAATGCGGAAGACCTACTGTTTTTGTGTCTAAACACAAATAACCAGGCGAGAAACGGCTGTTTTCCGGTTTTAAACCTTTTAAATTCACCTCCTTGACGATTACCTACCTCCCCCAACCTTCCTCCACCATCCCCACCCCTTTTCACGAATTTCATAATATGTTCGAAATCCAAACTTTCAAAAGATAATAAAAATTTCTTTCTTTTTTGCAGGTTCACAGCGGTGGGAAGTCACCTCCTCACGGATACGACTCCGAAGATTCGAATAGTTCCTCAGCGGGTTCGATAAGCGTCGGAGAGGCCGGGGCCGGACTTCACGGAGCCGGCGTACAGAACATCATGGTCCAGCAGCCACCTCCACCCCCACCCCCGCCTCCTCCAAACCAATGGTACGACCACACCGCACCCCCTCACCTCCACCACCACCATCATCACTACCACGGATTCATTCCTCATCAACATGGTGCCACAGCCGCCTATTAAAGTATACGACTATTTTCATAACCAAAAAAATTCAATTTTTTATTTTAACGTGCAATAATCATCAAAATTACAAACCCCCGTACTTTTATTTCATACATCCAACGATTTTTACAAGACTTAAACCCTAGATAAATCTGTAAATTATTGTAAAGAATCGTGTATATTGTATTATATGTAATTAATTTTATGTGTTTAATAATTAAGTAATAAAAAAATACTTTAACGAGTTTTGTGTTTTTCGAGGCTTTTTTCAAACTGTGATATATCATTAAAAAAACGACGTTTATTATAAAAAATGCCTTACAGTTTAATTTATTTCGAAGATGTGCTTTAGGTGTACTTAATTTTTTTTTTCTTAATTTTTTTTGTCATAGAAGACGTTCACTCTGGTGCCTTCTATTGTAAAAAAAAAATTGTCACTTTTGGTAATTCTGTAATTCAGTAAGACGTAAAAAAAAATTATTTCAATAAAAAAATGTTTCATCATAGAAGTTTTGTTTAGTTTGTCTCCTGGTCCGTGAGATGGCGACAGTCGACAGGTACTCAGAATGAGACGTCAAGGGCACGTTTGTAGTCAATGAGTCACACTGATAGCCTACTTGGATTTATGCTTATTAAACTTCTTTATGTTTAGAATTAAAATTCTAATACACAATTTAAATAAATTCAACCCCAATTTTCAAAAATGGCGGAAGAAAAAGGTACTTTTTGAAGAAAAAGTAGGTACTTTTCGAAGAAAAAGTAGGTACTTTTCGAAGAAAAAGTAGGTACTTTTCGAAGAAAAAGGTAGGTAGTTTTCGAAGAAAAAGGTAGGTACTTTTCGAAGAAAAAGGTAGGTACTTTTCGAAGAAAAAGGTAGGTACTTTTCGAAGAAAAAGGTAGGTACTTTTCGAAGAAAAAGGTAGGTACTTTTCGAAGAAAAAGGTAGGTACTTTTCGAAGAAAAAGGTAGGTACTTTTCGACGAAAAGAAGTAGGTACTTTTCGACGAAAAGAAGTAGGTACTTTTCGACGAAAAGAAGTAGGTACTTTTCGACGAAAAGAAGTAGGTACTTTTCGACGAAAAGAAGTAGGTACTTTTCGACGAAAAGAAGTAGGTACTTTTCGAAGAAAAAGGTAGGTACTTTTCGAAGAAAAAGGTAGGTACTTTTCGAAGAAAAAGTAGGTACTTTTGAAGAAGGTGAAAAAAAAATTTTCTATTCCCTTGAAACATTTAAACAGAGAATAAGGAGTCTTTTAGTCGGGTTGCCTTACCGCAATTAATGTGAAATTGTTTAATATTGTATAAAACATTTTTTCTTGACTACTCCTGTTGTAGAAAATTATTATTCTGTTGGAGTTATAAATAAATAAAAAAAAATAAAAAAATAACTTTTGGAAGAAAAAAAATATTACTTTTGGAAGAAACTTTTCGAAGAAAAAAATTACTTTTCGAAGAAAAAATTGCTTTTCGAAGAAAAAAATTACTTTTCGAAGAAAACAAAAAAAAATTCCGCTAAAAGTACATTTCGAAGAAAAAGTACTTTTCTGTGAAAAATGCAATACCTACCTACCTACCTATTTATGCTTTGAGAAACGTAGGTACAATAATTTTCCTAGAAAAAGGTATTTTGAAGAATAAGTAAAGGTATTTTTGGTTGAAAAAGCCTAAAAGGTATTTTACGATGAAAAAGTCTAAAAGGTATTTTTCGATGAAAAAGGTTTGTATTTTTTGGAAAGGAAAAAAGAAAAAAAAAGTTTTAAACAAAAGTATTTCTGAAGAAAACGAACTTGAAATTGCACTTCTATTGCGTTTAAAAAAATATTTCGCTTGAAAAGGAGCTTTTAGAATAAGTGGACACTTTTCGAAGAAAAAGTATGCATTTTTCAATTAATTTCTCCAATTAATTTTATCACTGAAGATGTTGGCTGCAAGTTGCAACTCGTCTCCCAAACTGGGGGCCTCAACCTCAACCAACATTTCGCCCCGAAACCGTAATATTTAATCAGAACTCGGAATTAATCTTAAAAGCCTTAATCTCAAAACAATAAAGGTGACTAATTTTTTTACATTATTTTCCTTATAATATATTATGTAAACATAAAACTTATCTGCTTTTTGTTACCCCATTTCATAACATTGTTCTTAGCGATTTTTTATATTTTGAGTTTTGACTGTATAGTACACCGGGGTATACCAACGAATCGTAGAGGGGCCGTTATCAGTTGAATATTTAAAAACGAATCTCACTCCCTCTCCCGTCCCATTCTCGACCCGGACATGCCAGAAGAATCATGTTGACTTTTTTGTTCTTCTCCGTACTTTTCGCCCTTTCCGTCCCTTCACAGGGTGACGATTGGTGGAAAACCGCATCCCTTTACCAAATCTACCCTCTTTCATTTAAAGACTCAGATGGTGACGGCATCGGCGATATAAAAGGTAAGTTTTTTTTTAATTCTATAAAATTAAGTTAATAAAATCATGAATCTATAAATAAGTGATGGCTAAGAGAAAGAAAAAATAGCATAGAAATCAGCTAAAAGGCAATTTTTTTTATTGCATCTCAAGGGTGTGGCATTTGTCACTTGGTCAATTTTTTTATCATCGAAAAGGCCAAATTGCTGATAAATGTTAATAAATCATTGTCACACTTGAGTTGAGAATGTAAACCCCATTACATCATACTCGACCTAAAGAAATAAATGACTCGCTAAAATCAAAATGTAGCGATCAAAATTTAATTAGCCAAAAATTGCTTTATTTTCCATGATTCATCACCAAGAAAAAAAAACTGACAATGAAAAATTACACAAAAAGAAAATAAAAGGAGGAAATCGTTTTAACAAATTTTTTTTAGTCAAATTACGTAAAATACAGTCATTAGTAATTATCAAAGCTGTCAAGGGTATGTCAACTTTTGAACGAACTGACCGCTTTTTATCGCCTGTGAAAATAATAAAATAATTATGTGAACCGGCTATGAAAATTTCCTGTTGAACTTTTTAACAAAATAAAGATTTAAACAAATAGACACTTAAACTGCAGTCGTTATTTTTTACAGCTGCCTTTAATCTATCTAATCTATCAATACAAATATTGATTTTTTTCAAATACGTCCTTGAAATTCCTATTTACACTAGATCCGCTAGCCCAACAAAATTTCCGAATAACGAGGTTTCTCTTTTGATTGTCCTATAGGGGGATCAAGAAAATTTGGATAGGGACATTTCGTACTTTTTAGCATCAAAGGGAAAATTCGTTTTCTTGTGTTTCCGATTTTCATTCGGTAAAATGATTTGGATTCTGTGAATTCCTTGGCGTTAGGAAACATTTTTGGTGGAAAATTTTCATTTTCCGGGTAGAAAATCCAACAAAAAAGGGCGTCAGCGCCTAAATTTCTTTTCCAAAAATAAACAAATCGTTTATGAGATCGTTTTTGAGAGCGCAAGGAGGGTTCTAAAATCCTACTTCTCTCTCTTTCTATTGATATCTTCCCTTTCGCTGAAAAACTCCACACTTGGCACGGACCTTAGCTAGGTAGAGCCCTAAGTTTTGAAGATATTGTCCAAAAACTGCAAAAAGTGTTACATTGACCTTATTTTGCGATTTTGACAAGGTTTGGGGCCAAGCCTTTCTTGAACTTCGGAACAACACTTTGGCTCAAATGATTGAACCGTTGAAGTCACGATTTCTCTGTCATGAAGAACAATATTTGGCATTGCGATATATGGTGACATTTATTTTGAATGTGAAGTGCCTTGTTTTCTAGTCGTCATGTCACGCTCGATAGACCGATAGACGTTTCTGTCTCTTTTTAAACGTGTGACGTTCTGTAAATTGACGGGAAAGGTTTTTTTAAAACAAGTTCAAGGTCCGCTGTCGCGATAGCAAGATTTTTTTTGCCGTTTTATTAAAAAGGACCAACTTTATGTTTTTCAAGGTATAACTTCGAAAGTCGACTATTTTGCTGACATCAAAGTGGACGCTGTATGGCTTTCGCCGATACTTCAGTCGCCATTTGAGGACAACGGATATGACTGTTCGGACTATAGGATGGTCAACCCGAGATTCGGGACTACCGAAGACCTTGTCGAAATGATCAATGCGTTTCACAGGAGAGGTAATAGTCGAAAAGACATGGAATCTTGAAAATGTCTTTTGTCCCATAGGTATAAAAGTACTGCTGGATTTCGTTCCAAACCACACGAGTGACAAAAATCAATGGTTTATCGATTCGGTGAACAGAAAGAATGGTAAAGACGATTTTTACGTCTGGGTCAACGCCACATCATCACAGTCAGCGAAAGCACTTCCTCCTAATAACTGGGTACGTATGATTTCACTGAAAAATTTTCTGGAACATCAATTTTTCACAGAAAACGCTTTTCAACGGAGGAAAAGGCTCAGCATGGAAATACCACCCGACACGTCAGCAGTTCTATCTTCATCAATTCGGAGATTTCCAGCCCGATTTGAACTACAAAAACCAAGCAGTCATAGACGAAATGAAGTGAGTCAAACCATCCTTTTCTAGAACGTGCTACTTCCAATTTTTAGAGCGTCATCGAATTTTGGTTCAATAAAGGAATTGACGGGTTCAGAGTTGACGCTGTCCCATTTTTGATCGAAGGAGACATGTCGAAAGACGAAGATTTCATCCAAGGTTGCCAAGCAGGACCTGATGCTTACGAATGCTACAAACACACGCTGACCATGGACCAAGACGGAACCTATGATGTCGTCAAAGCATTTGGTGCAGTCGTCAGGAAATTTTCGTCCGACAAGTAAACTTCAAAACTCATTCAAAACCCAAAATTAATCATCTTTGCTCAGAATAATGTTTTTAGAAGCCTACACGGATTTAAACAACACTTTTAGATTTTTTGGTCCTCGGACTATACCGTTCAATTTTGATTTGTTGACGATGACTCATAGGGAGTCGAATGCTAAAGAGTTTGTTGAATCGATTACCCGCTGGATGAACAACTTACCGAAAGACGGTGTTCCAAATTGGGTCGTAAGTTAACATATTTTTCTTTCGATAGTTCTGGTCTTCAGGAGTTTAATCTCGCTATAGCGTGATACACAAATTCTTCCCCATCTTCCATCTCGTCCTCCGGCCACTCTTCCATCACCCCACCCTCCCCAGAACATTTCTCCACTAGTCTCCCAATTCCCATTACCTTTCCTACCCTCCACAACCCTCCCCCCAACCACTCACTTCAAAGCGCCTTGCCCAAGTAGGTACTGCCCATTGCCTCAATCCCCTTAAGAGATACAGCACCGATCATGAAAAAAATGAATGTTTTTAGATTGGAAATCACGATAATCCTCGGGTTGGTTCGAGATTAGGAGAAGACATGATCAACGTGATGAACATGCTTGTCCTTCTTTTGCCCGGAGCTTCAGTCACTTATTACGGCGAAGAGATCGGAATGTTGGATGGAACTTTTAAGCCAATCAATGACACCAACGGAGCCGTTTCTCGAGATCCGGAAAGGACGCCTTTTCAATGGGACAACACGACCAACGCTGGTAGGAAAACTTCATAAAAAAATCTATGATTTCTTTTTTAGGTTTTTCAAACGCATCTTCAACATGGCTCCCTGTAAATCCAAATTATTATAAGATCAACGTCAAATCTGAAATGGAGTCGCCAAACAGCACGCTGGCCGTTTACAAAAAATTGAAAGAGCTCAGGCTAAAAATGAAGCCTTCCGGATTCAGTTTTGCTAGGAATATCAGCGATTACGTATTCGCTGTCAGAAGAGACAAATTCTTCATTTTGGTCAACCTCAACAATTATGACGAAGAAGTGGATCTCCAGAAGTTGGACGTTTCTACCATTGGAAAATTGCAATTTACAACTATTTCATCTTCTAACCAGACTGAAGGGTAATTATCTTTGTTGTTTAAACAAAAAAATAAATTTTTATTTTAGTATGGATGTCGACTTTTCGAAAAAATTTAAAATGTCACCAAGATCGGGATACGTCTTTGAAATCAACAGCGCCACCGCAGCCTATTCTTCCATTTTAGTCATGATGACATGCCTATCGACTTTCCTAATTAAATATTTATAAAATAAAAATTAAAGTACTTTTAAATATTTATTAACTATTAACACAAAAAATTAGAAAACTGTTATCAATTTTCAAGTGTTTTTTATAAAAGCGCTTCATAATAACAATGTTATTCCACGTCGACACTGATAAGATAAAAGTAATTGATTGTTTTTTAAAAATTGACTTTTTTTTCCTGCAAGGACTTTACGAGAAACAAGGGGAACTTTACTAGATCTGGACAGAAAAAAAAAAATATTTCGTTCAGTTTCGAACGATATCTTCAGTGATAAATTTGAAATTATTAAAAAATAATAAAGAATCTTGTTTCCCCTTTTATATTGTTTGTTTTCCTATCAAGAACCAATATTTTGGCAAAAACATTATTTTATAATTAGGTGCAATGGTGGGCAAAGTATGGCCCAAGTGGAACCCATCCTAGTAAAACGAGAGGCCCTATGACACCCCAGTGGCCGGTGATGAAAACTTATAAACAATAAGAGTTGGGCCTATACGGAAGTTTTGCAAAAATTTTATCACCTTTGAAATGATACCAGTCCGGACTCAATTGGATGAATAGTTCTCCCTCACCGTATTACGATACCCCTCGAACGTATTACGATCGACCAAGATTTTCACACTATTGGCCCAAATAAAATCTGTCATCGGGAAATTTCGAATTTCCGATAGATGATTATTGATGTTTGTATGATTGTAGCTGAAAGTGCGATATTTGCGTGCTACTGGTTCGATCTTCACCAAATTTTCACCATATACATGGTAAGGCCTTAGGAGGTTGAGATCAAAAACACGGCAGCGTTCCGCCCCGCAAATGGGTATTTGGTAGAAAACCCCCTATTTTCACCTTTCCACCATATTATACAGGGAAGATACCCAAGAAGTTGGTATCCAAAATGGGGACCCTTTTTAGGCAGGTTTTTTAAAAATCTTTTTTAGACACTAGGAGCCCCTTTAGATTGAATTTTGATCCTTTTTGGACAATAGGGGCTCTTCTTAGTTAGGTTTTTCATCTTTTTTTGGGCACAAGGACCCTTTTAACTAGGTTATGGTTCTTTGTGACGAAAAGGGCCGTTTTAAGCTTAATGTATAATCTTAGTTAGATACTAGGGGCCTTTTAGTTTGAATTTTGATCCTTTTGGACACTAGGGGCCCTTTTCAGCTAGGTTTTTGATCTTTTTTGAACACTAGGGGCCCTTTCAACTAGATTATTTTTCTTTGTGAGGAAAAGGGCCCTTCTAGCGATCCTTTTGGGCACTAGGCCTTCTTAACTAGATTTTGTTCCTTGACTAAAAAAAAAGCTTTTTTGCTGGATGTTTGACCTTTTTTGGGCACTAGGGGCCCTTTTAACCAGATTTTCTTCTTTACTATTAAAAGGGCCCTTTTTAGCTTGAATTTTGATTCTTTTCGGGCACTAGGAGCCCCTCTTAGCAAGATTTTTGATCTTTTTTGGACACAAAGGGCCCTTTTAACTAGATTATGGTTCTTCGTGACTAAAAGGGCCGTCTTAAGCTTAATTTATAATCTTAGTTAGATACAATGAACCTTTTAGCTTGAATTTTGATCCTTTTTTGGACACTAGGGGCCCTTTTTAGCTAAATTTTTGATCTTTTTTGGACACTTAAGGCCCTTTTAAGTAGATTATTTTTCTTTGTGACGAAAAGGGCCTTTTTCGATTGATTTATAATCTTTGTTAGACAGCCTTCTTAACTAGATTTTGTTCCTTAACTACAAAAAAAGTCTTTTTGCTTGATATTTGACCTTCTTTGGGCAGTAGGGGCCCTTTTATATCCAGATTTTGTTCCTTTACTATGAAAAGGGCCCCTTTTAGCTTGATTTTTTTAATCCTTTTTATACGCTAGGGGCCATTTTTACCTCGAATTTTGGACTTTAGGAACCCTTTTAGCTCGATTTTTTCCTTTACGTCAAAAAAAGGTTCCTTTTAACTTGATTTTGGATCGTTTTTTGAACATAAGGGTGGGGGATGAGCCCAGGTTGTGATAATTTCCCGGGCAGGGAAATTTTACCTATCTGACCCTGGTGGAACCCCTTGGAGCTTTAAAATTTTTTTATTGAAATTCACTCTTTATTCTTCCAGAATCTGAAGGGTCACCTAATCGAAACTTCCGGAGGGTCTTGCTAACATCTCGTAAATCAAAAAAAGTCGCGTGGCTCCATGAATGGGTGTTATTGAGGGTTGAAAAAAACAGATTTTCTCCCTTTTATACAGGGAATATGGATGGGCTTCCTTCCGTTTTTACAAGCGAAAAATGATTTTTTTTTTCATTCTATTTGATGCAGTCATAATTTTATTTTTTGATTAAACAAGTGACTAATGTATTAATCACCTTTACAAATAATTCTTTTTTTATGACGAATTCCTTTAACTTTTTGTTTGCGGACCATTATCACATATTTGAGGCTTCGGAATTTCTTTTTTATATACCCTAAATTAATAGTTTCTGTAACTAATGATTTTTAAAAGGTTGAAACCGTGAGAAACATTCGATTAAGTCTAAAAGGTGTAAATTCAGACACGTTTTTGATAAATGATCCGTTTTTTTCCCCTCTATGAAATAAAAATAAAAGTATGCACTTTCGTAATTTTTGTTGAGGAGACTAATTTCATCTTTATTGGTAATTTAATAACTTTGATCGATAAGATTAGAGGTGAAATTGTTTGTCCATCGAGATAGAATTTTTTGTTGTCATTTTTCAACAAAATCAATACGAGCAGAGCCTTCAAAACGTAAAGATAAAATTTTTTACAAAATACGTCACCCCTCCAGATCTCTTCGATGTTAGTTTTCTTTTAAAATCTCGTGAAATACAAGTTTTTATAGATGGGCTTGAGTTTGTTTTTTCTGGCGGTTCTTTTGACCCTCGGTTCGGGCCAAAATGATGATCGACAAATGGGTTGGTGGAAACATGCAGTCATTTATCAAATTTATCCAAAATCGTTTCAAAGTACGACTGGAAGTGGGACTGGAGATCTAAAAGGTGAAGAGAATGATGAAATTTTAAGTCTCTAAATTCCAAATTTTAGGGATTCTACAACGTTTTGACTATATTAAGTCTTTGGGAGTTGACGCTATATGGATAAACCCGATTTATCCTTCAATAACTAACGCAGACGCTGGATATGATATTTCGAATTTTAAAGATGTCGACCCTAATTTTGGAACGATTCAGGATTTGAAAGATCTCATTGAAAAATGTCATAATAACAGTAAGTAAGGTTTTTATTTTTATGACAGTCTAGCCAAACAAGGGATTAAAGGGAGTAAACTTTCGAGCACGTATCATTAATTTCAAGGCAATAATGCAAGTAGATTAGAAAGTTGGCAGGCTTTAACTCTTAAAAGATTTAAAATTTATCTAAAAAATGTAAAAAGGATCAAAATTCAGTAAAAAAGGACCAAATTCTTGCAAAGAAAGGATCTTTATCGATAAAGGATCAACATCTAGTTAAGAAAGGATCCTTATCGAAAAAGTGTCAATGTCTAGCTAAGAAAGAGTCCATCTTGCTGGAAAAGAATCAAAATCTAGCTATGAAAGAGTCCTTCTTATCGAAAAAATATCAAAATCTAAGCAAAGGATTCTTATCGAAAAAGTATTAAAATCTAGCTTTGAAAGGTTCCTTATCGAAAAATGATCAAAACTTAGCTACGAAAGGGTTCTTCTTATCGAGAAAAGGATCAAAATCTAGCTAAGAAAGGATCCTTACTGAAAAAGTATCAAAATCTAGCTGAAAAAGGATCCTTATTGAAAAATTATCAAAATCAAGAGAAGGATCTTTCTCATCGAAAATAGATCGACATCCACTTACAACTTCATTTGATTCTCCAGTGTTTTTATTTGAATTTTATGAATAAATAATTGGTCTTTTTAGGTATTAAAATAGTACTGGATTTCGTACCAAATCATTCAAGCAGCGGTCACGAATGGTTTAAATGGTCGGTGTCCAACTACAGCGAATATACCGACTATTATATCTGGAGAGATCCAGGCCCGACTAAACTTCAATCCGACGCTCCTAGCCCTCCCAACAACTGGGTTCGTATTCCTATTTTTGACGTTTTTCATTTTGTTTTCAGCTTTCAAACATGAATGGGCCAGCCTGGACATACAGCGAGATAAGGAAGCAATTCTATCTCCATCAATTTTTAAAAGAGCAACCCGATTTGAATTACAACAACCCGAAAATCCGTCAAGAAATGCAAGTATGTTAGAAAATGAAAGAAAGCACTTATATTTTTAGGACGTTCTCAAATTCTGGCTCGATTTGAACGTCGATGGATTCAGGATGGATGCAGTCTACACAATTTGGGAGGATCTTTCCTACAGGGATGAACCTCCTCTCCCAGGACAAACAATCACCGATTACAACTCAATGGATCACATCTATACAGCAGAGCAGCCCCAAACTTTCGACATTTTGGCCGAATTCCGACAAGTTTTGGACTCATACACTAACAACAAAAAGGGCTTCCAAAGGTTGTATATTTAAAAAAAAATTAATTTAATTTTTTTTTCCAGAATAATGTTTACTGAAAGCTACACTAACAAGACGTCTATGCTAAAAAAATATTATGGAACTAATGAAAAGCCAATTTCTCATTTCCCTTTTAACTTTTTACTATTGAAAAATATGAAAATTGACCATATAGGTGAGGATTGGGCCAAAATGATAAGCAGTTGGTTTGAAGCAATACCGTTGAATGAATATTGGCCAAATTGGGTGGTAAGTTTGAAAATGCACAGAAAACGTGGGGAGTGGCCGGTCCTACCCCGTAGTGGTGGATGACCTTCCTAGCCGTTACATACTCCACCTCTGCTAAGATTACCTATTATAAGGAAAACATTTTAGATGGGAAATCATGATAACAACCGTATGAGTAGCCGTTTGTCTCCTGAACATACTGATATAATCCACATGTCGCTTATGTCCCTTCCTGGGACTTATATCATCTACTACGGTGACGAATTAGCTCTCCAGGACAGCTTCGTAAGAAGGGACGAAGGAGTCGATCCACAAGGAACGGACGCTCCTGCAGATCAATTTTTGAAAAAGTCCCGCGACCCTGCACGAGGTCCGATGCCATGGAACGACTCCGACAATGGAGGATTCTCCACAGGAAAACCTTGGCTTCCCCTAACCTCCTACAGAGACGTCAACGTCCAAGCTCAATCCGAAGACGAAAAATCTCATTTAAATCTTTTCAAAAAGTTGGTCGAAATGAGAAAACTCAACACGTACAAAAACGGCGATTTCATTCACGGCATTGCCAATGCTACCACTCCAGAAGTTTTAATTATAACGAGGTAAAGATAAATAAAGAAAATAATTTTATATAAAATTTTATAGATCGTTGGTCGACCATCCTACAATCGTGACCTTGGCAAATTTTGGCAGGCACAGAGTGGCTATAGATTTACAAAAATTTAGACCCTCCCTTCCAGAAAAAATGATCGTTTTTGCCTCAAGTTCCAACTCACCATTCTATCCAAGGTTTATTTTTAAAGAAATTAATTTAATTACTAATTTATAATTTTTACAGGGACGTTTTGAACATCAAACCGATCGTTTTGGACCCTATATCGGGTGTAGTTTTATCTACAGCAACTTTGGATTAAAAAAATGTAAAAACTAATAAAATATATAAATAAATCACACTATCTTGCTCGCATATTTGTCAATACTCAGCAATTTCAATTATTTTTTAATTTTGGACCATTAACAACGCAAAAGATAACTTAAAAGTACACAACGATCGTTGAGATAATTTTTTCAAGATTTTAAAAGGGTCCGAAAAAGATTAATTTGTAGAAAATAGTCAACGATCGGGATCAGGTTCGACAAGGTAAGTCTGCGATCATTGTATTATTTTTCTAAAAACCAAAAAATAAGAGGTCTTCAGCTTCATAATAAATAGAAACAAGGCGGAAGACAAAATTTAATAAAATAACTCCTTTGTCTTTCAAAAAACCGACTAAAAAGCTAGAAAAGACAAAAATTTTGAGTAACAGTAAAATATCCTATCTATTCCCTAGATGTAAAAAGATTTGACTTTGTAAAAATAAAATCCCCATGTTTTCTCTATCTCTTCTTAAATTGAAGAAAAAGGGGTGATGCAACCTCCTTATGAAGAAAGGGGTGATATAACCTCTTATGAAGAAAGGGGCGATATAACCCCTTATGAAGAAAGGGGCGATATAACCCCTTATGAAGAAAGGGGCGATATAACCCCTTATGAAGAAAGGGGCGATATAACCCCTTATGAAGAAAGGGGCGATATAATCCCTTATGAAGAAAGGGGCGATATAATCCCTTATGAAGAAAGGGGCGATATAACCCCTTATGAAGAAAGGGGCGATATAACCCCTTATGAAGAAAGGGGCGATATAACCCCTTATGAAGAAAGGGGCGATGTAATCCCTTATGAAGAAAGGGGTGATATAACCCCTTATGAAGAAAGGGGTGATATAACTTGAAATGCCATATTAAGGATCAATCAATTATGAATCTGGTTTTCACAGATCGTAAATAACTAAAAACCACTTTAAAAATTATCTTGGATTTTTTCGATGGGAAAACACCACTGATGCGAAGGCGACATCGCCTAGTTGTGGAAAACCCTCGTACCTAAAAAAAATTATCTTCTTATCAATTTAATAAATGTTTATTAAAAAATTCCTTTGAAAGTTGGTTTTCAAGGTTTCATAAAATTTTTATTGCGAAATCTAGAATGGACGTGAAAAAAGTGGCAGTTTTGTTCCTGGGGGTCGTTTTGGCCCTCGGAAATGCTGAAAAGGACAAGCAGATGGGATGGTGGAAGCACGCCGTCATTTATCAAATTTATCCGAAATCATTTCAAAGTTCGACTGGAAATGGGACAGGAGACTTAAAAGGTTATAAACGAAGGGATAAAGGCAAACGAATAATTCAAAATTTTAGGAATACTCGATAGGTACGATTATATCAAATATTTAGGCGTGGATGCCATTTGGCTGAACCCGATCTTTCCTTCGAAATCGAACGCCGATGCCGGATACGATATTTCCGATTATAAAGACGTCGACCCAAGTTTTGGAACGATCCAAGACCTCAAAAATTTAATCAAAGCTTGCCATAATGATAGTAAGTTTATTTCATTTCGATTTTCTTGATTTTAATTGTACTTTAAGGTGTAAAAGTCATTTTGGATTTCGTTCCAAATCATTCGAGTAATCTCCACCCTTGGTTTTTGTCTTCCAAAACCAGAAGTAATGGCTACGACGATTACTATGTCTGGAGAGATCCTGGTCCTGCTTTGCCCAATTCGAATGAATTGCAACCTCCAAACAATTGGGTTTGTTATAAATAAATTGGATTTTTTATTGGGTTTTTAGCGTTCAATAATCAATGGGATTGCCTGGACTTATGATCAAGACAGAAAACAATTTTATCTTCATCAATTTATGAAGGAGCAGCCAGATTTGAATTATAATAACCCTAGAGTTAGAAAAGAAATGCAGGTAGGTTTGAGGTTGAATTGGATTTATTTTGATTTTTTTTAAGGACGTCTTGAGTTTTTGGCTTGATATGGACATCGATGGGTTCAGAATGGATGCTGTTTTTACAACATGGGAAGACCTTTCGTTTAAAGATGAGCCTGCACTTCCAGGCCAGACGATCACAGATTACGGCTCGATGAACCACATTTACACAGCAGAGCAGCCCGAATGCTACAAAATCCTCCAAGAGTTTAGGGAAGTTTTGGACAACTATACGAGAACTCGTGATGGTTTTGAGAGGATCATGTTTACCGAAAGTTACAACAAAGATTTTAACGTGTTGGCCAAATATTATGGGACGCCGGAAAAACCGATATCGCAGTTTCCATTCAACTTTATTCTGCTGCAGAATTTGAGAGCGGAGCATATAGGTTCTGACTGGGCGGAGAACATAAACTATTGGTTGAAAAACATGCCTATGGACAAATATTGGCCAAATTGGGTTGTAAGTAGAAGAACGCTTGTGACTTAAATATTCTCCATGTTATTTATAAGTTTATTGGGTCGCTGAATACCAATCTGAGGTTTGCTGACAGAAATTTTGCCCGGAAACTTGTCAAAATGGAAAAAAAATCCAAATTTTGGCGCTTTTTGCTTATATCTCCAAAACCATTCGTTTCAGCGACTTGATCACTTAGTACAAAATGAAAGCTCATACGATTATCTAAAAATTCATTAACCATTTGTGAGAATCGGTCCAGCCGGTCGGCAGATAACTAAATTACCTTTAAAATGAGGCTTATGTGAGCAGGTGTCCGCCCTCAAACATACTATGATTTTCTCAATCTTATCAGCAATAGCAGTTTGACCATCGATGTCTGCCAAACGGCTGGACCGAATTTGACAAATGATTAATGAATGTTGAGGTAATTTTATGAACTTTCATTTTGTACTAAGTGGTCAAGTCGTTGAAACGCATTGTTTTTGAGGTATAAGCAAAAAACTGCAAGAAGTTCCAAAATTTTCACTTTTTTTGCTAATTTGACAAGGTTCCGGGCGTTCTGCCAGCAAACCTCAGATTCGTAATCAGTGACCCAAAAAACATAAAATAAGATGGAGATGTAAACTTTCCCCTAGTGCCCTTTTTGATTCTAATATGTCAATTTCAGCTGGGCAACCACGACAACAACCGTATAAGCAGCCGCTTTTCGCCAGAGCATTCGGACATAATCCACATGTCATTGATGACTCTTCCTGGAACTTACATAATTTATTTCGGTGACGAGTTAGCTCTTCAAGACAGCTACGTCCGATGGGACCAAGGTATCGACCCTCAAGGAAAAGACTCAGGCAAAAAACTTTTCCAAGCCAGGACTAGAGATTCGGAAAGGGGCCCCATGCCATGGGATGACTCCGACAACGGTGGCTTCTCCGTGAAACGCCCTTGGATTCCCCTCACCTCGGACAAGACCGTCACCGTCAAAGCCCAAATGAACGACCCCAAATCCCACCTTCAGCTTTTCCGAAGGCTCGTCCAAATGAGAAAACTCAACACCTACAGAAACGGTGACGTTTTAGTCGGAACTGCCAACAGTACAGTCCCTGAAGTTCTCATCATAACAAGGTAAAATGAAATAAACCGACAAATCGTTATCCTTTTTTTAGATCCATCATCGATCATCCAACAATCGTAACATTGGCCAATTTCGGGACTACCCGACAGGCCATCGATTTGAAAAAATACAGACCGACTCTTCCTGATGAAATGTACGTTTATGCTGCAAGCCTCAACGCCCCAGTCGAACATAAGTGAGTCCTAAACGAAGAAAATATTTTGATCTAAAAAATAAATCGTTTTTATTATAGGCAAAAAGTGAAAATCAACCCCATCGTATTGGAGCCAATATCCGGACTAATATTATCAACTGCAACTTTAGATTGAACTAAAAAAAATCTTGTTTTCTTTTTTAAAAATAAAAATTTAATTAACTTTCTCTAAATTACCATTGAACCATTTTGGGGATCATGAAGGCTCAAAATGACGATTGGTATTCATCGCACGTGACTTGATGGGGAAGTGGGGGGAGGTAGAGAGATGGTAGGGGAGGTTAGGAATGGTTGGGGGAGGTTGGGAGGAGTTGGGGGAGGTGGTTGATGGTGTTTGATGTTGTAGAGAGGTCCGTAAAGACCGACTTTTTGAGAAATTTCGGGTTCCTCCTCCACACCTCAAATTTGGTTTGGTTTTATTAGTTTTGGGCATTTGACTACTAGATTATTTTTCTTTTATTAGTTTTAATGCACTTATTAATGGCTTATTTACAACATGACATCCCATTTATCATTTTTTAAGTGCAAAAAAATTTTTTTATATAAAAAATTGATGTCTAATAAACTTTATCGTTAATTCCCTGAAAAGAGGGAAAAGATAAGCATTTCGGGTTTAGTCATCGGCTAGCTTTCGGCCATAGTGGACTGTCATTAAGCACAGCTCATCGAAATCTCAGCTCATAGTACAAGGTGGGTATTAAAAAAATTTCTTCTCTTTACAACGATGATGTTTTATTCTTTTGTGGTATCCTTGACTTATATTATTTTACACTGCCTCAATGTAATTTTTGCTATACCTTACACTTTTCCAAGAATTTTTTGTGAACAGAGTACTGAGAACTTGGTTTTTTCCTATCTGGGGTATTGGGTTCGATCTCCCAGAGGCTAGAGGCTTTTTTAAAAGAGTTGATTTTAAGCCATTTTTGACCCTAGATTGAGAGTCATTACTCATTAGCGATTAGGTTCCAAAGTGCTCAAATATTGCTGGAACTGGTTTTAGCAAATTTTTCTCTTTTTAGTAAAAACGCAGATTTCAAATCCACTCCAATTCTTATCTAAGGAACGCAAGGATTTAAGTAACGCCATCGATTTGGATCAGTAAAAAGATAAAAGCAAGAGAAATGTATGTCAAAAATGACGAATTGACAAAAGGAATTTATTTTTTATTTTTTAGAGGATTGTGCAACTTCCGAAAATACCTTCAGCCTTCATGGCTCACTAACTGTAAATTAAAGTTGAATTATAAACTTTTCTCTTCAAGCAACTATGAAAGCATCATTGATCTTGGTTGCACTTTTGGCCCTCGGCACCGCCCAAAAGGCTCAAGACAAACAAATGGGATGGTGGAAACACGCGGTCATTTATCAAATCTATCCGAAATCGTTTCAAAGTTCAACGGGGAACGGAACCGGAGATTTAAAAGGTAAATTAAAGCAAAAATTTGTTCAAAAAATAATGGTCGATTTTTAGGAATTTTAAATAGATTCGAATACATCAAGTATTTGGGCGTTGATGCCATTTGGATCAATCCGATTTATCCTTCAAAAACAAACGCAGACGCTGGATACGACATTTCTGATTTTAAAGCCATCGACCCAAATTTCGGAACGATGGACGATTTGAAAACATTAATCCACACATGCCACAACCAAAGTAAAACAACTAAAATCCAAAAAAAATCGCCCACGTTTATTTTTCAGGTATCAAGGTGATTCTTGATTTTGTGCCCAACCATTCGAGTAGCGGGCATGACTGGTTTCAATGGTCAATCGCCAGACAGGGCGAATACGAAGACTATTATGTTTGGATGGATCCCAAACCTGGAAACAAGACACCAAATAACTGGGTAAACAAAATTAATCAAAAAAATTATAATCTGTTATAAGATTTCGGGAATGGAAAATGGACCAGCATGGGCTTACAACGAAAATAGGAAGCAGTTCTACTTTCATCAATTTTTAAGACAGCAACCAGATTTAAACTACGACAATCCGAAAGTTCGAAAAGAAATGCAGGTATGAGAAGTAACTAAGAAGTTTCAAGATCTATTTTCTGCATGCAGGATGTGCTGAGGTTTTGGCTCGAGTTGGGCGTCGACGGTTTTAGGATGGATGCAGTGAATACGATTTGGGAAGACCGTGCTTTCAAAGATGAGCCAGTGAAGCCAGACTGTGATCCGACAAAAGATGATTGTTTGGATCACATTTATACCTCCGACCAGCCCGAAACTTTTAATATTTTGGCCGAATTTCGTCAAGTTTTAGATGAATATACCAAAAACCATGATGGATATGAAAGGTTGGTTAGAGAAATCGAGGATGGGAGGAAGTGGGGGAGGGGGGAGGATGGCAGGGGAGGTTAGTTGGGGGAGGGAGGTGGGTGGCCGGGGAAGATAAAGGCAAGGGGGAGGTGTTGGGAGTTAGGGGATGTGGGAGGAGGTTGTGGGGAGGTGAGTGATGGTGGGATGACGGACAGTTGTGCATTGGTCAGTAGAATTTTTTTTATTTTCTTTTTCAGAATAATGTTCACGGAAAGTTACTCAGAAGATCTTTCACTATTGCTCAAATACTACGGAACTGCAGAACGCCCGATCGATCATTTTCCGTTCAACTTCATATTGCTGCAAGAAATGAAGGTTAACCACGTCGGCTTAGATTGGGCTAATTGGATCAACAAGTGGTTCCAAGGAATTCCTATGGAGCGATGCTGGCCAAACTGGGTGGTGAGTTTTGCTTTTGGAAAGCTATATCAGGATAGCAGCCGGAGAACGTTGATGGAGCTTTATTTTAGATGGGAAATCATGATCAACCACGGATGACGACTCGTTTTACACCCGAGCACACTGATCTCATTCACATGTCTTTGATGACGCTTCCGGGAACGTACATCATCTACGCAGGCGATGAGCTTGCACTCGAAAACAGTTTCGTGAGGCCAGAACAAGGAGTTGATCCTCAAGGAACAGAAGCTCCCAAAGACCAATTTTATGATAAAACCCGTGACCCTCAAAGAGGTCCCATTCCTTGGGATAGTTCCGACAACGGCGGCTTTTCCTTGAAAAAACCCTGGCTACCTCTCACAGCGGACAAAACAGTGACCGTCCAAGCCGAAAGGGACGCTCCCAAATCACACCTCAAACTTTTCAAATCGCTCGTCGCAATGAGGAAATTAGAAACGTACAAAAGGGGAGATTTCAAAGTGGGCACATTGAACGAAACGACCCCTGAAGTTCTCGTGATAACTAGGTTTGATGAAGCGACCATTTCGATATGACCCAAAATTTTATCATTTTCAGATCGCTAATCGATAACCCTACCGTCATAACTTTAGCGAATTTCGGAATCTACAGAGTTACTGTAGATATTCAAAAGTACAGGCCCACCCTTCCAGACGAGATGTACGTTTATGCATCCAGCAATAACGCTCCAGTCCAACCAAAGTAAGAAAATTATCAACCAAAAAATCAACAATGACCATTCTATTGCAGACAAAAATTGAAAAACCCGATCGTTCTGGAGCCTATTTCCGGCATGGTTTTGTCCACAGCGATTTTACAAGATTGATTTTTAAGTTGTTTTGTGAATTAAATGTTTTATTTTATAGTACGTTTTGTTTATATGATGAATAAAGAGGGGGAAGGAGTAAATTTATGATTGCGGAAGTGAGGTCATACGCAAAAGCAATAAAGCAAGGGGCGTTCCTCATCGCCTTCTCTTGAGCCCACAAATTAAATCATTCCCTCCACTACATAAATAACGACAGAAATCTTTTCCACCCTCGACAGACGACCCTACGAGACATCCAGTCAAAAGAATAAGCTTGACGAAAAAAAAAAATTTTTTTTTCATCATAAACTGAATAATTCGCACTCCATCGTAGAATACTGTCAAGGTCGAAAAAATATCCCAAACGACCTTCCAACTCATTTTGGCTCTTCTCTGCAGGTTCAATATCTGGCAGATCGTGCTTCGTTATCAATAATCGAGTTATCAATAATTAATTCAACCACGGAGAAATAATCAACATAAAAAAATCTACTTACCACAATAACACATTTGAACAAAATTTCAACGTCTATCTATTGCTTAGGCTTAGAATGGCTTCGATGTTGTTAGTTGGCAACACTGTTTGTATCAAAATGTCAAGTTGAAACCAGTGCTATAATATCGAGGGAAATTTCAGCCGATATCCGATGTATTTTATTAATCTTTTGCACTATTTGTTTGGATAATAAAGCAAAAATGAATAAAGAAACTTTGAGGGATTTTTTCTTAAAGAGGGATTACAACGCGGATTGGCAACACTGCATCAAATGTCAAGTTGTAACCTGTAAAGAGGTTCAGTATTGATTTATTATTTACACAATGTACGGTACAAAGTTAAGCAATTTAAACGGAATTTCGCTTGAATTATCAAGTTTTTATTTATTTTCGATATAAAATTGATGAACATGAACATTTTTATTTGCTCTCGGAATGCATCTGACGAAAGAACACGTCTGCCTTTGGCTGGCAAACGTCAAACTGTCAAGAATTTTGTTTTTAGTGACCATTGCTTTAGTGACCGTCCCTCTCATCACTCATTATTATATATCAAATGTAAGGATTCTGTTTTTTCGAGTTGATTTTGAGTTAAATTTTGTATTTAGGTGGAGAAGGATAGGGACAGGCCTTTGTCCGACGTCCACAGGTCGAGGATCAAATTGGAAGCTTATGAAGACTTCAGCGCTTTGAAAGCTTCAGATTTGAAGATGCGGATACAAGAGATGCTTCGTATAAAAGGTTGTTGTCTGCTTTTTTGGGAATCATTCTTGAAACTGAAGGTCAAAGGTTCAAAATTGCTGCAGAGTTACCAAGCTAGTTTGAGCTGTTGCCAGAGTAGGGCAAAATATTGATTGGAACTAAAAGTTGTTTAAAAAAAGTACCTGCCCAAACACCCAACGAACTGCCTAAACCACATTGGCCTGCCCAAACACCCTACGAACTGCCCAGACACCCAACGAACTGCCTAAACACCATTGGCCTGCCCAGACACCCAATGAACTGACAAAACACCCAACGAACTGCCTAAACCCCATTGGCCTGCCCAAACACCCTACGAACTGCCCAGACACCCAACGAACTGCCTAAACACAATTGGCCTACCCTAACACCCCTACGAACTGCCCAGACACCCAACGAACTGCCCAAACACCATTGGCCTGCCCAAAAACCCAACGAACTGCCCAAACACAATTGGCCTGCCCAAACACCCTACGAACTGCACAAACACCATTGGCCTGCCCAAACACCCCTACGAACTTCCTAAACACCCTACGAACTGCCTAAACACCCTACGAACTGCCCAAACACCCCTACGAACTGCCCAAACACCCCTAACACCCTAAGAACTGCCCAAACTCCCCTACGAATTGCCCAAACACCCTACGAACCGCCCAAACCCCATTGGCCTGCCCAAAAGCCTAACGAACTGCCCAAACGTCCAAAAACCATTGGCCGTTTGGCAGTTCGGTGGGTGTATGGGCAGTTTATTGGGTGTTTGGGTCATTTGGCCAGTTCGGTGGGTGTTTGGCAGGCCGGTTTGTGTTTGTGCAGTTCGGTGGGTGTTTGGGCAGGCCAATTGTGTTTAGGCAGTTCGTACACCCACCGAACTGCCCAAACACCATTGCCTTGCCTAAACACCTAACTAACTGCCTGATCCTGATTTTCTATCCGAATGTTACATTTCAGGTTCTGTGAGCACAGAATTGAGGGATCTCGAAGCCAAACGACAGCGTCTCCAAAGCGAAGTTGTCTCATACGTACAAAAAATAGAATCCCTCAAAACCGAACTTGGGCGACAACAAGTCGAATTAAATAAATTAAAATTATCCGTCGAACAGGTATAACTTTTGACTCAAAAATCGTAGTTTTTAACCTTTTTTTCAAAGGCTCAAGTCGCATACAAAGAAGCGGTGCAGCGCAACACTCCAGAATTGGCGCCGCCCATCGCATTGACTGCGCTCCAAATTCCTTCTCATGTCTCACCTCCGAATGGTGTCCCGTGTACAATGTCGACCTGTTTTGACCATTCTAGATGTCCTTTAACTTCCTCATTCCCTGTTTATTTATACGATACTTCGCTCTCCGGGGCCTCAGTCTTTCTAAAAACTGCTGTAAGCCAGACAGTCGGATATAACCCACATTTCACTCCAGATCCAGCCAAAGCTTGCATTTATCTCGTCTTACTCGGCGAAGGAGCTCCTCCCGAACTCGACAAACTTAAAGAACTTCCATTTTGGTCCGGCGACGGTCCGTTTCTCTTTTTTATATTTCATCATTTAATTTATTTTTTAGGAAGAAACCATGTATTGCTTTACTTATCAAGACTCGATTTAAAAAGAAGTTCAGCGATAAAGCCAAGCCTAGATACAGGAAGGGCGATCATAGCACAATTTTATCATTCGGCATTCAGATCAGGTTTTGACCTTACGATTGGGGTCGCTCGTGGTCCTCCAGGTGGTGACGTCTGGGCCGATGCTGCCACAATGTTGCCTGCCAGACGAAAATACCTTTTTTCATTTCAAGGCTTCACTAAAACACTCATTCCCAAATTTAACTGTAAGTTTAAAAAATACCTAATAAAAACAAAAATAAATTTTGTTTTCTAGTTACAGAATTACAATCGTATCTTTCGTCGACTACGGATGAAATTGTGATCGATACAAGTTGTAAGCCGAGCAGCATGATGAGGCAAAGCGAGAACGACTGGGGGTTATGCGATACAGAAGAAATTAGAGAAAAACTGATAAAAGAAAGCACATTTGTACTGATTCCGGCGGTAGAATCTTCACCTGTGATTGGTGTCCGATTATACGAAGCATTCAAATCTTCTTCTATACCGATCATAATTGGCGACGATGTCCTTTTACCGTACAGCGAAGTCATACGATGGGGAAGCGCTACGGTTCAGATTCCTGTCGCCCGTGTACCTGAATTGCATTTTCTTATCCGATCGATTGGAGACTCTGACCTTCTTTTGTTGAAACGTCAAGGGAGGTTTTTGTGGGAAAGATATCTTTCGTCGCTTCAAGCACTTGTTGATACAACTTTGGCCACTTTGAGGGACAGGCTCAAACTTCCGCCGCCTCCAATTCAGGAGACTCCGGCAACTTCAGTATTCACTGAAGGCTTCATTGTAAGAAAAATTTTGCTTAACTTTTTTTTGTAATTTTTTTTTCGTTTTTAGCCACTGAAAATGGAGCCTTCAATAACGGATGCGGAAACGGAAAGCCTTGGACCAATCGAACCTCCTTATGCTTCACCATCTTTTAAAAGAAATTATTCTTTGTTTTTAACACAGGTAATTTTGCTTGGGTTTTTTTGTTAGAAATATAACTTTTTTTTTAGGGTTATGAGACTTGGAATGTATGGGGAGATCCATTTCGACTTTACCCTCAGCTTCCTTTTGACCCAGTGTTACCTTCTGATGCAAAATTTATTGGTAAACTCGAGCTCACCCAAGGGGGGACCCTTCTCTACTTACCAAAAAATTTTTATATTTTTATTTCACCCAAAATGCCATTTTTGGCTCTTTTTTAGGGTGAAAAATAAGAATCTGAAGTCGGTTTTGGAAAACTAAAACATTTTTTTTTACTTACCCAAGGGGGGACCCTTCTCTACTTTTTTGACAAAAAAATTTTTTTTATTTCATCCAAAATGCCATTTTTGGCTCTTTTTTAGGGTGAAAAACAAGAATCTGAAGTCGGTTTTGGAAAACTGAAACTTTTTTTTTACTATCCCAAGGGGGGACCCTTCTCTACTTTTTTATCAAACAATTTTTATATTTTTATTTCATCCAAAATGCCATTTTTGGCTCTTTTTTAGGGTGAAAAACAAGAATCTGAAGTAGGTTTTGGAAAACTAAAACATTTTTTTTTACTTACCCAAGGGGGGACCCTTCTCTACTTTTTTGACAAAAAATTTTTATTTTTTATTTCACCCAAAATGCCATTTTTGGCTCATTTTTAGGGTAAAAAACAAGAATCTGAAGTAGGTTTTGGAAAACTAAAACATTTTTTTTTACTTACCCAAGGGGGGACCCTTCTCTACTTTTTTGACAAAAAATTTTTTTTATTTCATCCAAAATGCCATTTTTGGCTCATTTTTAGGGTGAAAAACAAGAATCTGAAGTCGGTTTTGGAAAACTAAAACTTTTTTTTTACTATCCCAAGGGGGGACCCTTCTCTACTTTTTTTGACAAAAAATTTTTATTTTTTATTTCATCCAAAATGCCATTTTTGGCTCATTTTTAGGGTGAAAAACAAGAATCTGAAGTCGGTTTTGGAAAACTAAAACTTTTTTTTTACTTACCCAAGGGGGGACCCTTCTCTACTTTTTTTACAAAAAATTTTTATATTTTTATTTCATCCAAAATGCCATTTTTGGCTCATTTTTAGGGTGAAAAACAAGAATCTGAAGTCGGTTTTGGAAAACTAAAACTTTTTTTTTACTATCCCAAGGGGGGACCCTTCTCTACTTTTTTTACCAAAAAATTTTTATATTTTTATTTCACCCAAAATGCCATTTTTGGCTCTTTTTTAGGGTGAAAAACAAGAATCTGAAGTCGGTTTTGGAAAACTCAAACTTTTTTTTTACTACTCAAGGGGGGCCCCACCCTTCTCTATCTTTTTTACAAAAAAAATTTTGGCCCCCTTTTCAAAACTCCTTGAATCTTCCATTTTAGGTTCCGGCATGGGCTTTCGACCAATCGGAAGTGGTGGCGGTGGTGCAGGGAAAGAATTCTGTGAAAGCCTCGGCGGTAACTGGCCTCGGGAGCAGTTCACGATCGTCATGCTCACATATGAGAGGGAACAAGTTTTAATGAATTCTTTAAGTCGACTTCACGGTCTTCCTTACTTAAACAAAGTAGTCGTCGTCTGGAATTCACCGAGGCCACCCCTTCAAGACCTCCACTGGCCCGACATCGGCGTCCCCATCCACGTATATTAACCTTCCCATCATCCATCTTACTTAAAAACATTTCAGGTTGTAAAAGGCTCCAGAAATAGTTTAAACAATCGATTTTTACCTTACGACGCCATCGAAACTGAAGCAATCCTTTCCGTAGATGATGACGCCCATTTAAGACACGACGAAATCATATTCGGATTCAGGTTTTTACTTTTTTGTTTTTTTTCTCTTAAAACACCTAATTTTAGAGTTTGGCGAGAACAACGTGATAGAGTTGTCGGCTTTCCGGGAAGATTTCATGCTTTAGATTTAAACTATGGCGGTTGGCTTTATAATTCAAATTATTCATGCGAACTTTCCATGGTTCTCACTGGTACAAAATACGATTTTCTTTCGTTTTAAACATAAATTTTTAGGTGCTGCGTTCGTCCATAAATATTATACTTATCTTTACTCTTATTGGCTTCCTCAAGCAATTCGAGATAAGGTCGATGAGTATATGAACTGTGAGGACATCGCCATGAACTTTTTAGTTTCACATTTCACCCGAAAACCTCCCGTCAAAGTAAACAAAACAAACTCTTTTATATTTTATTGAAATTTTGTTTAGGTCACATCAAGATGGACTTTTAGATGCCCAGGATGTCCAGTTTCGCTTTCTGAAGATGACACTCATTTCCAAGAAAGGCACAAATGCATTAATTTCTTTTCAAAGGTTTTCGGCTACACTCCATTGCTAAATACACAATATCGAGCAGATTCTATTCTTTTCAAAACGAGGATACCTCATGACAAACAGAAATGTTTTAAGTATCTTTAATTCTTTTCTTCCAGTGATATTTTCTTTTAGTATTAACCTAGCTATAGTTACGATCTCTAGCTAATTTTCGCATAAATTGATTTCGCCATAAACCCCTTCGGCTAGTCAAATTGTGCCATAGTATGCTTGCATACTATTTTTAAAAAAAATTTAGTATTATAGATCTGATTTTTTATGTTCCTTTTTGAGTTACGTTTAAGAAAAATTATTTTTAACATATTTTTAAGTAAAAGTGTGATAGTATTTTCAGTCTGGAAGCAATGATACCAATTTTTTAACCTAAAATTCAACCTCCAATTTTTTACACTTTATGTTTATTTTTCAGAGCTTATCCACAATTCCGTGCAATTTTACATGCAATACTGTTTTTATAAAATGTTTTATTTACTTGTAAATCATAGTTTTTGTTGATTTTATTTTATATCTCTTTTATATTTTATTTATGGTTTATTTAGGCATAATTAATTTTAGCATCAATTTGTATATTAGAACCTTCCTTGTATTCCAGTTTATAATGGACTAGGGCCATGATTTCTGCTGCCTTGACACACTGGAGGTTCTAGGTAATTCATATTTTTGGAATAAATACAAATTTTTAATGAAAACTAATAAACGATTATATTTAAAAACATTTTTCATTGAGACTTTTTATGCAAATTTCCAGAATTTCAACTTTCTCAAAAAACTAAGGGCTCCACATAAATCACCACAAACACCAAATACACCCTCTCTGCAACCTTCCACCACCTCCAGGGACTCCCTCACCTCCCACCCTTCTACAACCTCCCCCACTCTCCTATTACCCACCCTCCCACTCTTCGTCTATTCTACAACCTCCCCCACTCTCCTATTACCCACCCTCCCACTCTTCGTCTATTCTACAACCTCCCCCACTCTCCTATTACCCACCCTCCCACTCTTTGTCTATTCTACAACCTCCCCCACTCTCCTATTACCCACCCTCCCACTCTTTGTCTATTCTACAACCTCCCCCACTCTCCTATTACCCACCCTCCCACTCTTTGTCTATTCTACAACCTCCCCCACTCTCCTATTACCCACCCTCCCACTCTTTGTCTATTCTACAACCACCCCCACTCTCCTATTACCCACCCTCCCACTCTTTGTCTATTCTACAACCTCCCCCACTCTCCTATTACCCACCCTCCCACTCTGTCTATTCTACAACCTCCCCCACTCTCCTATTACCCACCCTCCCACTCTTTGTCTATTCTACAACCTCCCCCACTCTCCTATTACCCACCCTCCCACTCTTTGTCTATTCTACAACCTCTCTTACTTCCCCTACCCTCCTACATCCTCTCCCATTACCTCCCACCCTTCACCAACCTCCCTCCACTCCAATTCTTAGGAATAAATCATTAAATAAACTATTAAATTTAAATTTTTTTTATTCAGTACATTTTTTCAATGATACATAGTCAAAAAAAGGTGCTCCTGGAGTTATAAATTATTGCTTTCATTTTGAGTCTCGAAAAACAGTGGCTGTTTTAAGTATATTCGAAATTGCCCACCTTATTCTATGTTTTGTGCCCGTGTCTTCTATAAAAAGAAAAGAGTTGGTGGCTTGAAATGTCTTGGTATGTCTTTTCTTTGTAAGTTGGCACATGAGGCTTAGCGATGAAGGTAACCTTCTGTATTGTGTCTATGATGAAGACCAGGTGGAATGACTACGGATGAGAAGGAGTTTGTTGGTCGGTTTCTTCTTTGCTTGAGTCGCTGATGACCACTGCCTTTTCCTGTTTATGTAAAAATTGTTTCGGTTTTTTTGTCTTAATAAGTAGTGTGCCACTACAAAAAGTTTCGTGCTTGTTTCGGGCTAATAGACTTGTGCGCCTAGAGGTACGAATTCTGTGGTCTCGATAAAAATTTTTGCTCACACATTTCCTTGAAGTTCGGCCAAAAGTTGGGTCCTCAGTGCTCTCCTTTTGGGCTTCCCTGTCGACGTTTTGGGGATGAATTCGACAAATCTTATTCCTCCTCGTATTCGTTTGTTTTCAGAGACTCTCTCTAAAATTTGCGGATAATTTTAAGTTGGGAATCTTGTACCTGCAACGAATTCCAAAAGTTGGCTTTCTGTGATGGCTTTGCTTGCTACAACGTATGCTGTCGCATGATCGCCGTCTGTAGGATGAGGAATACCAAAAACGGCGACGTCTTTCACTATTGGATGTGTTCTCAACACATTCTCGATTTCTGCTGGCGCTATCTGTTTAAAAAATTAATGATTTTGCAAGTTTTTTGACCTGAAAATTTAAATTTTTTCTTTCATCCAAAATGTGATTTTAGGCATTAAGGGTGAAAAACAAGAATATGAAGTCGGTATTATAAAAACATTTTTTTCGACATCACCCAAGGGGGGACCCTTCTTCACTTTTTGACCTAAAAAATATCATTTTTGTTTTCATCCAAAATGCGGTTTTTTGACAATTTTAAGTGTGAAAAACACGAATCTGAAGTCAATTTTGGAGTACAGAAACATTTTTTTCGATGTCTCCAAAGGGGGGCCCTTCTTCACTTTTTTGACCCAAAAACTTTTATTTTTGTTTTCATCCAAAATGCTGTTTTTTGACTATTTTAAGGGTGAAAAACACGAATCTGAAGTCGATTCTGGAGTACAAAAACATGTTTTTGAACTCCCCCAAGGGGGGACCCTTCTCTACTTTTTGTCCCAAAAATTGTTATTTTTCATCCAAAATGTGGTTTTTGGCTACTTTTAAGGGTGAAAAACAAGAATCTGAAGTCAGTTTAAGGATATGAAAACCATTTTTTCGATGTCACCAAAGGGGGGGACCCTTCTTTACTTTTTTGGCCCAAAAACTTTTATTTTTGTTTTCATCCAAAATGCTGTTTTTTGACTATTTTAAGGGTGAAAAACACGAATCTGAAGTCGATTTTGGAGTACAAATACATTTTTTTCGAACTCCCCAAGGGGGGACCCTTCTCTACTTTTTGTCCCAAAAATTTTTATTTTTTTATTTCATCCAAAATGTGGTTTTTGGCTACTTTTAAGGGTGAAAAACAAGAATCTGAAGTCAGTTTTAGGATATGAAAACAGTTTTTTCGATGTCACCAAAGGGGGGACCCTTCTTCACTTTTTTGACCCAAAAACTTTTATTTTTGTTTTCATCAAAAATGCTGTTTTTTGACTATTTTAAGGGTGAAAAACACGAATCTGAAGTCAGTTTTGTGATATGAAAAAAAAAATTTTTTCAACGTCACCAAAGGGGAGACTTTTTTTCCTATCAGTTTACAGTGTACCTGATACGATTTGTATTTGATGAGATCTTTGATTCTGTCGACAATAAAGAAGAAACCGTCTTCATCATAATATCCAATGTCGCCTGTCCTGAACCATCCATCTTCGTCAAAAACTGCAGCAGTCGCTTCTGGATTGTTAATGTATCCAGTCATCATATATTTCGCCTTTAAGCAAACCTCTCCTTCCTCCCCTGGCCCAAGAGATTTCCCACTTTCCAGATCTACAACCTTCATTATTTCAGTCAAAAGCAACATTATTATTTTTAACTTTTTTTTACCTTACACCGAACGCCAGCTTTGAGAACGCCACATGAACCTGGTTTCAACAAGCCAGGCATGCTTGTAGTTATAATCCCTATTTCGGTCATACCATAACCTTGAAGGAGAGGAACTTTATTTTTAAAAAGTTCCTTTTGGATTTTTAACGAACTATCAGCGCTTAAGATCGCTCCTCCAACATGTACGCTGAGGAGGCTGCTCAAATCGTAAATTCCTCTTCCAGGAAAGTTGACCATCGATCGTAGCGCTGTCGGTGACGAAAACCAAATGTTGGCCTAAAAGGAAAAAATCCTTAACCTCAAAATATTCTCATTCAGCTTTACCCTGTAGTTATGTATGGTGCTGAAAATTACAGCTTCTTTTGCTGGACCACGTAAGAAAACCAATTTGAGACCTCCGAGAACCGACGTGAAAAACATCATGACACCGCTCAACCAAAAAATTGGAGACGTCAGCAACACAGTGGGCTGTACATCAGATCTTTTACCACTAGAATTCACGTGCTTTAATATATAACCCATAAGAATATCATCAATATTGATACATGGTGTGCCAGCTAATGTCAGACTTTTGACCTGTCGAAAAAAAAGTACCCAAGTAAACCCCCCTTAGGTTTTAGCGAAAAATCGATTGAATTGGGTAATTGGACACTCTAGCTGGCACACCTTGATGAGGTCGGCTTTTCGATGGTCGGCTTGTGCATTTGAACAAAAATGTAACCTAAATTCTCTAACCTGTCTAAAGTTCCAAATGGACCTAGAGATAGCACCCTAGTAATGATGTCCCTAAAAACTTGCCCCGACCATCGATATGTTTGCAATTTGATTACTTACGGTACTGATTTCACACAATTGAGTATATAAAAATCAGAAAGTTGGACTCCTTTGGACAATCCTGTCGTTCCAGAGGTGAAAAGAATCATCGCAATGTGTTCTTCTGGGTTGTTCACCGTCGGTTTAAACTCAGGATCCGTTGGTTGATGTAGGTCCTGGACAGAAACTTAATTCGTTTTCTAACTTTTGAACGTTTCAAACCTGAAAAGTCATAAAATTGTGTTTCCTTCCTGATACTACAAGAAGAGGAGAGGTCGACAACAAAGATAAAGCGAGCTCGACTTTCCTTAACGTTTTCCCGCTTTCAGTGTAGACCACAGTAGGAGAAACTAGCTCCATTAGAGTTGCCATTTCATCTGAAAAATGAAGATTTATTCTCAAATTAGCTTTTTTGATGATTTAACTTAATATATGTGTTTCGACTAGAAAAAAAGTCCCCACTACACCTAGAGGTTAAAAGTAAAATTTTTCGGTTTTTCGCCAATATCTCGAAAACTATGCGTCCTAACGACATGACCACTCAGTACAAAATTAAAGCTGACAAAATTTCCTACAAAAAAGTATTAATTACTTTTTTAAATACGTTGTTTCGTTATCGAGATATTTGATCTTGAAAATCGCTCCTGTGGCTATAGATTCAGCTCTAATCGATGGAATGGCAAATAATGTTTATGGTTTAGTCATTGAATTGACGTTTTTCTCATCATATTTTTTAACCACCATTGTAGGTTATTTCGAAAGCTCTTTCAAGTTCGAAACTCGATCTAACCAGCTGGATGCAATAAATATTGTAAAATGATCCCAGCAAATTCTTTAGCCTTAGATTATATTATTACTACCCATCATAAGTATTGGTCCTGGAGCTTGCCCAGAGACACGAACTTTCTCAAAGGTCTACAGATTTCGGGGGATCCATAAATTTCACCCAAACACATTATAATTATTTAATTAGTTAATTAATTAATTTATAGAAAAAAATTTTTCAGTCATAACTTGAATTTGGTGATAATTTTGTGAAAATGGGACTAATTTCACTTAAACACATTATAATTACATAATTAGTTAATTAAATAATTAATTTAAAAAAAAATTTCAATCATAACTTGAATTTGGTGATAATTTTATGAAAATGGGACTAATTTCACTCAAACTCAATATAATTACCTAATTAATTAATTAATTAATTAATTTTTGAAAAAAAATTTTTTACAATCATAACTTGAATTTGGCGATAATTTTATGAAAATGGGAAAATTAAGTTAATTAGTCATAATTACCTAATTACATAATTAATTACCTGATTAGTTAATGAAATTTAATCGGGATCACGTGAAGATTATTTGGTTAAAATTTGGTGAAGATCGGACCGGTAGAAAGCCGTAGCACATTTTCGCAAACTTTAGACAGACATATCTCCGCCATTTTGTCGAATTTCAAAAATCGCTCTCGTCACTTTCAAGATAACCACGAAAGGAAGATTGTGTGAAAATTTCGTGAAAATCGGATGAAAATTGTGGCTCGTGAAGTGTTCCGGAAAAAAGGCGACGGACGGACGGACGGCCGGACGTCGGCACCACAGACAAAGTCATGTCCGACAAAGATCAAAAGTCAGTTTGACCCTAGGGGGTCTGGAAGACCCTTCCCAAAAACCCGAATCCGACGGTAATACAATAACTTCTCTTTGAGAAAGTTAAAAACAAATGGAACTTCTAGTTCACCTGAGCGATACGCTATATAAAAATGTTACTTATTCGTGTAAAAATAACGATAGTCGGATAAATACTTCCGTGTGATTTCGAAAAATCCATACTTTCAGTCTAGATTGTAACATCAATATTTATTTGCCAGTGTTAAGTATTTTACCGGAAACCAAACAAATAACACGAAAACTTTTTTTTTAAGTCACGAATACTTTTTATTTATTTTATCGGGTTCATCACCTTTTAAGATGTTGGTTATCGTTCCAAATCCAATTAGTAATTTAGAGCTTGAAAAGTGAATTTTTTTACACAATATTATCCGTTTTGGGATGTAAAAACATTTGCCACCTTTTTTTTTTTCTATTCCAATCTTTGGTTTTTGTCGATTTTGGGTTAAAAAGCGCCATTCTTATGAAAGAATGTTCAAAACGATAGGAGCAGAAATTGTAATTTACAATATGTACCTATTTTAATAGTGAGGAATTTGTTTGTACCTATTGTTTGCTAACTTAAAGGCTTTTTTAAACAAGAGATAATTTTATCATTCTTCCTCAATTTTTTATATCAACGAAACTGTTGCAAAATCGTCGAAATCATGACTTCGCAAAATTTTCTTTTTATTTACCTCCCCAGAAACCATCGCGATGCCATTTTTAGAAATAAAGTATTTAATATTTTAATTAGTGCCCAAAAAGGCAAGAAAAAACAAATGGACCTCATTTATAGGATGCATTATTAAAACCAAAAAATTGATTTCCTCCCTAAACAAAAAATCAATAATCTTATTTCGCGCTAGCCTCTATTACAGCATCGATTCTTAAGTTTTACATAATAAAATAAGCAGATCTAAAAATTCGGGTCGCTCATCCATTTCTTGAAAAACATCAACAATTCTTCTTTATATTTTATTTAAAATTTTAATCCTTATTTTATCGATTGCTCATTAAAATGACAGTTAATAAATATTTCGTTATTTTTTCTAAAATGCTGAGAAAAGTTTTTAAATGTTTAATATCGCTATAAGGCTACGGTGACATTTCATGATCGCGTTTTTATCATTTATGTATGGGAGATTTTTCTAGGGCGCCCGAAAATATAATTGCGGAATTGGATTTCTGTTTAGTGATTTATAATTTCTATATCGGTTGTGATATAAACAGTTGGGCCTTATCTTTAATAATTTAAGGAAAATCCAAAATATAGGAAGGTGAATGTACGTGGAAAGGGAAAGTGTACGTCAATGGCCACAAGTGAGGTTTTTTTAGTCAGGTTACCGATCTCTAACCTTATGCAAAGAATTAACAACAATTTCTTCAAAAAACACAAATAATCATAAATCGACAACGGAATGGGCAAAAAAGAAGCTATTTGAAGGGTTATAGTTAATTTTTAAGCGAGTTTTCTACAAAAAAGATAATTGTTTAATTTTTGCAAGGGAATTTTGTGATTTTTGAGGCTTCCTGGATTTCTTTTGATCATTATATGTGCACTTGAAAATTTGTACAAGTTCGCGTGTGTTTTGGGATTATTTTTATACGGTAAACTACAGAAAGAAACGATTTAATTCCATTTAAAATGTACGGACGGGCATCATTGGCCAAGGGCGGCATATTTAATTCATATTCAAATCAATGGGGGAAACTAGGCAAAGAATTGTCTATCTTTAATTATTATGCTACTTTTATTATTTTTTATACAGGGTGTTATGCTGCTTTTTAAGGGAAACGAGATAAACAGAGGTTGTGTGTAATAGGTGGAGGGTAGAGGAGAGTAGAGGAGGTGATGATGAGGGGGAGGTGGAAGTTGGGGATAGTTACGGGGAGAAAGATGTAGGAGGTGGGGAAGAGTAGGGGAGGTGCGGAGTGAGGGGGTGGGTAGGGTTGGCTATGAGTAAAGGGGAAGGTACTTGGAGTCTGGGGAGAGTTGGGGGATGGTCGAGGAGGGTAGGGGAGTTGATGAGTGATGGGAAGAGCAAAGAGGTGCTAGAAAGTTGTAGAGTGGGGGGATGGTAAGGAGGTCGGGGAAGTTATGGAATGGTAGAGGAGGTAATGGGAGGTGGAGGATGTAGGGGGGAGTATTTGGCTCGTAATCGATAAAGAAACGTGTATTTTTTATTAAGCAAAACACTTGAACTCCGAATGGACTCGAAACCAACAACTTTCCTCTCCTTTTTGGAACCTTTAGTATAAAAAATCCAACAACGATAATTTTTGCGTAGGCGGTCTTTAGTTAATCTGTTGATTACCCATTGTGGGATTGTCCTACATCCAAATGGTTTTAAATTGTTTATTTGTTTTAAATTAAAGTTTGATAAAAACTTGGTTTCCTTGCAAATTAATTAATCAGGGTGTTCGTAATCAAAACTATATTGAAAAATTGGCCTTCTTGAAATGAGAGATAATTGGACAAAAACGAGTTGTCCCCACAAAAAATGCAAAAATTCAGTTTTCTGTGCAGTTGGAGGATTGAGCGAACCTGCGTTCAATGAAGGGTCGATGGGTGCGACGGTAGCTCCGATGAAGACGCAGGCGAGGAACATGATGTGGCATTCTTGGCTGTTGTAACTGACAACGGAGACGATCGAATTTTCGGTCACTCCTTCAGCTTTGAGGCCCTGGACGACGGAGAGGCTTTCCCTCACGAGATGCCCGTACGTCAGCTCCCGTCCAGTCTCCACTTCAATCTACCCCAGAGTCAAAAGTCACCAGTATATGGGCAATTACCTCCGCGATAGATTTGACATGATGTTTCCTCATAGATCCCAACACGAGATCGGCGAGAGAGAAGTTGGCATCGAAATCCGGTGCGGGAGGGCCCGAAATTTCGATCGCGTTGTTCTCCTCGTCAGTCATGTCTTCAGCTCGCCGTCCGGAAGCGTTCTACGCGGCAAACCGCGAATTCTTTTCCACAGATGCGCTCGCGCATTCACCTTCATCGATGAATCAAAATCCTTTGTGGATAAAACGTAATTTTCCCGCTCTCCTGTCATTATTGATCAATTTAAGTCGTACCATATATTTTAGTAAACACGCTCTTCATTGTCATAATACCTCCTTATCTGTCTCTCTCTAATTGGAGTACGTCTGAAAAAGATAATAACCAAATTTCGCTTCGTCATTCCCCACTCTTTTCATTCAAGAACAAGGTTAAAGGAAGGACCGCAAACTTAAGATTTTATCGGGTCTACCTAATTTACTGACCAGAGAAAAAGCGTACTACCGGACAAACTACTGATGCGATCGGGCTGAAATTTGGCAGGGAAGCTTATTTTAGGTGGTAGCACCGATCCTCGAAAGAAATTTTCAAATCGGACTACCGGGGGCGGAGATCTCGAAAAATGATCACCACTTGGGGCAGAAAAAACGTACTACCGGACAAACTACTGATGCGACCGGGCTGAAATTTTGCAGGGAAGCTTATTTTAGGTGGTAGCACCGATCCTCGAAGGAAATTTTCAAATAGGACCGGTGGTGATCATTTTTCGAGATCTCCGCCCCAGGTAGTCCGATTTGAAAATTTCGTTGGAGGATCGGTGCTACCAACTAAAATAAGCTTCCCTGCCAAATTTCAGCCCGTTCGCATCAGTAGTTTGTCCGGTAGTACGTTTTTTCTGCCCCCGGTGGTGATCATTTTTCGATCTTTTTCGATCATCTCCGCCCCCGGTAGTCCGATTTGAAAATTTCCTTCAAGGATCGGTGCTACCAACTAAAATAAGCTTCCCTGCCAAATTTCAGCCCGGTCGCATCAGTAGTTTGTCTGGTAGTACGTTTTTTCTCTGGTCAGTAAATTAGAAACGCCCGATTTTATCATTTTGGTTGCCAACGTGCGCTAAGGCCCCCCCCCCTCCCCCATGTCCCTTGGGGTAATGGGGTAACGTTGAGCGATTTAACATAGACGCAGATAGAACAAGTGGATGCACCGATGGACAAAGATATGGGATCATCAACCGTTTAATTGCCCAAAGTATGATCGAGAGCGAGGCTGATCCGTCAAGTCTTGCTGAAGAGTGGACCGCTAGCCAATGGCCATCCACACTTCCTCACCTCGTCTAAAACTTCACCAAAGACTTGGCTTCCTTCGTGAATCAACTTGATCTGTGATATACTATTTACGTGATTTTGTGATCAAAAAGTCAATTATGTATCTGTGATTACTGATTGGTGTTAAAGAAGTTAAAGAAGAATATAATTTATTTTCCAAAAGCAATATAATGTGCACAATAGGCCCTGGGGAAGCGTCCCTAATCCCTTTGAAAGAAAAAAAAAAAAAATCAATTTTTTTTAACCCCTAAATACCGAGTTTTATCAACCTCATACCAAAATTGCTCCAGTTATGCGATGAAAATGTACATTGTATATATAAATAAATAAAGAAACATGAAAAGAACCCCAATATTTTCGTGATCCCCAGAGCTTCCTGATCACGAATATATAAGCCTCTAGCCTGGGAGCCCCCGTGACGACCACCTCAATAGCCTACTTTCCTACGGAAATCCGCTAAAAACGACCTCAGAAAAATACCATCATATTTGAATTCAGCACCCCAAAAAACCTTAACTTACTAATTTTAGGGATGATTTAAAAAAATATTTTATACATATTTCCACTTTGTCCATGCCAATTTTCGGCAAAATCGACAAAAATTGGTACAAAAGTATGTGGGAATCCCAAAATAGGGAAAAAAAAATTTTTTAAGCTCTTATTCCCACATTTAGTATTATAAGAGCCCCCTTGCCTCACCACCCTGGGGATAGGAGGGCAGACTACAGGACCGTGATTCGGACTTGGAAGATTTTCAACTTTCATGCGCTCTCAGCTTTTGTCAAACGTAGCTATCGAAAAATTTCCTCTTGGGTGTGATTCCACTGACAGTTCACCGTAGTTATAGCATATCTAATTATCCATAGAAATGTGAAATTTCATGATTTTTGGTCGCTTGTGCCCCACTGTGGGACCTATAGAGACGCTTTGGCTACAGGGTTTTCTTGATCCCATTGTACATAATACCCTGTGATCCTGGGGTAACTTTCTTTTTGAGAAAGTTTACATAAAAATTACTCCACACTCCACGCTTGATTGATTCCAACAATCGATTTATTTCCATCGATTCATACATATCTTATCGATTACATTGGTAATCGTTTATTTAATCATTTCTCCATTATTGTTTCAATAAAAACAATAAATTATCGTTTAAAAAACACTTTCATTATCATTTTTAAGCATTTAAATAGACATGAAAGATTCAAACAACTGAAAAGAGTGAATCGAAAGTTTTTATCGATTCATCGAAGGTGAGGAAGAAAAAATTGCATGTTTACCACAACGCCCTCAGAATTTGTTTATTTTTAAAAAATTCGGCATTAATGTTAAATCAAAGTCAGTAAAACGCGAGTTCTGTTTCGGGCGAATTTTTATTTCGAAGCGCCCTTTTTGAATTTTTTGTATTTCTTCTGGAAAAATCCTTGGAATTTATTATTTTCGGGTATCGTTTGATGGCCGCCGACCGGTTCGAACATCTGCAATCGGATATGGATTCTTTAGTTTGTTAGCCACTTTTTTCGTTTTCTACCCCCCGTCAAATTCCCGGATTCCAACTCCGAGAATTTCTTTTAGGAGTCGGTAAGTCGAGAAATAAACTACATTCTACCTTTCAAATCTTTTCTTTTAATCCTTTTTATTATTATTGATTATTGGAGACTCGTAAATTTTTATAGGTTGCCTTTGTTCTCAGAAGGTGTGGTCTAGTTTTGTCTATATTTTTCTCGAATTTTATTTCGTTTTCTTGTGTATCCATGAATGTAAAAAGTGTTTGGAATAGTTTTCATCCGTTTTCCTCCCATTGAGGCTCAATTTAGACGGTGATGGACTTGAGAATGGCCTCACCTTGAAGTCAATGAACTTCTTATTCTAAACTTGTGCGTCCTTTGGAAATTATACTTTTTCATTTCTTTTAAAGCTTTATAATCTGTTGCTTAACTTTTATCTCTTTTGGAACTACTTATTTGAAGAGGTAGCTTGCAAGTTTGGCTCTGTTGGAATTATTTTTTGGTAACTCATGGGTCCAACTAAGGCTATTGCTGCAGTTTCTGGTTGAAATGACCCGAAATTTGAAGTCTGCTCCCTTTTTTGCCTGGTACCTACTGTGGAAGCCAGTATTCTACTTTATTGTTCCTAGTAGAACTAAGCACAATGTCTGCTTTTCTTTTCCATGTTACGTGTAGGTAGGATTCATAAGGTTTTAATGCTCATTTCATTTCATAATATTTTGTTTCTATGTCGCCTTTGGCTTAAGTTGTCCTGTTTGAAAAGTGAGCTGTAGAACAGCAAGTTCATTTTCTAATCATTTTCATGTACTTTAGAAAGAAACTAAAGAATGAGGTTTAAAATTTTCCTCTAAAAAGGCTGATAAAGGCCAAAATAAAATTGTCCCAAGTGGTGGGACTTGTCATTATATTGGGGATGGGCAATAGGGTGAGTTTAGGGATGAATAGGGTGGATGGAAAATGGGTTAAATGGCTTAAAAGAGTGTAGTTAGTCGTTTTTCCTGCTAAAAATTGTCCAACTTTCCCCTACAGGCTATTAATTCTAGCTCAAAAGTGTCTAGCTAGTCATAAAATAGCTTTATCTTGAAAGAGTCCATTTGATCACATTTCTAGCTAGAAAGTGTCTTGTCATAAATAGGCCTCATTCTAGCTAAAAAGGGTCTAGCTAGTCAAAAAAGGGGTTTAAATTCTACCTCAAAAGTGAGTTATGGTTCTAGCTAATTCTGACATAATTTATAACCTTACAGGTTAGAAGTAAACCATTTGTAGATAGTCTGAAACTATACTAATTTTAGCTAATCCTTCGCTACTAGCCCTATCTAGATATAGAAGGAATTAATTCGAGCTTGAAATATTTGGGGGAATCTGAGAGAGTAATTTTAGTGACTAGTGGTGGGGGGGGGCATGGTGGGAAGTCACTAGTTTAATGGGAGGCAATGGGGATAAATAAGGACAATCATTGAGAGTATAATTGGGCGGGGGTTGGTGGGACTCTTCACTAGTTGGGGGCTAATGGGAAGGGGAAATGGAGTAAGCTAGAGGTAATCATTAAGGGAATAATTGTAAGTTATGAGATTTTGGTTTGTTGGATTTACAAGGAGAGGGGCAGTAGGATGGATAAATGGAGGAATCATAGAGGGATTAATTTGCTACAAAAATTTGACACCCTAGTAATCCTCTATGACTATTAAAAAGCTTGGTGAAAAATAATCGTTTTAAATTTCTTTCAGTCGGCTGTGAGAATGTCTGGTGCTGGATCCAGTGGTACTGGTAGGGGTCGTGGTGCTGCATCAGTTCCGGAAAGTGCTAAAACCGAAAGTAAAGAAGTCAAACCCAATCCTAAAATGTCAAAAGCATTATCAACATCGGCCAAAAGGTATCAAAAAACCTTACAAAACTTCAAATTTCTAAACATAATTTCCAGAATCCAAAAGGAACTTGCCGAAATCACTTTGGACCCTCCGCCAAACTGCAGTGCGGGACCAAAAGGTGACAATTTATACGAATGGGTCTCAACAATTCTCGGCCCACCTGGTTCCGTCTATGAAGGAGGAGTATTTTTTTTAGATATACACTTTTCACCTGAATATCCTTTTAAACCTCCCAAGGTTGGTAATTATTTAAAAACGTATAATTTTGAAAAAACGATTTTTTAGGTAACATTCCGAACTCGTATATACCACTGTAACATAAATAGCCAGGGAGTTATCTGCTTGGATATTCTCAAAGACAACTGGTCACCTGCGTTAACTATCTCAAAAGTTTTATTGTCAATTTGCTCTTTGTTGACTGACTGCAATCCAGGTAAGGATTTGTTGATACAACTGAATGTTTGAAAACAAACTTTTTTAGCTGATCCACTGGTTGGAAGCATAGCGACTCAGTATCTTCAAAACAGGGAAGAGCACGACCGCATCGCCCGACTGTGGACGAAGCGTTACGCTACGTGATTTAAACGTTTTAAAAGTGGAAATGAACGTCGGGAAAGCCTCAGCCCCTGCTCACCTCTGCTCTCTAATCTCTTTTTTCCTTTAAACCATATCAAAAAATTGTTTTTCATTTTATAAATTTTTTTTGGCGTATGTTGTAAGAAAAAATTTGTGTTTAAAAGTTCATTTGGAAATTTTTTTAATCCACAACTAGTTCCTTTAATAAGTAAGAGAACATTTTTAGGCTTATAGAACCGGATTCTTGTATGTGCAACTCATTTAAGTGTAAATAAATATATTTTTAAGTCTGACGTAGATTAAGGTATCCCGCTGCATTTTTGATTTTGACGCTTGTGTAGGAGCAGTGGATGTTTGGAAAAAATCGAAAACACATTTTGTGATATTTCCTTAAAATTGCAAACTTTGAAAAGACTTATATTGGATGGGAGTTGAAAGTTCTTGCTATGTGAACCCTAAGACCCTTTCAAAAGACTAGAACCTGCGACTTTTTTTTTTATCTGTGAATTATTGCTGTCATTAGCTCCATATCATGCAAGCTTTGTTCCAATTAGGTGTTTAAACCGTTCTAAATGTTAATTGTTCTGGAATGATTAAGTATGCAGATCCCTTGCACTTCATGTTTTTATTCCTTCCTACTTTAGAACGGTTCTAAAACCCCCATTAGGATCAAAACTTTAGTCTACTTATGTTTTTGGTTATACTCAAGTTCTAAAAGTGTATATTTAATAAAAATTGAAATTTGATATTTTGTATTTCCTATTATTCAAAATTCGAGGATGATTCGATCCATGGAAGTCCTGGTGAAGCAGGGTCATCATGGTTAAACTATCAAGAAGCAGCTTGTGAGAAAAAATGCGATGTTTTGGGGGTTCTTTACGAAATTGGTGAATATGGCAGAGTTTGGCATGTCTGTAGTTTGCCAAAGGTCGGTGATGAGAGGGAGGTTGGCGGAAGTCAAGGAGGGTAGAGGAGGTGGTGGGAGTGTGTGAGAGGGAGGTTGGATGAAGTCAAGGGTATACGAGGTGATGGGAGAGTAGAAGAGGTGATGTGAGCAAGGGTGGTTGGGGAGACAGTGGAAGGTAGAGGAGGTGATGGGAGAGTTGGGGGTCCGGAGGAGAGTGGGGGAGGGTAGAAGAGGTAATGAGAGCGGGGAAGGTCTAGGAGGGAAGAGGAGGTGATGGGAGAGTTGAAGTCGGCAGAAGAGGTGACGGGAGAGTTGAAGTCGGTAGAAGAGGTGACGGGAGAGTTGAAGTCGGCAGAAGAGGTGACGGGAGAGTTGAAGTCGGTAGAAGAGGTGAAGGGAGAGTTGAAGTCGGTAGAAGAGGTGACGGGAGATTTGAAGTCGGTAGAAGAGGTGACGGGAGAGTTGAAGTCGGTAGAAGAGGTGACGGGAGATTTGAAGTCGGTAGAAGAGGTGATGGGAGAGTTGAAGTCGGTAGAAGAGGTGAAGGGAGAGTTGAAGTCGGTAGAAGAGGTGACGGGAGAGTTGAAGTCGGTAGAAGAGGTGACGGGAGATTTGAAGTCGGTAGAAGAGGTGACGGGAGAGTTGAAGTCGGTAGAAGAGGTGACAGGAGAGTTGAAGTCGGTAGAAGAGGTGATGGGAGAGTTGAAGTCGGTAGAAGAGGTGAAGGGAGAGTTGAAGTCGGTAGAAGAGGTGACGGGAGAGTTGAAGTCGGTAGAAGAGGTGATGGGAGAGTTGAAGTTGGTAGAAGAGGTGATAAGAGAGAGCGAGGGGGGTGGAAGTGGGGAAGGTAGAGGAGGTGACAGGCGAGTGGTGGAAGGTGATGATAAGCCAATAGGCAGAATATAAAGAAAGGAAGAGGTGATTATGGGACTGAGAGGGGGGGGATATTGATTTTGTTCTTTGTGGAGAGGTCTGTAGAGCCCCAACTTTTTGAGAAACTTCGAGTTAATTATAAAGTAGAGTATGTTGATAAAGTTGAGCTGGCCAGTTGTAATTTGAAGAAACCCTGCTCTTTGGTTTTATAAATAATTCTTATTAAGAAAACATGATATTATAATTTATTAAATTATTTACATAAAATCGGAATATAAATAAAAGAAAATTAATAAGGAGGAGGTTGTTGATACATGTGTTGTTGTTGTTGCTGCTGTTGATTTCCAGTGTGCATCTGACGCTGTAGCTGAGCGACGATGGCGGTCGAGTTTTGTTGCTGTTGCTGTTGTTGGTTTTGATGCTGCATCGCCATCAACTGCTGGCGAATGCGTTGCTGATTCATTTGCTGCTGGGTAAAATGCTGGGAACCCTGAGGCGCCTGTTGTTGCTGAGGAGCGCCAGGCCTTGTATAAGGAGGAGCCGGCTGGTTTTGACTTAACGGACCTCCCATGGAAGACATCGTCACGTTTGGAGCTTGCTGTGGTCAAAATTATTTGAGAATTTTTGGTTTTCATGAAACACTAACCTGCATATAAGGTGCTCTTATTCTTTGCTGATATTCCGGATTTCTCATCATACTCTGATCCGGAAACATCCCCGCATTCGAAACCATCCCTCCACCCCCATAACCTCCATAATTTTGGTTCATCCCTTGCTGCTGCATATTCTGATACATCTGCTGTTGCTGCGGGAACATTTGTCCACTTTGATTTCCACCTTGCATTCCTCCTTGCATCCCTTGCATTTGTTGCCTGTTCAAACAATAAAACATACAAATTCTTCAAGTTAACATACCTGAACATCGTTTGTCTTGGCATAGGTTGGAAGTTCTGCATGGGAGGTTGCGGCTGAGCCATGTATTGGCTGGAAGGTGGCATCCTCATTCTTAACATGTTCGACAAAGCCTGTTTGCTTTGGTTGACCCGTCCAGGATTTCCAGGATTTGCTACAAACAGAATGTGTTTTTTGTGTAATTTAATTGATAATTACGTTGCTGCATAGGTTGCTGTGGATAATATGCTTGCTGTGGATGAACTTGTTGCTGATAAGGAGGCGCCCCACCCCATTGAGGAGGCTGCGGCCCACCGGGGAACATGCCACTTTGAGTTTGGTTTTGATAAGGTCCGACCATTTGTCCCATTTGGTTTTGTGGAGGACCTCCTTGCTGTAAAAGAACGTAAATGACAGCATAGATGAGATAAAATACAAACCTGAACATGCTGCATAACAGGAGTTCCAGGCTTCGCTGATTGTTTCTTCTTCCTTGTGTTCAAAGGTTGTTTACCCAAATGACGCTTTCCACCACGAGGGCTGTCAACTGAAGGAGGAGTGTTCTCATGCATTCCAGGACCTCCTTTCATCTGAGCACAATAAACACACGTACACTACATTAGGCGTGATCACTGTTCAGACAAGGCTTGTCAGCCAAATAAAAAATAACTTTGGGCGATCGCCACTCAAATCGCTCAAACCAGAAGGCAAGAGGCAATGTATAAGCGGTAAAAGCCTAACATCAACTTAATGATAAAAAAGCAATTTTATACCCAATCAGTGGTGGAAGGCAAATTAAAGTTAGACTTTGCTATCTTCTAAAACTAAAAAGTGAATTCAAACAAAGCCAGATATCTCAAGAACCGCTGGACTGATAATCCAAGGGAACAAATATCACCCTCGAACCGACGATAGGTGAAATGTGGTGGGAGGGTCCAAGAGAGTAGGGGAGGTGATGGGAGAGGCGGGAGAAGGTGAAATGTGGTGGGAGGGTCTGTTAGGGTAAGGGAGGTGATAGGAGAGGCGGGAGAAGGTGAAATGTTGTGGGAGGGTAGGGGAAGTGATGGGAGAGGAGGGAGAAGGTGAAATGTGGTGGGAGGGTCTGTTAGGGTAAGGGAGGTGATAGGAGAGGCGGGAGAAGGTGAAATGTGGTGGGAGGGTAGGGGAAGTGATGGGAGAGGAGGGAGAAGGTGAAATGTGGTGGGAGGGTCTGTTAGGGTAGGGAGGTGATGGGAGAGGCGGGAGAAGGTGAAATGTGGAGGGAGGGCCCAGGAGGGTAGGGGAGGTGATGGGAGAGGCGGGAAAAGGTGAAATGTGGAGGGAGGGTAGGGGAGGTGATGGGAGAGGCGGGAGAAGGTGAAATGTGGTGGGAGGGTCCAGGAGGGTAGGGGAGGTGATGGGAGAGGCGGGAGAAGGTGAAATGTTGTGGGAGGGTAGGGGAAGTGATGGGAGAGGAGGGAGAAGGTGAAATGTGGTGGGAGGGTCTGTTAGGGCAAGGGAGGTGATAGGAGGGGCGGGAGAAGGTGAAATGTGGTGGGAGGGTAGGGGAAGTGATGGGAGAGGAGGGAGAAGGTGAAATATGGTGGGAGGGTCTGTTAGGGTAAGGGAGGTGATGACAGAGGCGGGAAAAGGTGAAATGTGGAGGGAGGGCCCAGGAGGGTAGGGGAGGTGATGGGAGAGGCGGGAGAAGTCGAAATGTGGTGGGAGGGTCCAGGAGGGTAGGGGAGGTGATGGGAGAAGCGGGAAGGTGAAATGAAACTTTGAATATGTACAAAGGTTATTTTCATAGGGGGTGCCACCAGGTGCAACTACACCCAGTTAATTGGATATCCAGTGCTTTTTTGCAAAGAAGTTAATGCTCGAAACTAAACAAAACTTACAAACTACGACGTTCTTGTAAAATAAAACGAAATAAAACATTACATACAGGTTTTGGGGGGTCGATGTCTTCAGGAGGAAGGGGCAAAGGTTCTAAATAATAATCGGAACTTTTGAGAAGCGAATGGGTATGACACTGAAGAAGTCTGTGGGTCTCTTCAGACGGGAGGAGCTTCCTCTCGACTCGAATCGCTCCAAACCACGGCCACGAAAGCGGCGCTAAATTTTTCTGCCCTTCAAGCACATCCCAAGGATTTATCCTTTGCTTCTCAACAACTTGAAGACCCTAAAAACCTCATTAATAGAACAAATCTATTCAAAAAACATACATGTTTGTCATTAGAATCAAATGCAATTTTGTTCCCTTTCATATCAGTAACCAAACCCGAAGGGTTGCAAGCGATAACTTCAGTCAGCTTTTTAGGAAGAGGCAACAACTGCTTGACATACATAATAGAAGGCGAATTTTTCTCCCCAACTTCCTAAAATTACAAACTAAAAAACACAAAAAAACAATTTAGTTTCCAACCTTTTTCAATTTTTTCATAAGATTTTGATAATGTTTTCGATTTTCTTCACATTTTTCAGATTGGGAATCCGAAACGAGTGTAGAATGTATGAGTGTCGCAAGCATATCCAGAACCGTGTTAAATAACTCCCTAAAAAAATTGTTAACTTACATAATTATTATCCTAAATGACTTACGAATTATTATTTAAATCGATGACGCCGTAGATGACTAATTGGACCAAAAGTATCGCCCAGTCAGTCGTCAAAGTTGTATTTCTTTGGATTGTATCAAACATGCCACCTATCAAAGAAAACCGCAACAATAACGCATCTTGCATTGCGTTCCTACTTTTGTGGTTTTCCCAGATATAATTTCGATCCTGAAAATTTGATTATTTCTGTTTGAAAATTTAAAATTATTACTTCTTTGACTATTTGCAGACATTGTGTCAATTGAGTGTGAAGAGAGGTTAAGAGGCCTTCTCTTTGGTCATCTTGGCCTTTCAAACAGGTCAAAACGAGGGCTAAAAATGGTTGATGGTGTCCCATTTGAGGTCCAGATGCTGTTTTGGCGCCACCTTTGCTTTTGGAGCCGCTTGTAAACCAGTTTCCGGCTTCTAAAACTTGACCGGCGACTTTTAACACTCGTCCTTGGACAGAAGATGGAAGTTTAGCGACCAAAGGAGCGACGAGCCACATCGAATTCTTCCCTTTGCCGCTTTCTTCTCTGAAAATGTTGAAATCGCTATTCAGATGTGAGAGATTTCCATGAGCTTTTTATAAATACCTGTTGGCTGGTGTCAGGTTGAATAAATTGATTGCTGCTTTGGCAACAGTATCAAGCCAAAGATTCAATTCTTGTGTATTGGATGCGTATTGCTTAAGCATGAGCTGCATATCAAGCCAAGAAACGCGCAAAGTCCACAATTCGAGATTCTCTAAAATATTCGTTATGATGGTCTTCTGGTCTAGGTTGCCATCGCTACTGACAGGATTGTCAGGATAACATATCATATGAAGAAGTCTTTGGGCCTGTTTGGCAGTTAACATGCTGTCTAGCATCATGTCGTGGGTGCATAGATCTTCAGGCCGTTGGAGGCAGCGTTCCAAAATCCATTCCTCGCTGCACATTTCTTTGAGTACTAATTGCGCCAGTTCGGACAACCCTCCATTGCTGGAGATGCTATTTCCGCCACCTAATTCGAGCAGAAGGTCATCACGTGCGCCACCTAAGCAGTCGGATGTTCCCAAAATGTGACTTATGCTTAGTTCGCCTTGACCGCTCGGAGGGGTCATTTTGTGCGGTTTGATCTTTCCACGACTTCCCCTTCCTGCAGTCGCATCTCCAACGACAAGAATCGCCTTAAGTACAGCAAGAACAGGGCCAACTTTAATATTGTTGTGCGCCGCAGCTAAAAGATGCCTGTCACAGCTCAGCTTGATACTCGATGCAGAATTCACAGGCAGCGGATGCGGTGAAGTTCCGACAGAATACATCGCCGGCTGAGGAACTTCGCTCGTCTTAAACAACCTCAGAAGCAAATGACACGTCAATCTCGCACCAGCCTCAGCATCCAAATCAGCATCCCCTCTCACTAAAAATTCGATAATTCAATCGTATTCACAACCAAAAACAAACCTTCGTTGCAGACAGTCAGAAGAGAAGGAAGAGCGACATGAACGACGAAATCTTCCAAAGAGAAACAATGCCTCGCCACCAAAATTGATGTAAAAACCGCCAATGAGTTATGAATTGAAAGCTCATGGATGTCAACATGAGATAAAATTTCCGAATAAGATGGGCTATTTGATGTATAACACAGAACAGTAAGGACTCCCAGCCATTCAGCAGACAAAAGGTTACAATGCGCCGTCAATTCAGCACTTAGATGACCAAGGTCGTTAAGTCGGTCGACATCATTCGTGGAACAAACTGCCACAATCGTGTTGCATACGAAAGAATACCGATTGACAGAACTGTCATTAAGTTGTCGGTACATATTTGGCTCAATTTTCACTGAAATTTTTAATTAAAAAAAAACTCAATTAGAGAATATCAACCTTACTTCCTTTTCGGACGTTTTTAATCGTTTCTGCAAGAAATGAGGTGGTGACTTGATTCCCAGATTGGCTTGGAGTAAGCGAAGAATATAAAGCAGCTCGAATTTTTGGATATGCATTACTAAACGGTTCTGCACTATGAGGCCTCGTTTTCAGCAAATTACACGAAGCATATAAATCATATAGATGCGACAAAACGCATCTTTCCGCACTGGAACAGTCACCAGGATTTGAAATGTGCTTTACAACACGACAAAGTCCTTCGAAAACAGCTACAGTTTGATCTCCAGACACTAAAATTTAAATTTATCAGGTTCATATTGTAATAAAATATCGAATTACATAAAAGGCAGCAGTGATATCTTCGTAAAACGCCGACGATATAAAGGACAAGTCCAGTCGTGTAAGTTTTAACAAGATTTGAACCTTTGGCATCTAACTGCGCCTCGACTTCAGGAATTTCTTTTAAAATCTGAAATCAAATTATTAAAAATAATCGTTATCCAGCCAAATACCGGCCCTCTATCAAGCCAAATGCCAACCCTCTATCCAGCCCAATATCCAGCCATAACCAGCCCTCTAGACAACTGTATACCGGCCCTCTATCCAGCCCTATAACGTCCCTCTATCCAGCCAAATACCGGTCCACTAGACAACCGTATACCGGCCCTCTATCCAGCCAAATATCGGCCCTCTATCCAACCAAGTATCAGCCCTCTATCCAGCCATATACCGGCCCTCAATCCAGCCCTATAACGTCCCTCTATCCAGCCAAATACCGGCCCTCTATCCAGCCAAATACCGGCCCTCTATCCTGCCACATACCGGCCCTCAATCCAGCCCTATAGCGTCCCTCTATCCAGCCAAATACCAGCCCTCTATCCAGCCATATACCGGCCCTCAATCCACCCCTATAGCGTCCCTCTATCCAGCCAAATGCCGGCCCTCTATCCAGCCAAATACCGACCCTCAATCCAGCCCTATAGCGTCCCTCTATCCAGCCAAATACCAGCCCTCTATCCAGCCAAATACCAGCCCTCTATCCAGCCATATACCGGCCCTCAGTCCACCCCTATAGCGTCCCTCTATCCAGCCAAATACCGGCCCTCTATCCAGCCAAATACCGACCCTCTATCCAGCCAAATACCGGCCCTCTATCCAGCCAAATACCGGCCCTCTATCCAGCCAAATACCGGCCCTCTATCCAGCCAAATACTGACCCTCTATCCAGCCCTACGCCTGCCCTCTATACAGCCTTAAATCCACCCTCTATATCGGCCCTCTATCCAGCCCCATACCATCTCCATCCAGGCATCATTGGTGTATGCTTGACGATAGCGAAGTTTGACCCTTGGCAAAATGGTGATGCCATGGAGAGAATCCAATAGAAGGGTGAACAAGAACAAGAAGCACCTCCAACCAATCAAGATTTTGGGTTGGCACCCCTGATTTACTATTGCAATTCGTTGTCAATACAAAGTGATCATACCTGTATACAAATATCAATGAGTCCATAAATATTAAAAGCTAGCTCCATGAGATCGAATAAAAACGCGACATGTTCTTGAACTGGTAAATAATTCGAGTTCCCCGAAGCAAAAGAGCTGATCATTTCGTAGACCGTCATGCTGCATTGCCATGTGACGACATGCTGGTCGAAAAACGATAAATTCTGAACGCGTGCTGTCGTCGATTCGAAATTGAACTCATTTCTTGAATGTTTCTTCACTTTTCCTCCTTCAGCAACATCAATGCTGAACTTCTTCGAAAAAAGTTTACAGATATCTTTGGCTGTCCTTTTGACAGTGTGGCGAGCTTCGTCTCGAACTCGGCCCACCCCATACAGCAAAACGTGACGTTGGTTACACTCATGTGAACAACTTTCATCCTAAAAAAAAGCTTAAAAAATTTCACCTTCCAATCAATTCTTACCTGAGGTAAAGGAAAGTGAGTTGTATAAAGAAGATGTCTGGTAGGCTTTCCACACGATTCAGTATTGATATCTCCTTCATTGTTAATATTACTCATTCCTCCAGACACTAATGAACTACTGACATCTTTGGGCGAATCAGGTGCATTCTAAACAACAATTTAGCTGACAAAGTTAAAAAATATGCATTACCATTGAATTGTTTCCTTTGATATGCTCAAGAAGTTCTTCTAGTTGGTTATCAATATTTTGACTATCATCGCATTCCATTGGTCTTCCATGTTCCTGAAACAAGCTCCAAATTTAGATTTTGTCGACAGAATTATACTTACTTGTAATTTATTAGGTTTAAGGTCAAACAGAGCAGTAGGGTCGCTGTCTAAGTACATTTGAGTTGATGGTGTCTCTAAAGGTTTGTTGCTGCTAGGTCGAGGAGTGCTTTCATTATTAGCTACACCTGGATGAGCATTCGCTTGTAAAAGATCTCCTCGCGATATTAAAGTACACATATAAGCATCATGGGAGAACACATCATGTCGTATAAGTTCAGAAAATAAATGCACTAAATTGGTAAACATAGTCCGATTTGATGATGAAGTACTGCTGTCTTCTAAAAATCATTAAAAAAACGTTAGGATCAAAGTTGGGGACTTCTTGTACCAAGAACTGGGGCGTCATTGTCTAAAAATTTCATGAGTAATGGTTGAAAAACTGGTAAGCCTGGAGTGGCGGAGTTTACGGAGTCTTTGTCGTCGGTCATATCGCTGTCTTGGCCTTGTTGGACTTGATTGTTTCTCCTTTCGAGAAGTTTGGCGACAGCGATCGCCCTGTGTTCGCCGTATCGATTTCCGCTGACTGCCCACCAACAAAGGAGGTTGACTATCTGCTCGTCTTTTTCAGCTTGCTGTAAAATGACGTAGAAAGAAGAAACATGCTAAAGGTGGCTTACGTATTGATTTTTTTCAGGTGGGACTGGAAATATTTTTTGGTATAGAGTCTCTAATGAGTTGTTGGTGTCGACTTTATGGAAAGAATGGCGGTCTAAAGCATCTAGAGCAGTCAAAACACGTTGAGTTGTCACACCGGCACAGGATTGCTGCCATTTATCGCACGACCATTTATTTTCAGCAGCCAAACTTCGTTCTTTTATCATCTCCTCAGCATTTCTCAACTGGTTCCTTATATGTTGGTTCGAATTCCGTTTTGGCATAGGAAGCTGAGACGGGCTGCACAAAAGGATGTCTAAAGGTGAACCATTCAACATTGAAGCCGATTTCCCTTCTCCGATGCTATTCCAGACCAAAGCTGTCGGACATTCCATGGTGATAACTTCGATCACAACACTCAATGACAAAACCACATCTTTATGATGTGCGCAATTTAAATACTCATTCAGAACAGCAGCCGCAGAATTATTATTTCCATTATTTTGTGTCGTAGTCACACTAAAAATTACAAAAATTAAAGTTTCCTTAATAACAAACCAACATACGCATTATGATTGGGACTATTTGGTGAAACGCCGCCAGTTTGGTTATTACATAGCTGAGCTAATCGGCCCATACAAATATAAGCGAGTTTTCGCGCTAATAATTCATTTTGAACAAATTCTTCCAGATATTGGATCACAACTGGAAGAATAAGACGAAGAGGGCCATCTTCGGCTGGTGGCCAATTTTTATATTTTTCAAGCTGTTCTAAAATCCATTGAAGCATTTCTTGCCGATCTAACAGTCCTTCCTAAAAATTGGGAATTAAAATTTTTTTTTAATTTTAAAAATAGCTTACCTGATATAGATAGCGGGTCAATTGGGTAGTGTAGTGCCAAAGCTTTAAAGACGCTTTTTGATCTTCTGCCATCACAGTTTGGGTCGTCGATTGATAAAATTCTTGAAGTTTGTTTAAATGCTCTTTAAGAAATTTTAAGACTGAGGCAGTCCATTCTGTAAAAAAAAGTTAAAAGTGGAAATCAATGTTAAAAATGCAAACCTTGAGTTGGATCTGGAAGTTGTCTTTTCTTCCCTTTCGCTTCTGTGACCGCTACGGTGTATGCGGAGCTCAATTTGATAAACCAAGCCGCTCGTAGCATGGGTACTTGGAAATCACAAAGAAGAGGATAGATGTCTTCTTTTTTGTTAAAATTAGGAGCTTTTTTCGATAAAGAAAGTAAAGCTTTGTTCCCAGAAAGGTCTTTAAACCAAGCTTCAACTGCGGTTTTCGTCCGACCTGTAGCAGGCCAGAAATTATCTTTTGGATTAATCTGCTGCCGCTTCCGTCCCGAGTCGAGCAAAGTGTTGATTTCATCTTTTTTGCCGAGGATTGCGTTGAAAAATGCTCCCACCTGTTTAAAACAATCAATAAATATAATATCTCCATTTTCGTGTTCAAGAGTAGATCCTTCCATAACATTCATTCTTTGAGAAAGTAGGCTTCTTATTCAAAGAGGCAGGCTCACCCCTGGATAATATAGGGGCTTTCCTGAGTGAGGGTGAGACCTCACAGTGTTTAAAATTCCATGCCTGGTCCCAAATCCAGGGGAAGGCCTCGGTTTAGAGGCAGTGGTGGATGTTCAGATATAAATCCCAGGCAACCCACGCTCTTAAAATCTTTAGCTGCTAATGGTCGCCCTAAGCCAGTGGTTCCCAAACTGGGTGTAAGCTGTCCCCCGGGGCGCAGGGGCGCACTTTGAAAAAGTTTGGGAACCTCTGCCCTAAGCAGTAGTACCATATAGATGACATGGAACCAAACTTTTAAGATCCTAGGGCATTCAAGACAGCAGAATTGCTATGACCGCCTTTGACATTAAACAATCATGCTAAGTAGGACTATAGACCCAACATTGAAGTTTTTCATAGGCACCCTTTATAGAGTTAAGACTGAAAATGAACTTAAGCTCCAATGAACATTCATCTATCAGCAGACTGCTGAGTAACATCACACACCCCCAAGATAGCAGCAGGCTGCCCAAAAATTTACCTTCGATGCAGTCACATTACAATTTCTCGCAGTCCCGAATTCATCTTCCAATTTATAAGCAGAAAAACCGAGTTTGACATTCGTGACTGTCAATTCGTCCTGAAAAATACAAAAACATTAAATTCGCCCTCAATTCTTTTCCAACTCTAAACTCGCCTCTTTCTGCTTCGCCTCCTGCGGGTAGACGTCCGGAGGGCCCAACCTGGGCCTCTTCAAAGCCCTAGACTCATACGAAAAGCCTTTCATTTCAAAAAAACACAAACGCTAAGAACACATACGCGGTGAAATAATTATAAAACTAGACCCGGTCATAATATCATAAATTGATCAAACATGTTATAGGAACCCCGGTTTTTTATCGAATATAAAATCAAAGATCAAAAAACACGAATTACTAAGTTAACAGTCATTTGGCATTAAAATGACAGAAGTCAAATCAGAAGATGCCCAAAGATTTATAACCACAAAAAGCATCAATATTTTACTGTTATAATCGATTTTTTTAAACATCGATCTAAACATTGTAATTTTGTTTTACTTTCTTTTTGTTTTACTATTTATCTCCATTGTACAGGTATTCACCTTTTATTTTTGATATATTTTGACAACCGATGATTTTTATCAAATTAACTAGCAAAAATATAAAAATAAATTATTGAATTCGATTTTCCCTCCAAAAAACATTTTGACATCAATGATTTCTACTATTTTAAGCTTTTTAGATCAAAAAGGAGAAAAATAAGAGTACTTAATGGTTATACAAGCCATTTTTTGGCTTTAAAAATAGTATAATTGAGTTTAGAATCAGAAAAATCCTAGAAAAATTTGAAGTTTCAACTAACCTCACGTAATGACTGATCAACCGGTTATGAATAACCGGAATGTAGTTTGTTCAAAAGATACTGTTTAGAATGCAAACAATGAAAAATCAAAACTAAAAACAATTTTGTTCATGTTATTATTCATCTTTGATCAATTAAAAGGTTTTCAGAAAATTACTAAACAAAAAACTCGCTAAATTTAGCCAAACTTTATTGCAATAACCGAGTTACGGTTGTAACCAACCGGCTCCCTTTTACATAAACTAGACATCATTCGTATATCTTCTTCGCCGGTCGCGTCTCATGTTTTGTTCGTGTCGATTTTCTTCTGAAATCTAAAGTGCACAACGATTAAAACTTGAAATAAAGGATGGTAGGTGAAATATTGAATTTATTTTGTATTATAAATACTTATCTGTGCAAAATAAAAGCGCATAGGTAGTTTAATAAGTAATAGAAAAGTTGATCAGGTTTACCAACTGCTTAAAAAATAACTTTTTTTCAAATTGCTTTTTTTTGGGACTTCACTATGCCTTTTTAGAAAATTTTTGCATGTTTTTAAGGTTCCAAAGTTTTGTTGACCGTCAAACACTAAGGCTGAGCATTATTGATCTTGGGGAGCTCTTTGGGCTTTATTTAGTTTTAAATATTTTATAGAGCCAGAAGAGAGCCAAAGTGCAGCGTTTTCAGCTAGAAGGAAATCTTTATAAACCTTGGCTCATTTTTGTGATAGCCAAGGTCACAAGATTGTGTACCTACTAGGTGTCTCTGCAGAAAACTCAATCCAACCACGCATCAAGCAATCTTCTTCTGCACCTTAATAATCATTAATCATTATAGATTCTATAATCATTAACCACAAACTGGACATGAAGACCAATGGTTGAGAGCCAGAGAAGAGCCATGATCACAAAACGTACCAAAGCCCAAAATTCTCACCCCCCTACCACGTGTATAAACTATAAAGAGCCGAACATTGTTGACTCCTTTAAGATTTATTATTCCTGTTACAGATACAAGGTCTAAAACTTGGACAACCTTATTTTGAACGTTTGTGCTGGTTCTAGGCTGGTAATGATAAATGAGCCAGAAAAGAGCCAAGTTCTGCAGTTGTACCAATATTCATACTCGCGTATCAAGCCCAGAAAAAGAGCCAAAGAAACATTTTATATTTTGACCTTGGCCATACTTGGCTTCAGTTCTGATGTCCCAAACATCTTCAACCATAACATCATAAAAACGTACAAAACGCAACGATTTTGAACACCAAAGCTTTTGTGTAGAGCAAATTAGTCTCATTAAATGATTTAAGTATCCAATAAAATAAAGACACGCCTTTATTTTTCTTGCAAAATCGAAATTTAAGAGTTTTTTTTTATCGCTGCCCTGGGCGCTAACCTTTCTTTTGATACCACCTCGCGTCCTAACTATCGATTCCTCGACTTTTGCTTACAAATTCACGAACGAATTGTTTATTTTGGTTCTTTATGATTTAAACATTTCTTTTTTTTATGATAAAACAAGTTTAAAATTAATTTTTAAGCGTTATTCCTTTTAATTGAGGTAATCGATATATTGAATAGTCGATACTTTTTGATCTTTGATCCATCGCTGTTTGTAAAAACAGGCGTCGCGTAGTATACATCGGGTGGAGAAAATTTTTTCTTTTTTCATTAAATTAATGTTATTATTGAATCAATTTTGTATTTTGTTGAATTTTATTGTTTGTTTTTGTTTTATTGTTTTAAATTTGTCAGATTTTGTTTAAATTAGAGATGGATGATGGTCTTTTGTTGAAGTTATCACTAGTAGTTCTCGCGGTACCTAGAGCGGCGAACGTGATTGGCCGATCCTTTTTCTTGCTCAGAATATAAATTTTGACCACTAAAGCTACAAGTTTTAGCCATATAATTTGCTCCGGAAAAATTTTCTCGTTTTTTAAAATTTGACGCCTTTTTTTATGAAGATGAGTGGCGAAGAAGGTGCTGACGAAAGGCAGGATGTGAAGCCAGAAGAAAACGCAGAAGGAATTTCCGAACGTCCTAAAGAACCTGAAGATTCTGCAGTTTTGAAAAATTCACCTGCTGCAGAAATGAAATCGCCGGCGGGCAATACTTTGCCGACTGTAAGTCCAATTTTTTTTCCTTCTCCTACCTCCCCCCCACCACACCACTTTCTCACATCTCGCATTCCGTCTCGATAATCAACTCACGTCAAAATTTATACACCAAAAGGACATATTTCGTCTAATTTTAGGTCTATATTCAATTAATTTTAAGTTTAAATCGATTATTTTGTAATCATTTTTTGATACAATGCCAACATAACTTGTCTTATCTCTTGATTTTTCTCATTTTCGTCAAAACAACTTCGGCATCAGGTAATTTTTACATCGTTATCCCTAATGTATTTATTCCAATATAATTGATTCTTTTTCTCTTAATTTTTGTGTTTTACGAGGTGTTTTAGTTGCAAGTTGTAGCTTGTGCTGAAATTATTCTGGTGGGTGGAGCAATCTGTGCAGATGATAGGTTTTCTTTATTTTTTTGTCGTTTAATTGTTAAGATTTTGTTGCAAAGTCAAGGTTACAGAGCTTTAATTTTATGGGGCCACGTTTAAATGGGTTGTTAGCGAATATTTGGGTAACTTTTTAATTGTTTTTGAAATTTGGTCTTTATTTCGGGTTGGAACCCTTTTTTAATGATTCAGAAGTATTTAGAAGTGGGTTGGACTCCTTTTTACTGGTTTGAACTGATTCAGAAGTATTTAGAAGTGGGTTGGACTCCTTTTTACTGGTTTGGACTGATTCAGAAGTATTTAGAAGTGGGTTGGACTCCTTTTTACTGGTTTGGACCTCTTTTCTATTGGTTTAGAGCCCTTTTGGGCTAGGACCTTGCAAGTGAAATTTGGACCCCTTTTTACTGGTTTGGGCTCCTTTTCTGATGGTTTAGACCTATTTTGAAGTGGGTTGGACTCCCTTCTTTATTGGTTTGGGCCACCTTTTTTACTGATTTGGGCCTCTTTTCTATTAGTTTGGACCTTTTTAAGCAGTTTAGACCTATTGGCAGGTAGTGTAGATCCCTTTTTACTGGTTTTGGACCCTTTTTCTACTGGTTTGGGCTCCTTTTCTGATGGTTTAGACCTATTTTGAAGTGGGTTGGACTCCATTCTTTATTGGTTTGGGCCACCTTTTTTACTGGTTTGGACGTCTTTTCTATTGGTTTAGAGCCCTTTTGGGTTAGTACCTACTTGCAAGTGAGATTTGGACCCCTGTTTACTGGGTTGGACCCATTTTCCACTGGTTTGGGCATCTTTTCTGATGGTTAAAACCTATTTTGAAGTGGCTTGGACTCCATTCTTTATTGGTTTGGGCCACCTTTTACTGGTTTGGACCTCTTTTCTATTGGTTTAGAGCCCTTTTGAGTTAGGACCGATTTGCAAGTGAGATTTGGACCCCTTTTTACTGGTTTGACCCATTTTCCACTGGTTTGGGCTCCTTTTCTGATGGTTAAAACCTATTTTGAAGTGGGTTGGACTCCATTCTTTATTGGTTTGGGCCACCTCTTTTACTGGTTTGGACCTATTTTCTATTGGTTTAGAGCCCTTTTGGGTTCGGACATATTTGCAAGTGAGATTTGGACCCATTTTTACTGGTTTAGACCCATTTTCCACTGGTTTGGGCTCCTTATCTGATGGTTAAAACCTATTTTGAAGTGGGTTGGACTCCATTCTTTATTGGTTTGGGCCACCTTTTTTACTGGTTTGGACGTCTTTTCTATTGGTTTAGAGCCCTTTTGGGTTAGGACCTATTTGCAAGTGAGATTTGGACCCCTTTTTACTGGTTTAGACCCATTTTCCACTGGTTTGGGCTCCTTTTCTGATGGTTAAAACCTATTTTGAAGTGGGTTGGACTCCATTCTTTATTGGTTTGGGCCACCTTTTTTACTGGTTTGGACGTCTTTTCTATTAGTTTGGACCTTTGTAAGCAGTTAAGACCTATTGGCGGGTAGTTTAGATCCCTGTTTACTGGTTTGGACCCCTTTCCTATTTTTATTGTGGTTTCACTTTTTTATTTGTTTCCCCTCCCCCTTTTTACTCGTTTGGACCTTTGTAAATGATTTATCCGCTGGTTCTTATCATTTATTTTTTATTTTAGATACCAGGGAAATTGATACCAGTTACAACATCAAATAATGTTTTTGTTGGTACAATTCTCAAAGCAGTCGTAAAAGGACAAGAAAATCAGAAAGTTTTGTTACCTATAAAAACCAAGGATGGTTCCCTCACACGTATTTTGCTCCCACGTACCCAAACGACGGCCATCACCACTTCGACGACGTCGACAACTTCTCCGTCGCTCAGCGTCCTCCTCCCTCAATCATCTTGCCGACAACTAAGCAAAAGCTACATCGTCACTCCAACAACTCAACAATCTCTTATAAAACCATCGCAGCCAATAAGTCTCCTCTCAAAAAACACCATAATCATCGATCAGTCAAACCCTTCGAAAATATTCTCTCCCAATATCATCCGTCAGAAAGGAGCCGAAGGTCAGACAATAGTGGCGAATTCGATGATAAAACCTTTCAATATTTTACAAGCGAAAAAGTTAATTGCCTCTACTACGGGTTCCACTACATTTTCTTTACTCGCTCCTAAAGACTCAGAAACTTCAAATACAACCACAATATCCTTAATCCCTTCTAAAGAATCGGAAGCTCCACCACCTAAAGAACCAGAAACCGAAGAAACCAATGAAAATGACAAAACCGATTCAGATTCATCACAAAAAACCGAATTAAAACCATCACAGGAGAAAAAAGATGATTTAGCAGCAGACGAAGCAATGCCTCATTCCAGTAGTTCCGAAGAATGTAAGTTTCATTCAATTAAAATTTAAAAATTAATTTTTTTACAGTTGATGCAAAAGAAAAGGCCGAAAGTCCAAAGCCGAAAGTGAACGGCCATATTGAAAAACGAATCAACGGTTTAGGAAATTCAGCAAAGCCGTCAATAAGAACGCGGAAGAGAAAAAGCCCATTTTTGGTCAAAGGTGCCCCACCAATTAAGAATTTTGCGAATCAACAAGAAAATCTCAAATTGTTACCAGGAGCTGAAGACTTCGATCCTTACAAAACAGTCGAATGGGATGCAACTGGCCTCGGATCTTTACCTGGATGCAATATTAGAGTAAGTTTTAACTTAATAAGCTTCCAAATTTACTTTTTCTTTTAGATGGTTCTAAACGAGCTAGGTATGCTGGAAGTCTTGAATGATTCAGATGACAATAAGAAGAACGACATATCCAACAATAAAGAAGGTAAATTACTAATAAAATAAAATATTTTATCATTTATTTAATATTTTTTAGAGAAAAATAAATCAGAAGAAATCTATTGCTGTGTGGCATGTAGTTGTTATGGTTTGATCTCAGAGTTCTACAATGAAAATTACTGCAGTATAGCATGTAAAGATAAAATAATATCAGAGCAACAGGCGTTGTGTAATAAACCAGAAGATGTGTTGCCACCTGAGCCTAAGAAGAAAAAGTTGAAGAATAAATCAGATGAGGATGAAAAGGTTGTTCAGAATGGTAAAACTCGTCCTCAAGAGAACCACAAGTCTGAAGTCATCGATGTGGATGAGGACAGCAGCAATTCGGACACGGTTCCGCTTCGACCTTCGATTCAAAGGAAAAGCTTCGAAATGGCGAAGGTTAAACGGATCAAAGTTCCGATGAAGGCGAAAGTCCGGATGGAATCGTTGCTCCCGCCAAGGCCGATCAATCGCAACATCAAAGCCTCCCTCAAACCTATCAATGATGACGATACAAAAGACTTTAAGAAAAAAATGTTCAACGTTGCTCAAGATTTGGATCCTTTAGAATTCGTCGAAGTCAAAATGGACGCGAGGATGAAGGTAACAAAAAATTCTAAAATAAATTCGTTTACTTATGTTTTGCAGGAGGAAAAAAAGGCTTTTCCATGGGGTCATTACTTATCAACAAGTGCGACGAAACCAACCTGGATAAAACTCTTCTCAGATCCTATTCCTGAATGTTCAAATAAGTTTTTGCCAAATACTTATCTGGAAGCCATCGATATGGAACATCAGTCGTATTTCTGTGTCGTAAAAATCGTCGAAGTTAAAGGGTTTAGGTTAAAATTGAATTTCGACGGATATCCTTCAGTTTACGATTTTTGGGTCAATGCCGACAGCCCCAATATATTCCCATGTGGTTTTTGCCCACAGCATGGAATCAAACTCCACCCTCCACTCAGCTATGTCAATAAAGAATTCAAATGGTCAGAATTTTTGGAAAGTACAAACAGCAAACCAGCTCGTAGTGAATGCTTTCCTAAATTAAAAATATTCACCGTAAGTCATATTTTGTTCTCTTTCATTTCTTCATTTGTTGTTTTCAGGGTTCGACTAATTTGTTTAAAGTTGGCATGAAAATTGAAGCCGTAGATAAAAAAAATACGCATCTGGTCTGCGTGGCGACAGTCGCTGGTGTCATCGAGGAAAGAATTCTCGTCCATTTTGACTCTTGGAGCGACATGTACGATTATTGGGTTCATATTTCTAGTCCTTATATCCATCCTATTGGCTGGTGTAAAAAGAACAACCATGAACTGACCCCTCCAAATGGTTACGGTACGCTCAGTTTTAGCTGGGATATGTATCTTAAAAAGACTGGTGCGATCCCAGCGCCTGCGAAAGCATTTTGTCTGCGACCAAGCCTTGAGTTTAAAAAAGGTACTAAGTTGGAAGCCGTGGATAAACGTTCGCCTCATTTACTTCGAGTCGCCACCGTCCTTTCCGTCCTGCCGTATCAAATAAAAATAAGATTTGACGGCTTCCCTGAACATTTTGGCTACTGGGTCGATGATGACAGCCCTGATATACATCCTATCGGATGGGGTGCTAAAACCGGCCATAGTGTTCAACCTCCTCCTATGCAAGGTAGAATTCGTCTAATCAAAAAAATATTAATTAAACTTTTATTCAGATACGATTTTAAAATCAGCTTGTTCTACACCACATTGTGTCGGAGATGGACATTTCAGACACCTCTCAAATAAACACTCGGATGTCGCCGACTGCCCTTATTCGAACAACAACTTAACAAAAGATCGACAACTCCCTAGTCGTATAGACTACATGAATCAAATAGCAAGCTCAAACGAACCCATCAATATTGACTTAGAAAATGAAAAATTTGTAAAAGAACTTTTAAAAGCTGACGAAGACGAACCCAAACATAAGAAAAAGCAATGGTAAAAATTCAAATTTTAGCTGTAAATTTTCTTCATTTATTTTTAGGCAATTTCTTAAAATCAATGCGGATATGAACAAAAGGATAAGAATACATGAAGGAAACATCGAAGAAAAACCTTCATTTAAAAGTGGCATTTCACGACGCAACTCTGCCCCGACTCGATTTTCATTGGGAACTTCTCACATTGTTCCTGCCAATGAAATTTTAGGTGATATAAAGAAAGAAGAAGAAATCGTCATAAAAAAAGAACCTCAGAGCTCGAGCGATTTCAAACTTTCTTTTTGGAAGTGGACGACTGATCAACTTTGTAACCACCTCAACGATCTCGCCCCCCTATGTGTAGATAAACTTCGAAATTACGTAATACATAAATTTTTATAATTTAAAAAAATATATAATTGATTTTCCAGGGTATCAATGGCGATGGTGCTCTTATGATGACTTTAAATGATTACACGACAATTTTAAACTTGGAAAAAGAAGAAGCGATAGAAGTCTATGACAAAATTTGCAGCCTCAAAGATCTTTGCAATTCTGATAAAGCTCGTTTTGTACCAGACACGGAGTACGAAGAATCATTGTGAATAAATTAATTTTATCATTTTTTTTAACTGTAAAAAGTATTTCAAAATCATTGTATTTATTGTAAATATATTTCTATTATAGAATTTTGGACTTTTTCCTTTCCCATTTTCTGAAAATCCGGTGTCCCAATTTTGATTTTTCAAGGATACAAGTATGTTGTGACAGAAAATCTGCTTTTTAAGTGGATTCTAGAGGGTTTTTCAATGGAAAATTAGATTTTCATAGTAGATGTTCTACAAATGATTGCTTTTGCACGAAAAGACATGCGTTGAAACCGCAAGATAACCTAAATATCAAGATTCGTCCTGTCTTTCCTGTGACGTCACATCATGGCGGCAAGTCCCTAGCAACCGGAAGGCGTCCTTGACTACGATTTATGCTGTAGTGCTCTTGTGATGCTTTTGAAAAAGCAGAGAGAAAAAAAAATGATTCCCCATTACCTGCCACTTATTTTGTAGGAAGCGTTGCCTAGGAAACATAAAAACAACATTACGGTTGCCATCTGTCAACAAAAAATGGCTGACAGATGTACAGGCAGATGTACGATAAACTTTCTAAAGGTTACACTACAACAGTCAACACAACATTTATTTGTAGGGTTTTTATTGAAATAGATTTTCTTTTTTTTTGGAAAAACTTAGTTTAAAAAAATGGAAGTCGATAATATAATGGAGTCTCAATTTTTCTGTGGTAATGCGCGAGGTTCTGGAGATCATGTTAGTCGAACGGACAATGAAGATTTTAAATTTTCTGTAAGTTTTATTGTGTTTTGATTTATTATATTAATTTTTCTTTAGTTTATAAGTGTTGACGAGTTTAATACAATATTTAAACAAGTCAAAAGAGAAAGGCAGCGGAAGCAGGAGGCGAAGGACTGGGAAAAGTATTTGACAAAGAAGCAGCTCGCTGAAGTCGTCGAAAGGACCGAAGAAAATAAAAACTCGACGAATGAAGAGTTCGAGAGGGCTGAGTCGCCGGTCGAGTACGAGCGAATCGTACCGAATGAAAAAATCGATTTTCAGATCCAGCAAATTCCGCACCATTATCAAATGAACGTCCATAACGCCCCTGAAGAAATCTTTATGAACCAACAAAATCAAATTTATTCTCAACACTATGCAAGTAGCACTTAGGGGCTAATAAAAATTGACTTAATAATTTTCAGGAAAATGAATATTACCAAAACGACCCTGTAGAAACGCATACTCCGAACAAAGTGGACAACGAAAGCTGTACGAAACCCGATTCTGCGGAGTCTTTAAATAAAAGGAAAAATTCACCAATTAAGGTATCTTCTTAAGACTCAAAAATTCAATGCCTACTTGCTAATTTTACAGGAAAGGGATGAAAAAGCGATGATAAACACAGAAAAGAAAAATCTTTTCAAAAAGATGGAAGACCTTCGTGGGAAAATAGTTCTGGTCATAAATGCCATAATCGACCAATGTTTGAATGATGATCCGTCCGATTTGGGCCGAGAAGAAGTCGATATTTTAAGGAGTAAAAAGCGAAATTCAGCTTTCACATCTCGATTTAAGCGCAATTATCATTATCAGCTCGTCTGCCAGGTAGTTTTTATGTAGAAAGTCTTAAAAATAAAAATTGTTTTTAATTTAGATCAATGAAATCAAAAAAGCATTGATGAATGAAAGTGTTTATAAAGCTAAACCGTTGGTAGTACCGCAACGTTTTGTATCATCGCATCAAATTATTCTTCAGGCTTTGCAAGTAAGTTAATTATGATAATTTTTATGTTTATTATTTTTTTAGGCACTAGAAAAGCATTTAGTCGCATCATGTACGACAGATAAGTCATTCAGCTGGCTTAAAGAGTTTATCGATTCCGTCTGCGAAGTTTCGAACCTCCTTTCCTCTATTGAAAACTTTAATGACTTATCAGATACTAGAAATGTACTTTTCATTTAAAAAAATGCTCAAATTTAAAGCTGAAATCTTTCAGAATATCCCTCTCGCGTGCGAACAGCTCACGGAGAAAATCGACAGGTTCGCCATAGAGAAGCGGCCGATAGAGGTTAAAGTTCAAAAGAAGAAAACGACGAAAAAGCCCAAATCGACAAACCCTCCGCAAGGGAACCTTTGGATGTATACTACGCAAAGGCTCACATGGAAAGAAAAAGCGGCCGATATGGCGAAACAGATGGCGAAAAAGAAAAAAAGGAAAGGACTCGATCATAATGAAAAAGTAAATTTCCTTTTAATCGTAATTTTGAGATTACATAGGTAGTAATCATAAATGATATTACACTATAATCATTATTGAGATTACACTGTAGTCATAATTGAAACTACATTGTAATCGCGATTACGGTTACAGCGTAATCTACATAATGATTAAAGGGTAACCTCCATAAGGAGTAAAGGGTAACCTCCATAACGATTACAGCGTAATCTCCATAATGATTACAGCGTAATCTCCACAATGATTACAGCGTAATCGCGATTACGGTTACAGCGTAATCTACATAATGATTAAAGGGTAACCTCCATAAGGATTAAAGGGTAACCTCCATAAGGATTAAAGGGTAAACTCCATAATGATTACAGGGTAATCTCCATAATGATTACAGCGTAATCTCCATAAGGATTACAGCGTAATCTCCATAATGATTACAGCGTAATCTCCATAAGGATTACAGCGTAATATCCATAAGGATTACAGCGTAATCTCCATAAGGACTACAGCGTAATCTCCATAAGGACTACAGCGGAATCTCCATAAGGATTACAGCGTAATCTCCATAAGGATTACAGCGTAATCTCCGTAATGATTGCTGCGTAATCTCGATTGGTTATTAGTTATTACTTCTACCCATCATGTACATATTGCTTTCTTCTCAAGTTTGAATTTGTTTTATTCCACAGGGAGAACCTTCTGAATTGAAACTGCTCAAAATGGAAGTGAAACAACGTGAAGGGGCCGAACTAAGGAGACACAGCAGAACCGTCAGAGAAGAACAAGTAAGAACAATGATGGAAATAATTCCAGAAGAAACCGAGGTAGCAATTCAATCAAAACAAAAGACACTTTAACATCAATTTTATTATCAATTAGAGTGAAAATGAACCTGAAAAACAAAATAAAAACGATCAAGGGCTTGAACAAGCAAAAGTAATAAAAGAAAAAAAAATTTATGTTTATATAGTTTTTGTTTTCAGGAAGACAAACCCGCCAAAGCAAAACTTCAAGAGTTAATCGACTGCCACAATGCTGTCATGTTAGCTGCTGACACTCAACAGAGGTATTGGGCTTTAGTGGACCCAAATTAGTTAAAAAACCCTCAAATTTTGCAGAAAACAAATTGAAACTGTAGAAACGAAAAGTGATGACCCTGCAAACGTTAAAGTCGTTTATATCAAGTGTGAAAATGACGAGAATGTTCCAATGAAAATGGGTAAGGAAAAGACTTAACACCTAGCATATCTTATGACATTTTTTTTGTAGATAATACTCGTTACAAAAAAGTCAAAAAAGATCTCGTACGTGACTACAGAAAAGCGTTTAAAATGTTCAAATCCGAAAGTTTCTGGTATGACGAAAATGTCAAAGAATTAGTGAGCGGGTACGTTTGAAAACAATTAAAATGAATTTTATTCAACATAATTGTAGAATGACGACCAAATTGACAGACGAAATATTGAACGATGTCGTCAAAGAAATTGACGTGGATCATGTCATGAAGAAAATCATCGATTTAGAACTCAAAGAAATCTGAAGTTTTTGTAGTTTTCCAAAATATATCGTATATTTTGACCTTCTATTTGCTCAATAGGTTTTGATGAAGCCCATTTTTTCCATATTTCAAATAAAAAATCACTTTTAGAACTAGTTTTCTTATATTTTCTCAATCACAAAATGCTTACACAGATGTACATAGCCAAGAGTAATGTTACTATAATCTCATAGAGCGTAGATAAAATATTTTTTGATAAATATATAGGTAAATATATTTTTTAACAAATTTTTTTAAACAGAATCATTGTTTGCGAGTGCAAAAATTAACGTTCCAGTGGTCGCCCTCCTGGCCCCTTCGCTTCCTCCTTCCTTGTGCAACGAAATAACAGTTAAAACATAAAATATTCGCTTTCCAGCGATTTTCTACTTAACACGAGACGATATAAAATTAAATGCAATTAGCTATTTCTGCCTAGAAGTGGATTTTAATATAAAAAATCTATTACACAGCTAAAGCAAAAATTTTTTTTTCTAAATCGGTAAATAAAAGAGGGTCGAAAAATAAATTTTGGTCAATTTTTTGTTCAGCAACATTTACATCCGCTTGTAAAGAAACCTTTGTTCTAAAAATTCATTACTATGAAAATATTTATAAGAGTTTTTTTTTGTCAAAAAATTTTTTCTATAAAGGATAAATTAGTTTTCGTCTTTGTGGTGACCTCCTCGACCACGGTATCGTCTTCTGCCTTCACCATCTTCGCTGCCGTGGTAAAAATGGTTTCCGTTGTTGTAGTATCGGTGTCTTTGGTTCGACGATGATTGGCTATAGGAGCGATTCAGATGGGGTAATGTCGGAGCAACTTGTCCGACGACTTCTTGATCCATCATACCTCGAGGTTGATGATAATCAGGGCTAAAAAAATAGAAAATAATAGAAAAATAACATTCCTACCTTGTTCTATGCTTTTGGGAACCGTGTCCCCAAAAATTTTGAGTCTGCAAAGGTGGGAACCGTTGATGATCGCCACCGTTTCGCCTTCCACCGCTGTATCTTCCATTCCCACCTTTATTCATTTGACGAAGCGAATTTATCTTTAAAGAAAATTATTAAATAGAAAAAAACAAATCAATAAAATACTTCTTTTCTCTGTTCTTCATTTTCCTTAACTAATTTTTTGATTAAATTCTCAGCATCTTCCATTCGCCCATCCACATCACTGGGATCTTTGGGGGCATCAATTTGCCTAAAAAATTTAATTTTTTTCGCTCACAACCAGATCTTGACTAAACTTTCTTTCATCATTCTAGACCCCATGAAGAAATTTTTTTTTGGGATTGGGCAATATGTATATTGATTCGCATGGTAAATGGTACCAGAAATCCGAATATTGTAGTTAAAAAATTCCAGGACCAATATTTTTCAAGTTATCGCCAAAAAACCACCCCATGAAATTTTTTTTCTCAGAACAAATAACTTCATATTCGAACCCCTAAAACCAAATTTCATGGTTTACCTAGTGACTGGAAAAGTTTTGCGATAACTCGAAAAATATTAGTCCTTCAATTTTTTAATTGAAACCATAGGATTTATCGTGCTATTTACCATGCGAATCAATATAAATATTGCCTAATCACAAAACTTCGTCTTTTGGCTTTTCTGGGCATCATGTTCTAGAATGATCAAAGTTGGAGATCTGAGGTTACAAGACTCCCCCTTACTTCTTCTGCTGCTCTACGGTCTGCTGAAGGCGGGAGTTTTTGCTGTTAGCTTCAGCCAATGAGGATTTCAACTCCGAAACTTCTTTTTCCAGCATCTCAACTTGCAGAGAACGATTATTAGGCTCCTTAGGCGACAACACAGGCTAAAAATAAGATATAATTATTATAAAATTAAATAAATTAATCATACTTTAGGTTTAGCATCGTCGGGCGAAGAATCTGAACTGCTCTGCACAACTTTGACACCTCCGGTCCCAAAAATAAGTTGAAACTGCAAATCTAAAAGGAAAAACTGAAATAAATTTTGTTCGAAATGCAATTTTACCTCTATTTCTTATCCTAAGGGCTTCAATCTCTTGATGGAGGCTGGAAAGCATCAACTGGTGCTGTTCTTGAATAAAATTAATGTTTTGCTCAAGTTGGGTGATCCTGAGGAGAGGATCTGAAGACATACATGGAAGCAAAACAGGTTCAGGCCTGATCTGCTCTTTTTTGCCAATCTAAACAAACAAATTAATTACATTTTTAATTCTAAAATTATATTTTTACCGAATTATAAGTGACGGGCATTTTCAATAAAACTTGCGATGCCATAATTTTTGATTTGGGAACTTTTTGAACTTAAAGAGTTGAACACATTCTTCAGTTTTTAGAGCGAAGCACTTGATTTGAGGGTTTCGGGAGTGATGGAAATTTGTAATGAAGACTTGAAATGAGACTTTTGGGATTATTTATTTGATTTAGAGTCGTTTTTTAAAAGGGGCTTTATGAGAGCATGTGGTTATGGCTGACTCCGGTAAGTCTGCTCGCCCAAGGGGGGGTGTGACAAAAGTATTGATTTTAAGCTCCAAAGCCTCTTTTATACTTTTCTCTAACATTTATCATCTACTTATTTATTTGGACTATTAACATTATTTTTTTGGTATTTTTTGCACTAATAATATTTTTAAAAAATTTCATTTTTTTTACTAAAAAAATTGACTAATTATTTATTTAAAAAAAAATTTAAGGGATATTGTGACATGTGAGCCAAGGCTCTATTTTCAACCTAGAAATACCTTAGGAATTTTATGTGTCAAAATATTATGCCTATAAAATATTAGAGAAACTAAGAGGCCTAAAATCACACTAAAATGCAAATTTGGCCATTCAAGGGTAAAGAAAAGAAATCTACCTCTTGTGGCTTGCTGCCTTTGGCTGGGAGGGGGGGGGGATATTAAGTGTTAGTGGAGAGGTCTATAGAGCCCCAAATTTTTGAGAAAGTACCTCCTCCATACCACAGTGTTTTAGCTTTATTTTGAGCGTTTTTCGCCCAAAATGGCACTTCAACTTTGTGACTTTTTCCTTCTTTTTTGTGGGCTGTATTCCATAAGATATGAGCTAATGCATTTTTTGCCTTTTAGCGGATTTCCGTCGGAAAGTAGGCTATTGAGGTGGTTACCACGGTGGCTCCAAGGCTAGAGGCTTATATTCATGATCAGGAAGCTCTATTCTCTATTATAGTGGCCTCTCCAACTAAAAGGGGCCTAAAATGCAAATTAACACAATTCTCTCTAATGGAAAGATGCATTGGCCATTCAAGGGGAAAGAAAAGAACTCTACCTCTTGTGCCTTGCTGCCTTTGGCGGGGCGGGGCGGGGGGATATTAAGTGTTAGTGGAGAGGTCTATAGAGCCCCAAATTTTTGAGAAAGTACCTCCTCCATACCAAAGTTTTTTAGCTTTATTTTGAGCGTTTTTCGCCCAAAATGGCACTTCAACTTTGTGACTTTTTTCCTTCTTTTTTGTGGGCTGTATTCCATAAGATATGAGCTAATGCACTTTTTAGCCTTTTAGCGGATTTCCGTCGGAAAGTAGGCTATTGAGGTGGTCGCCACGGCGGCTCCAAGGCTAGAGGCTTATTATATTCATGATCAGGAAGCTCTATTTTCTACTTTTCTTTCTTTCTTTCTTGATTTTGAGCATGATTTTGAACAATTTTTCCAGTAAGGGCAATTAAGCGAATTTTCTTCATTTTGGGCCAAAATATATGAAATAATTCATTTTCCTTATTGCACTCACCTTGTGGCCCTTATTGTACAAGATGATGACATCTTTTCTTGATTTAGGGCTTCATAATGGATTTTAAGCTTTTCAATTAAAAAATATACCATTTTATCACATTTTTGGGCCATTTTTATTGGCATTCAAACTAAAGATACTTACAATCTTTTGAAGGCGACCGGAAGGCGGGCGATGAAGGAAAAAAGCGTCGACTCCTCCAGGAGTGCTCGAACGCCTTTTTGGCGAATAAGAATTTCTGAGCGGCGGCAAAAGCGGTTTGTTCGGAGCAAGAACAGGTTCCGGAGAAGGCATCTCATCGCGATTCCATCATAAAACTCCCTTAATAAGAAACCCTCATTATAAAAATCCCATCGACTTTTCCCATCACAAAGCAACGTACAACAGATTGAAAATCAATCAAAGTCAAACAACCTAAATCTAGGTCATTTTACCATCTTAGTCCCAAAGCTAATCCACAACGAATAAATCATGAAAACACATTAAAAACATCATTTTTAAATGTTAATTTATGTTGGAAAATTTTATTCTTTCATTTATGACAAAAATGTTTACAAATGGCTTCTTGGTTGCTAAGTAACGGATGTTTTGTAGTTCAAAAAAACTTTTTTTTTATTGGTTTTCTATTCATTTGACATCAAAATTGTTTATTTTAATGAAAATAGTAAAAAATGGAAGAAAATTCGAGTGATTATAGCGTTTCTGGGTTGACTACTGGAAGTGGAGGATGCGACAGCGATGATACAGAACTTGACGGTTTCTGCTTTGAGAAAAGGCAATTTCAATTTTCCGTAAGAGCGGTGCATTTTGATATCTAATAGAGTCTATTAGCATTGCATGTAGTACTTTCTCAATGCATGATGGGAAATATTGCAATGCAAGATGAGGAATATCAAAAGCAATAGTCAGGGGCGGACTGGGACCTTAGGGTCGTGGGTAGGGTTTTCAGTTAAGGGGGCGCCCGGATGCGGGGGAAATTTAACAGAATATTGGCATTTAGAAAAATATATATAGCAAAAACAGAGGTTCCCAAACTTTTTCACAGTGCGCCCCCCTTTTAAACAAATAAAAACCCTTGCGCCCCTCCCAAAAAAATGTTCTGGATGTTAACTTTGAGCTTTTTGAAGGAAATTTGGGTTTTAAAATGTTGATTTTGAGGTTTTTGACAAAAATATTTGCTCTTATAATCATGATTTTGAGGTTTTGACAAAAAATTGTCAATTTAAAGTTGAATATGAGGTTTTCGGACGAAAATTAGGCATCATAAATGTTGATTTCTAGGTTTTTTGACCAAAATTAGGCTTTTTAAATGTTGATTTTGAGGTTTTTGACGAAAATTTGGCTTTTTAAATGTTGATGTCGAGGTTTTTGGACGAAAACTAGGCTTTAAAAATGTTGATTTCGAGGTTTTTTGATCAAAATTAGGCTTTTTAAATGTTGATTTTGAGGTTTTTTACAAAAGAAATTTCACTTAAAACGTTGATTTTGACATTTTTTTTGGGCAAAAATTGGTCTTACAACCATGATTCGGAGGTTTTCGACGAAAAATAGTCAATTTAAAGTTGATTTTGAGGTTTTTTGACGAAAATTAGGCAATTATAAATGTTGATTTCGAGGTTTTTAACGAAAATTTGGCTTTATGAATGTTGATGTTGAGGTTTTTGGACGAAAATTAGGCATCATAAATGTTGATTTCGAGGTTTTTTGACCAAAATTAGGCTTTAAAAATGTTGATTTCGAGGTTTTTGACGAATTTTTGGGAATATTTGAACACAAAAAAAAAATCTTGAGCTTTCCCACACCCCCCTGGGGACAGCTTACGCCCCCCAGTTTGGGAGCCACTGGGCAAAAATAACGCTAAAAAAAAAAACTTACCCGGGGGGCGCCGCCTCTACGTATTCATGGGGGGGGGGTGAATTCTGTCCACACGGGCCAGTCCGCCCCTGGTAATAGTAGTCTTCACATCATGACCATGGTGTAGCCCTCGGGCATTGAACTGGCGCCATATTTGGCTAAAATGTAATTTTTTTTAGTTTATATCGCCCAGCGAGTTCAACGCGATTTTTAAAAAAGTGAAAAGGGAAAGGCAGAAAAAGAAAGAGGCCCAAAATTGGGAGAAATTTCTTCAGATGCAGGCCGCAAAAGAGATGGAAGCTGCAGAGATGAAAAAGTCGAGCGGAAAACGCGACGGGTCCACAATCACATATGAAAACGAGCCGGTGCGAACAGAGCAGTTTTACTACGAGCCGAAAGTCCCTCAGCTAGCCCGAGCACCTGTCACAACAGTACGAACTCTTTTTATTCGCTAAAAATCTTAAAAAATTTTAGAACGAAACCGGCAACGGAGACCAAGTCGATGAAGAGCCAGTCAAAGAAAACATCGAGGCCAACGTATCGAAAAATGATATCATCAAATTCGTCCATGCGTCCTCCGACGGGAACGAAGACATCACAAATATTACATTCGAAAAAGACAAAAAAGGCTTCAAAAGGCAGTCCGATCGAAAAATCGTTTTGCGAAATATTGAAAGTTTTCGTCTCAAAATCGTCATGACTTTAAACGCTTTGGAACATGTAGTGTCCAAAGATCCAGAAAACATGGACATAGAAGTTGATGCAAACAAAAGCAAGAAACGTAATGTCGCATTTGCCGCCAGATTTAAAAGGAATTACCATTACCATTTAGTCTGTCAGGTAATCGTTTTCTCCTGATGGACCGATTGAAAATTGATTTTAGCTAAATGATATACAAAAACTGATCAAAAGCGATGTTGCGAAAAAGAAGCCGAATGTTATTTTGGAGAAAATTTTATCATCGCATCAAGTCGTCTTTCAAGCTTTACAAGTAAAGATGTATATTTTTTTGGAAATTTTCAATCTTTTTTAAATAAGGTAGTCGAGAAACATTTGGCTGGGTCGTGTCCTGTTGATGAGAACTACTGTTGGCTTAAAGAATTCATCGTGTCTGTTTATCAGCTAACATCTTTGCTTTCAATTCTTGAAGAGAATTCTGACCAATACGACGTAAGTTTTGAGCAAAATTATGTCTTTCAAATTTCTTTTTAGGAAGTGAAAGTCGCATGCGAAGATCTCAACGATACAATTGAGAACTTCAATGTTAAAATGGCCGAGGTGAAAATGTACGAGAAGTTTATACAGAAAATGCCCAATAAAAAGACGAAACAAAATGGAAATGTGAACGAAAACCTTTGGATGTATAGAAATAAAAATATGAACTGCCGGAAGACCCGTCTGAATAAAAATTTCAACAAATCGTTTGACAAAAGCTAAATTTAACGAGTGGAAAATTAAAAAGAAAATTAATTTCAAGTTTGTTAATTTTTTGAGCCCCTTATTTATTTGGCACCATGACCAAAGAAGACAATAGTGCAGTTTTCCAACACTATTTAAGTCGTAATAAAGATTTTCCTGGGGGAAAAAATTATACTTAGGAGAAGGTTCTCTGGAAAATGCGATTTTTCCATGAGAAGTAGGTTTTTTCAGGAAAAGTAGGTTTTTCAGGAAAAGTAGGTTTTTCAGGAAAAGTAGGTTTTCCAGGAAAAGTAGGTTTTCCAGGAAAAGTAGGTTTTCCAGGAAAAGTAGGTTTTTCCAGGAAAAGTAGGGTTTTCCAGGAAAAGTAGGTTTTTCCAGGAAAAGTAGTTTTTGTTTTTTAAGGAAAAGTAGGTTTTCCAGGAAAAGTAGGTTTTTCCAGGAAAAGTAGGTTTTTCCAGGAAAAGTAGGTTTTTCCAGGAAAAGTAGGGTTTTCAAGGAAAAGTAGGGTTTTCCAGGAAAAGTAGGTTTTTCCAGGAAAAGTAGGTTTTTCCAGAAAAAGCGAATTTTTCAAGGAAGTAGGTATTTAAAGAAACTAGATTTTTCCAGGAAAAGTAGGTTTTTCCGAGGAAAGTAGGGTTTTCAATGAAAAGTAGGTTTTTCCAGGAAAAGTAGGTTTTCCAAGAAAAGTAGGGTTTTTCAGGAAAAGTAGGTTTTAAAGAAAAGTAGGTTTTCCAGGAAAAGTAGGTTTTCCAAGAAAAAGTAGGGTTTACCAGGAAAAGTAGGTTTTCCAAGAAAAGGTCGGTTTTCCAAGAAAAAGTAGGGTTTTCCAGGAAAAAGTAGGGGTTTCCAGGAAAAGTAGGTTTTCCAAGAAAAAGTAGGTTTTTTGTTTGTTTGTTTTTTTTCCAGGAAAAGTAGGTTTTCCAAGAAAAAGTGGGGGTTTCCAGGAAAAGTAGGTTTTACAAGAAAAAGTAGGTTTTCCAGGAAGAGTAGGTTTTCTAGGAAAAGTAGGTTTTCCAAGAAAAGTAGGATTTTTCAGGAAAGAAAGTTTTTCCAGGAAAAGTAGGCATTTTCAGGAAAGAAAGTTTTTCCAGGAAAAGTAGGCATTTTCAGGAAAGAAAGTTTTTCCAGGAAAAGTAGGCATTTCTTGAAAAATTTGGTCACAATCTCATCCTTTACTGGGAATTCATCCCTGAAGTGTAGGGGACTATCCACAGGAGAATTCCACTAATGGGAAGAAAAATAAATAAAAATATATTATTTGGAAGTTGTATTTTTCTTAAAAATACTATAAATTAACTTAAATATATATATTTTTTGAGCTGAGGCATTGTAATAATATTGCTTATAAATAAAAAAGTTTAAAATATTCATAACCGCTATGTCGAATTTATAAAATCTTAACCTCAAGCTGAACAAAAGATTTGATATATTTAAATTGCATAAATAAAACGAAAATTAAAAAATCAGTTCTCATCGTAAAGTGGAGTAGCGTCTCCTAAAGACATGGAATGAGGGCTGTTGATGGTTCTTGGAGTTGAACGGCCGGAACGAGGAGTCCCGGAGGGGAATCGAGGAGATTTCGTTCCAAGGTCGAATGGGTCGTACTTCCCGTGGCTCGGCGGGAGTCGAGGAGACTTTCCGGTCCGCTCATATCGCTCGCCCCCGTAGCCGGACGAATGCTGTTGAAGGCTCTTCGACCACGGATGTTGTTGACCTTGATGGAAACGAGGAGAGTTGACATGACGCGGTGAAACATCATCGAACCTCGGTGTCGTCCTCTTATCCTCCCTCGACATCCTACTCAATACATCAATTTTATTCTCAGACTGACACAATGCATGATGGGTATTGCCAATGTATGGTAGTTTAACCAATGTATTGGTATTGCCAAATATTTGATGGGCATTGGCATAATGAGGTAATTCCATTAGGGAGTGATGGAGGAGTAATGCCCCAATGATTGATGGGGTAATGGCAGAGTGCGTGATGCTGTAATGCAAGGTTGCACCATCGCATCATGATGGGTAATGGCCAAAGGATGCATGATGGGTACAGGACTTTTGAACCAAATACATCAAAAATTAATTTACCCTTGTCTTGGTGTTCCTCGTTCACTTCTCGGAGTTCTATTCGGCGTAACGTCACGCTTCTGCTGAACCCATTGCTGAGCAGCTTTCCCCCAATCGTCCGCAACAGCAGGATTAGCATTCCTACAAACAAAAATACAACGAAAATCCAAAAGTTGATTCAAACCTTGAATAGTTGTTCTGCGACGGCGTCCTGTAGGAAGGAGTGACTGAGCCAGGATGAAGGAAAACTCCTTGCGACGGAGGAGGTCCACCTACGCTCGACGTCGACTGAGGACTAGCCATCGAATGATTCGATATACTATGATGACCCGGCGTCATCTGTCCATATCTCGGAGTCGCATACGGTGTCATGAAAGGAGTCTGCCCACTCGGCGTATACGGCTACATCAAAAATTAACAACAAAACCAAAAAAACACTCCATACTAACCGTAGTAGGATATTGATAGTTCGAATATGCAGCCGGAGTATGCGCATACGGCGTATGACTCGCCACTTGAGAAAGACTGTGCAGCATATGACTCGGCATGTTTTGAGCAACCCTTTGTATCGCCTCAGCATTCATTCCTAACAAACAATACAACAAAAATAAACAACAACCAAAAACTTACCCATATTCATATTCGTTCCAGGGGTCGTAAACGTCGTCCTCATTGTAGCAGATGTCCTAGGTGTACTCGGAGTGCCCGGCACTGGGTCTCTAAAATGCTCCTTGAACCATCTAAACAGCGAGTTGACAGAATCAAAAACTTGACTTCGAAAACGAAAACCGTTCGGTGTGACCGTTATATATTCATGTTTGCATCTCTCCCGAGGCAAATATGAAAGCAAAAACTTTCCAGGGTAGTTCTAAAAATTAAATTAATGACCACATTATGCCAAGATTCTAGCATTACCTTGGTGACGGAAACAAAATAATGAATCTTTGAAGGATTCTTCCTCCTTTCGTCTTTCAACAAAGCTTCCGCTTTATCTTTCAGTCCACCTTCTGTATCTCTGTAGTATTTAAAACTAAAAATGTCGCGAACATAAGACGCCATGGGGTTGACATGTCGTGCGATGATTTCATCAAGATCTTCAAATTCTTCGTTTCCGATCCAAAGTGACTGTCCCAAAGAGAATGCGTTTTCTTTCCCTTCTTCTCGGACATCAATGTGCTGGTAGATGTTGTCCGAGACTTTCCATGTGACTGTTAGATGGTCTGCGCCTTTGCTGGAAGGCCGTACGATCACTTCACCTTGTTCCATATTCGCCATCAATTTTTCGGCTTCTACATATGAAATATTGTGAAACGATGGATGAACAATGACTCTTCTTATGTAGGTTAGTTTTTGCTTGTTTTTCTTCTGATTGTCTTCAACTTCGATGTCTTTGGTTTCACTTTCGACATCATAATATGGATCTTTTTGTGGCCTCCACTCGTGGTTTTTGTCTGCCAAAACGGAACTTTTGCATGAAGCTTCTATTGAGAAACGTTCGACATCGATTTTGATTATGCGGCAATGGATGAGCTGGCCTTTTTGAACACGTTGTGTAGGATCGGTGACATGTTTGTCGGAAAGATTTTTCAAATGGACGTATCCAGTGACACCATTGTCTAATCTGAGTCGGACCCCTTTGGCCTGACCGGAACAAGGACCAGTGTCGAAATGGCTCCAAACTTCGGACAACTCTGGGAAATTGTCTTGCAGGCAGAATGGACATTTCCAAAGACCTGTTTCATCATCTTTGACCGGCTGGGCTCGATCTAATTGCTCCTTAGTTGGCTTGCGCTGCGAAATTCCTATCACCGTTGCAGTTATTAGCTTCCCAATATAAAAAGTTTCCGGCGTCTCTTTAGTCAACATGTCGAACAACTGTTCAGGACTAGAAGACTGGTAAGGGACTCGTAAGTCTTTATATCTGTGGTTAAGCTCAGACCTAATATCATACAGAGTTATACTTTTATTTCCAAAACTTTGCCTCTCTAATTCTTCAGCGAAAGCATCTAAATCTAAATCCTTAAGCTTCTCTGGTTTTTCTAAAATTTCTTCTAAAGCGCCAGCAGGGTTGGCATCTTCGTCGTCATATTCTAAAGCATCGACGGCCATTTTTCGAGCCCATTCGTACGTTTCGGGATGCACACGAGACCCATCTAGGACTTCAACGTATGCTTCAGTGCTGTCTCCCAAAGCATTTGTGTCGATTTTAATAAATCCGGCGCAGTTGATGAAAACTTTGGGCCCCATATGGCACACTGTGACAAGTTGAGTTCTGTTTTCCAAACGTTGGTTTGTCTGTTTTAATATTTTAACTAATGTAGCCCCTTTTCTTGGACCTAAACCACATATAAACTGAACTAAATTGCCACAGTATGGATTAGCGACGACCTCATTGATGTCCACACCGACTTCATTGGTTCTGTTCACGAATTCCAATGTGATGGTTTCTAGAAGTTCATCGCGCGAAACTTGCTCCTGAAGGGGATGAAAACGTAAACAAAGGATTTCTTCATCTGCAGTACAAAGTTGGGAAAATTCGATGAGAGGGTCCTGGAGACGTCGGGCTAATGAAATGGACTGCCTTAGAAGCAAAGGATAGTCGCGGAAGTCACTTTCACCTTTGTGAGAGTTTGCATAAATTTTGGCCAATTCGTTATCCATTATTTCGATCGGTATCAAAGGGAACTGTTCATCCTCAACCAAATTTGCTACTATCTCTTTACAGTCTTGCGAGACCATCAACGCGTCTCGTGATTCACCTCCAATGACGATTGCATGCGGACGTTTGCTCATAATGAAATTTCTGAGTTGTTTCAAATCGTGTTCTTTGACAAGGCGTTCGTCTTCTCGGAATGAGTTTTTCTTTTTAAGCAAATGAGGAAGGCGGAGGTAATCCGTGCATTCACCATCGGGAGCTATCAAACAAGCAAATGATGCCTCGCTAAGGTCCGTTCCGTAGCCAATCGCCATAACTCGGATTCCTTTACTTGTATCCCAGTCTTCATCATCGTCATCACCAAATTCAACAGAATAAGGAGCTATACGTAACCAATTGTAAACTTTCCGAGCGCACGATCTCAATATGAACTCTTTAGACTCTTCCAAAAGGCGGGCATGAAGATCTTTTTTGAGTTCAGGTATAAGCATCTTTTTCATGGCAACTTCTACACATTCTGTCCTAATATTGTTCCATTCTTGGACATGCTGCATGAATTCGTCTCTGTAGTAAAGTTGCTTGAGCTCTTCAATGTAGGAAGTCGAGGAATGCCCTCCTATGTGATCACTGACATCTAAGTTGATGAGTTTGTCCTGATGGGCAAGATGCAGCTTCAAATATTGGTCGCCGGTGAGGTCTCGGACAGGTTTCCCTTTGATATATTTCAGCCCGTATACTGGATGATTTTCGTCGATTTCTTTGCTTCCTTTTTTGGTAGGAGAAACACTCACGGTGGCACGTTCAAAAAAGGTTTCTCTCATACAACTTCTGACTAAGGGATCTCTGCAGATTTGAGTGGCGACCATGAATTTGCTAGCTTTGAGGACATCCTCGGGAGTCGGGAATTTGGTGCAGACATATTCTTTGGCGATTTCCAATGGCGACTGTTGTTCTTGTTGGACATCATGGCGTTGGTAGTTGTCACGGAGATTTTCACCGAATTCTTCAGGTTTGAGACCGAATTTGCGAGCCATGGCGCCGATTCCGGCACGACGGCAGATCGCATACGGGCCTGAGTGGATGCTATGTTTGATCGGCTCGACAGGAGGAGGTGCCTCTTCAGAAACCCCTTCTTCCACAATTTCTTCACCGTTTTCATCATACTGCTTCTGTTTCGCTTTATTCCGAGCAGCCTCTCTTTCCTGATTCCGTTTCTTTTCCAACATAACTTTTATATCATCGGCATAATACATCAAGAAATGGGAATGGACGTCTCTCAACTCTTCAGAAGTTTGGACACCTTTGAGCCGATTTATATCATCATCCGTGATAAGCCTAATGTGTTCCGGAATCTCAGCATCAATATCTTTAGTTAATTCTTCCGCCTGATGGTCTCTTACACGCTCCATCAGACTTAAAAGATTCATTTTCCGAGCACGCATTCTGCACCACTATAAAAAACATTAATACATGGCAAAAAGAAAATTATAAATTACCTTAGCATCGAATTTAAAAACCCTCCATAGATCATTAATGTTTAGTTCAGGAAGAACGTATTCTTTTCGGTAAAAAGCAATGAAAGGAACTTCGAAATTTTGATTTCGCATGAAATCCAAAGCTTTTTTGATCTTCCCGACAGTTTGGGGGTCTTTCTTCGGTCTCCCTCGGGTGTCCACAGTCGAGCCCCATTCCTGATCAACATTTTAGAAATGGTTTTGGTTTCTTTTTGATAATATACCTGATTCGAAGTCGTAGGTTTACAAAATGCCTGCTTGTAGATCCATTCCGCTTCATCGTCAAGTTCGTCAGAACCTTCAGGCACTGCAGTTACTGGCACTTCTCTCAACTGCATACGTTCAGGAATATCAGTGTTTCTCACCGTATTGTCAAAATCGGTAAAATGACCACGTTTAAGCTCACTCGGCTCATACATTTCAAATATCGATTTTTTCGTCGGTTTCTTCCTGACAGCTTTTTTAGGTTTCCGCCTTAAAAAGAACATAAAATGATTGAAAGGGAAACCAAATCAAACTTTACCTTCTTTCAGTGTATTCGCCTTCATCGTCAACATACTCGTCTTCATCTTCCTCATCCTCTTCATAATCATCTTCGCCGTACTTTTCAAAATCATCATAGTCGAAATCAACACCGAAAATATCTTGAGCTTCTTGAAGGGCTGCATCAGTATAGATGGGCTTCCTTTTCTTCCTTTTATCAGCAATCGGTCGACCTTCATCATCGACGATGAAATCATCAGCGTCCGAATACTCGCCTTCATCGTCTTCATCGTCATAATGATCCTGTTGTGTAACTGCTCTAGAAGAGGCACGATCATCTTCCTAAAATCGACAAAAATAAATTAATAACGTAAAATCTAAACCAAAAACAGTAACCAATAGCTTACCCTATCTTCAGCCTCCTGGCAGCATTTAAAAATAAAAAATTTTAATAATACAGACCAGTCAAATACGACTCTTTTCAGTTAGAGTGGGACACTTTTAGGCTAGATTTGGACCTTTAAAATTGGGACCATTTTCAGCTAGATTGGGACTTGAGGATTATTCTTGACTGGGCAAAAACTTTAAGAAAAGAATTGGACATACATGGTCAGAACCTTCGAAGAGTTCATTGGCAATCGCTTCTCTTTCTTCACCAACATCTTCGCCTCCTTCACCTTCAGATTCTTCATCTTCGATTCTTCTCAAACGTTTGAACCTTTTCTATAAAGAAACGAGTTACTTTAAAATGATATAAATATGCTAGACCAACCCTTCTTTCGATTTTGTGTCCTAAATTCTCTTCTAAAAGATCGTAATCTTCATCTTCGAGTCGGTCATCGAAATCGTCTTCATGCTTCTTTCGCTTTTCTCCGCCTTCGCCGCTCCCTTCGGAATCCTCACCGTCGCTCTCGCTTTCCTCAATAGGGCGATCATCAATCAAATCCTTCAGCTCCTCTCTTATCTTTTCTTCATCATCTACACAAAATGATCAGAAGCATTTCTTTGAAAAGGCTTGATTACCTTCTTCGTCCTCTTCATCGCTATCGATCGCCTTCAACCTTTTCAGCTTTTTCTTCTCGTGGGTAGCCAAAGCCTCCTCATCCTACAAAAGTAACCATCAGCAAACCATAGAAAATGAAGACAAATCAAAATCAAACTTCGTTTCAGATCTTTAACATTCATTACATATGAAAACTGAATTCACCAAGAAGCCTTCAATTTGCTGATATCCAAAAGATTGAAATTCAACAAAGAGGCATTCAAAGTGAATTTATTTCCAGTAAACTTGCGCAGTTTGTCATCATAAAACTTAAATTACGTGTTTTAAGGTAAATTTCGTACCTCACTCTCTTCAGCCTCAGATTCAATGAAATCTGCCATTTTCGCTAATTTGTGTTCAAATTAGAAAATTAATGAGGAAAAAATGAATAAAGGAAAAAAAGAAAATGTGAGGGATAACCTCGAGATGACTGATTTTTAATTTGAGTTTTTCTAAATTTTGAAGGAAAACTTTTAGGTTTTAGTCTTTTCTGCGAATTCGAAATCGTTTAGAAATTTAATTGAATTGGCACTTGGCTCTGAATTTGTAAAAATTAGTCGTTTTAAAAATGGGAAAATTGAGGTAAATACGTAATTTCTTTTGCTTTCAGTGATCGGGTTTTGTAACGACACGTTGGCCAACCTAAACGATCACATTGAAAAATTCCCTTCGTTTATAAAAATTGGGTGCCCCTCCGTATTTGTTCTGACATGAGGACTGAGTAGTACCTACGTCCTACGTTGCAAAAAATGACCAAAATATGTATATACACTAACTTTCGAAGAGAAAATAAGTACTTAAAAATAACATTCTTTCCCAAAAAGACCCTGAAACTTGCAGCTTTTCCCAAACTCACGGCTTCCCCAAACGTTCCCCCTAAACCTACCGTCTCCCCCCTTGCAATACACTCCCTCCCACCTAACCCCCAACTCAAATTCTTACCCCAAAAAATTATAATTAAATCCATGGCCATAAAAACTAACTAAACTCACAGCCTTCGTTTTCTTTTCTTTTACAAAAACTTACAATATTTCCCAAAGAGACCCGGGAGCTCAGTCCACAACACTCAAAAATTCTCATTCTTCCCAAACTCACAATATCCATTAACACTTCGGCGTTCGTAGCGACACCCGTTGATTGCACCTTCCCACTTTCGATTCTTAATTGTTAATAATATATTTAATTGTTAATATTTTCGAACTTCTCCCAAATATACCTCCCAAACTCAACTCCCCCCACACCGGACACCCCATTGTCCCCCAAACTAACCAGTTTCCCCATACAAAACCCAAAACTTAATTTTTATTTTCCCCTAAACATTTTTCCAAAAACAAAATCCCCCAAACCATTCCAAACTCATCTCTCAATAACTTTACTCCCCATGCTCTCAAAAATTCATTAATTGTCCCCAAATGTACCCCCAAACTCATAAAAAAAGGGTAATACAGTTGTAATTAATATAAAAAATAAAAATTACTTAATTAAGAACACTCTATTATTATTAGTGTTGTTATTATTTTTTACAATTATTATTGTTGTTTTTTTTTTTATAATCGCAATAATTAATAATAAAATGTTTTCATTTAGGTACGTAGTATTTATTTTTTATTTCATGTAATAAAAATTATTTATTATTTTATATTTTTATTATGAAGAATTTAATTTCTAAAAAATTAAATTTTTTTTTAAATTAATTAAAACATTTAGTATGGATTAAAGTATTAAAAAAAATTATGTACCTAGTGAAAAGCACATACATACCTAGAACATGGCATGTTTGTATTTTTTGGCGGGAAACGAAAGTGGCTCTTCCATGCGGCGAATGCCATAAAGCAGACTCTTCTCATAAAATTTATTTATATCAATTTTACGTCCTGTTATTTAATATTAAGTTTATAAATGCGTTTTAAATCAAGTTAAACGCATTATTTTGCAGTGAAATCAACAGAGACATATCACTCGGGTGCATGATTCGGCGTTCGTAGCGACACCCGTTGATTGCACCTTCCCACTTTCGATTCTTAATTGTTAATAATATATTTAATTGTTAATATTTTCGAATAGTTATCGCTTCTCGGCCTTTTGGCTAAGATCAAAGTGTAGTATCTGTTCTTATCAGCTTAATCTCTGGTACGACCTCCATAGGGGGTCCAGTAGATTAAACTTATTTTTGTAAAATGACGGAGTGCTAGGAGCTTGCTCCACCTCTGTCGCGGGTTGACCCGGTATTGCAGTACCTCCGGGAACGGCCCATCTAAAACCAAAAGAATTCTAATTACTTACAGAGAAATATATACAATATATATTGTTATTTATACCATAGACACCATTCAGTTATGAGTTGTTGTCTGTTGATGCACTCCCCATAACTTCTGGCGGCATATCTGAGCTCCACTGATATTCCATCCAGATGCTTGTAAAATACATATTGAAAAGGACTTGTACCTACTTGAATTACTATTATTATTTACTATTTAGTCAATTCCATGGCTTTCGGAGACATAATCCACCTTTGTCTCTGGTTGACTCTCGAGCCGTGAGTGGTGTGTGCCGGTTGGAGAAGAACCTAGTCTGTACCACCCGGAACATTCCATTTTAATAGCCAAAGAATCAACGATTTTATTGGAATGGAGGATGCTTTTGGATTATCACTACCTTACAAAGAACAATTCTTGTAAAATCCGCTAAAAAAAAGTTATATTACTTTCTCTAGTACTACTACTACTACTACTCTTAATTCGCCTAAAAATTCAATTTACGAGCTTTCAATTTTTAGTGCACCGAATCTTGAAAAAGGCACTAGCTTTATTGGGAAATAAGGTGTGTGCAAATTTTCAGGTCGATTGATTGATTCTGTAATCTCTATCAGTAGCCCTGTCAGACTGACAAAGAAGAACATTGTAATGTAAAAAAAAACGGGTTTTTGAAATTGTCCGATCGACTTAAAATAGACAGGGTTTTGTCTTGTCATATAAAGAAGAGCTTTGCTTATTACCATCTTATTACTACTGAACACCTCTTATCAGTGTTTAGTCCAATCTGATATACAGTTCCATGTGTCACATCAATCATCATTCATTTAGATGAGTATTCAATTTCTTTAAGTGCACATCATATTGAGCTTCATAATTTTTTAAATAACTTTACCACAATTTGGTGTAGGCACACACTGCCATGTACATCATGTCTGATGTCGTTCACATGACACATAACCGTATCTGAGGTTATATTTTATGAACATAATTTAAGGACTAAGGAGGTTGAAGGTTCCATTAGGTAGCCTCCAGAGAAGTACTTAGCAGATGAAAAACTTGAAGAATAACTAGGTCAGATTCCCTTTGTTTCTCTGAAGAGGTACTGCAGTGACTCAAGTGTTAAAAATACTAAAAAGGCAACTTCCAACAAAATCGATCATTCAGCAGCAAAAACTGGTTTTTCAATTGAACAGCAATAGTTGTTTATAAACTTTATTGAAAAAAATAAGACAAACATAAATTGAAGTATCACCTTATATGAGAACAAAATTAAAATTCGACAGGCAGAATAAAATCCAATATTACACAATATTATTGATTAAGCATTTTTTACATCAAAAATGGTATGTAAAATTAAAAGTAATTCCGATGCAAATAAAAACACGAAAAGAAAAAAAACTGCCTGTGTGCAAAATGTCGATATAAATACAAAATAAAAACACTTTATAAAGTCAACAAAATATACTACAACCCAAAATGTTTTATTTTATTATATTTTTTTCAGACTTTAAAAAACCAAATGGGCCTTCAACAGAATAGTCTCTTTCCGAAAAAAAGTTTCCTGGCGTACCGCTGCCATTAGTCATAAGTGAAAACAGCATGGCCGAGAGGAAACTAGAATCCAAATCGCTAATTTATCCGTCCGTTAAAAATTCTGCTTTGTCGAAGACCATGAGCAAAAAAGAAAAAGAGAAAAACAATCAGCGCATATTTACAAATAAAAATAGCTAAATGAATTATAATGACTACGTATAGAATATTATATACAATTAATATAGGAAAAATAACTTTTTTATATTAATATAACCAACCTACATCAAATTTGGCCACTACCTTGATTTTAAACATTGAAAAGTATACCAACTGTAATAAGAAAAAAGCTGTACGTTTACTAATAAAATGTTCGAAATTTAGATTTGAGAAATTTTGGGAATGACAAAATTAGGCAGTGTTTTGAAGTTTTGAAATGTCGGGAAAATCATTCCTCTGGAACATTGGTCAACACCCCGAAGCCATTGATGACAAGCTGCTCGTTGATAAGAACGACCTGAAAAATTCAAAAAGATATTAGTTTTTGATGAAAATTGATTTTTAGAGCTTACTTCGTGACCATTGGACGAATAGAGATAGACTAGTGGGGTGAAGTCTTCAGCGTAGTCGTATATTTGGGCTTGAAGGATTTGACCAAGAGTGAGATTTTCGACGAAAATTTTCGCTTCTTCGCTCCAACCTTCTTCGTCTAAAATGATATGTATATAAGAAAAACTAAAAACATAAATTTAAGAAATAGTTTACCTTTAGGGGCGACGTTGGCCAAAACGCATTCAACTGCTTGAAAAGGAAGAGAAAGAAGGTCAGCTCTGATCTGCCTTAAATTCGTGACAGGAACTGAAAGGTAGCCGCCGTAATCGAGGAATCTCACGGTCGACACTGAATTTTCATCATCGACAGTCATAATCTGCGCTCTGTACCAGCCGCTTTCAGTCGGAACGGCGCAAATAGCGTCTAAAATTGCAATTTAAGATATTTTTTTTACATCAATAAGGCGAAGACGAACCTTTGACAGGAGTCTCAAGGACAGGGGCTTCTTCGGACGTATAGAGCGAGTTCATGAGCTGGTTTAATGTGGCGAGTGAGGAGTACGTCGGGTGCGAAGGCTGTTGTAAGAAGAAATGAGCGGCAGAAATCAGACTTGATAAAATCACATCGTTATTTACACCTTCAACTAACTGCAACTGTAATCAAAAGAAATACGTTGTTAGTTCTTTTAAAGTCAAATATACAACATCAGAGATTACAAAGATTTGAATTACTCACGCAAATTGTGGGTAGAGGCTGGGAACTAACCCGATACATTATGGTCATACACAAATAGTGGTATATTGGAACACTATTGGTCCAGCCAAATGGGTCTTCCAAGAGCCATGAAGCCCAACAAATAATGGAGCAATCTGTTCAGTTCTTTGCTTAAGCCAAGGATTTTGATTATCCTTTAATAACCATAAGCTTTTACTCAGAAGTTGATCTCTGATCTGCCTTCTTATTGCCCAGGGACATAGTGGACTTAGTTTGCACTTCTTCCAGAGCTTTTGAGCAGTGCTGCACTACTGCTCTCAGGCCAAGCCACTTACAGTCCAGCCTGTCTTATTTTTGGGCCACCTTACCTGCTAAATGCTGCACCATGCCTGAGGATACATTTAGCCCATCCTATCCGTTCAGTGCAGCCAGAGAAAGAAGTCCCCGACTGGGACTAAGTGGCATGTTTTGTTGACATTACTTTCAAGGCATTCAAGCAGTGCAGCACTATTGCTAAGGACAACTCAGGCCCTTTTAATGCAGCCCATCAGAGAATAAGGCTGGGACTTACAGGAGTTTTCTGTTAACATTCCCTCATGGGCATTATAAACAGTGCTGTTAACACCTGAGGACACCTCAGGCCCAGCCATTGCTTTCAGTGCCATTTCTAAATCTTGTTTTGGCAAGTACAATCCGGTGCCATCAGTGCACAGAGAATTTCAAGCCAAAATAAAGACAAATTCCAAGATCAATGAAAATACCAGAATCCTTCCAGAACATAAATAATTAAAAAATTGAGTTTTAAATAATAAAATACTTACATGAAAATCTTCCATTTTTAAAGGAGGAAAATTATTTATTGTGACGAAAGAGACTTTTTCTAAAGTTAAAGTTGGGAAACGACGAAGTGGGAATTTTTGTCTTATTTTTGCTAACGCTTTTTCAATGTCTTGTTGTGTTCCTATCAAAGAAAAATAGAGTGAATAATTAATATGGTAAACTAATTCAATAACTTACCTTCAATGGCACATATTTTAAGTTTCACCGTATCTGGATGCCTTTTGATAAAAATGTTAGTTTGTGTGCTGGTGCGAATTTCGTGAAGGAAGGACCCATGCCTGCCTATCAAACGACCAACCATAACCTGCAATGAAATTTTAGTTTGGTGGAACATAAAATAGGAAAGACGTACTTGAGGTAAGACGAATTCGTATAATGAGAGATTTGGTGCATCACCGGCGAGACTGCTACCGCCAGCAGGCGTTCGAGAAGGTGAAGTAGCGACATCACTGTGACCTTTACCGCTGTCACTTGAGCCTTCGCTGTGAGCGTCGCTGAAATTACTTATCGAAGGACTAGCTAGCATGACTTCTGATGGACTGTGATTTGCTGAATCTCTCTCAGTACTTTCTTTTTTCTCATCTTGAATTTTCATCGAGTCCAATTCTAAATTGGCCAACTTCTCGACAAGTTCACCTTGCTCGACTTTCTTCATTTCGGGATTCTCTTCGACTTTTGGCTCCTCCTGAGAGTCTGTGTTGACGCAGGTGACTTCGGGGGCGACCTCGATGAGCTCGACTGTCTCGTCGCAGCTTCCTATCTCGACAAGCGCGACGTTGAGAACTTCGCAGAGTAAATCGGCTTTAGTCTGTACACTCTCTCGGCAAGGAGTTTTAACGTTAAGTGTACTGTCCGTAGTCCCACCAGGGTCTGTATGACTGTCTCGACGTCTCCGGCGGTGCTTTAACCAAAGCAAACCGACAACAACTAAAGTTGGTATGCTTATCACTAACACTCCTCGCATGGACCCACGTGGCATTCTCCACAAATAGCAGTGGTTCCCTGCAACAAAAAAAATTCAAAAAATCAAAATAAGAAGCAAGAGCCAAATTAAAAATAGATCTAGACTATTTATTGGATAGGGCACGGATCTGACGTAAAAATATATTTATTAAAAAAGTTTCATATTTTTATTTTCCTTATTTAAACTCTTAAAAAGGTTGACAACCATAAAAATTATGTATCTCGAATGAATATGTAATTAACTTGTCGAAAAAAACGACTAAAATGCACAACGGCCTTCGTTATAAAATGTCAGGGATGGTGAAAGAAAAAAGGCTTTCAAAACGTCACGATTTCTTGTGAATTCTTCAATTGTCTGGAAAAACGAAGATCGAGAGTCTACAGCAGAAGCTATAACTTGAGGAGCCAATCAAATGGTGAGCCACTGGAGGTTTATTTATCTAAAAACGAGTAACTGCGGCTAAAAACACTCAAATAAAACTAAAAACGATGGATTTTTAACGTTTGACGATGTGTGAAGATTCAACCCTAAGGACAGGGTGGGGAGATGAGAACAAGTTATGTCTAAAATGGCATTACTTTTTCTCAGCTTCCTGTACACCAAGCAACTTAAAATTTGGCACAGATCTTCTTCAACATGTCAAGAAAAAGCCCTGAAAATTTCAAGTTGATCAGTCCACAGGAATCTGAGAAAACTCCCTTTTGAGTTCCAAAATACTGTAGTCATGCTACAGCGCAAAAATTTGATAACTTCATCTATTACATTAGGCACATTTGTGCCTCCACCACATTAGAGGGATTTAAGGAAAATAATGTAAGGGCCCGAAAAAATTGGCATTTAAACGGAAAGGTCAAATTTATACACTCAATTTGAGGACGACCAGATAAAAAACGAAGGATGAGAACCAGTCCGGCGACATTTTAAAGACTAAAAAGGCCGTTCTCGACGTTTTCTGTAGCAGAAATGCCAAGATTATCATAACCATCGGCACAAATTGTCTTCAGGATCGAAAGTCCATGCGTTTCCTGGCGGGTTAAAAAAGAAAAGGGAGGTAAAAAGAAAGAAAAAAAAAATTCCCTCGTCCGTTCCAGCGACTGTCTAATGGTGTACATAAAAGGAAAAGTTGGGAGACAAATAGTAATAGGAACAGTGGTCTTTCTTGATATAGAGAATGCCAAGATGAAGCCACACCCCAGAATTACAACGTTACAAAAATTTAAAACCGGTGAGGGAAAAACAAGTAGTTTAATAAGACGTTTGAAGGATTTCTGAAAAGGAAAACTTCCAACAAGAAGGGGGGCAGGGTTGACCCTGTACTTTTCCTAACTTCAAATTGAGAAAAATTACGTAAAAAGGTATCGGCGCAATATTTGTCGATAGATAACACCTCCTCGAGCTTGAAGAGGGCTTTTTACTTTTTTATAAAAATTAATTATACATTTTCATAACTCTCGTTCCGCCCTTTAACTATTCAGAATACTAATTACGTAAAAGAAATATTATTTTATAACATAAAAGACCTAAAAATCCAAGGGAAATTGGTCTATTTCAGAATTTAATTCGTGGAAATTTTTCCCGGAAAAGGAAGGGACGTTATCGTTTTATCGGTTTTTTTTTTCAATGGATAAAAAATGGCGTTTTTTTTAAACGTCAACAAGCTTTAAGGAGGGATGGAGGACCAAACTGCCATAAAACACAAAAATTGGTTAAAACTGTCTCAAAATTGAAAAAAACAACACGTTTGGAATGCCAAAAAACGTGAAAAATGGTCGAAAAGCAAGCCTCGAAAACCTAGATATAAGATATTAGAAACCGAGATTTAACTGCATAAAACATGTTAAATTACTCAAAATTAAGTGGTAATTGCGACAAATATTCCATAACACTGAAAATGGCACAAATATCAGTAGAATCTGCCATGAAACCGTAAAAAATGGCTTCAAACCAAGTTGAAACTTCCAAAACCGAGTAAATATGGCTTTTTTTGGCGTAAAAAACGTTATAACTGCCACAAAAAGTGGAAAAAAAGGTCCTGAAAACAAGTTGAAACTGCCACGAAAAAGAGAGAATTTGTCAAACCCCAGTGAAAACTGCCACAAAAAGGGAGTGTAGACTGTTTTTGGCTAACGACCGGCGAAATTTATACGTCAAATTACCCTTTAATTAGGATTTTATAAGAAGAAAGTATTGTTTTTTTATGGAATAAGTGGACGGAGGAGTTGAGGCGTTGTTGCTAAGGAGAACCGGTTTCCGTTCCCGAGGTTCCACTAACGAGTGTGTCCACTCCCGAAATCAAAATCGCCAAGATTCCCCTCCCTTCTACCCAACCGCACTCGAAATTCTTATCAAAAGCCTCAATGAACGAACAAAAAAGAAGCCTTGGGGGATCTCGAACCGCATAAAACTTCCTCGCTCAATAATTTGGGATTATTAATTCTTCAGGTCGTCTACCTAGAAAGGGTCTCGAAGGTTTAAAACACCGAGAAAACGAATTAAAATGAAAAACTGTAAAGGGAGTGAGTGTTTTGTTTAATAATATCTTCGGTTTTTATTTTGGTCCCTCCTCCTACGTTCGCTGGATAAGGGCCAGGCTGAGAAAGCGTGAAAGCATTGGCATTCACGAAGAATCTGCACCGTTTCCGGAATACGCGAAGGGGCAAGGTCGAAATTTAGACACAAAATTGTGTTTTTCGATCCTTCCGTATCTAAAATAAAAGAAATCTCGAGTGACCTTCGGTTCTGCCATTGGGGAGACAACATATTCGACTCTCGTTATCGCTTTTTTTGGCCCCGGCGAACGGGTTCGTAGATAGCGAACGGATTATTGGAGGAATTACATAAATAAATAAACGATTCGTTCGTCAGGGGGTCACGTCGAGTCGTGCTCCCGCGGGGACGAGGAGTCGTTTCTCTTCGACAACTGCTTTGTGGGAAACAAATGATATTCTGACCCCTCCTCGAGTTTCGCAAGACAAAAGGAAAATATTCTGGCCCATTAGTCTTTCGATGATAACGACAGTTCTTGTGGTCAATCTTATCGACATGGTTTTTATACTCGCAGGAAGTTACTCTCCTTAACAAAATTACATTTAAACGTCTTCTAATCTAAAAACAATAAAATGGACAGTGTACGCGAGAAAAACATGAGTTTAGTCATAGAAAAATGGAAAAAAAACCACGTTAAACGTGTAAAATGAAGTTAAAATTGCCAAAAATTTAAGAAATAACTAAGAAACCTAGTTAAGACTGCCAGAAAAACGTAAAAATGGCCAAACATCAAGTTGGAACCGTGAGAAGTGGCTCAAATGAAGTTTTTACTGCCAAAAACCTTGAAAAAGCTCAAAACAAAGAGTAGACGTCCAGAAAAACCCGATGATCAACATGGGACAGCGTTTGGGTCACCTTATCAACATATAGGTTTTTCGTCGTCCTTTAATCTAAAAACAATAAAATGGATGACATAAGCAAAGAAAACACTGGTTTTATCATTCAATTCGGAAGTTACCCATAAAAAAGATAGAAATATGGCAACAAACCAAGATAAAACTGCCACGTAAACGTGTAATATGTCTAAAATGAAGTTAAAACAGCAAAAAATGTAAGAAATAGCTCAAAAACCTAGAGCAGACTGCTGGAAAAATGTAAAAACGACCAAAAACTCAAGTTGAAACCGCCACAAAAACATGATAAATAACCATAAACAAAGTTGGAACTAGCAAAAAGCCTTAAAAGTGGCTCAAAACCAAGAGAAGAACGAGAAAGGGGCTCAAAAACCAAGTTGTTACCACAAAAAAGGCCTATAACCAAGAGTAAACGGCCAGAAAAAGGTAAAACCACAAGTTGAAAGCTATATGTACTGTCAGAAATGATGCACATCCAGCAGTCAGGTGAAACGACTTTTAAATATTTAGAAAGAGAAGAGAAAGAGAAAAGCCGAAACGACTGCGGTTTCATTAATTCCGCTAATAATCCACGAGGTACGCCGACCCGCAATTTCGGATTCGGGAACAAAAATCGCCGCCGATTGTCTCTCACGAGGCGGTCGGAGGAGGAAAAACCTCGGAATGGGGGCAAAAGAAAGGGCACTCAGTGAAAGTTTTTCGCAGGGTGTGGACCCGGCCTTAATTAATAATTTTAATAATTTAAACGAAAATATTTTTTTCGCACTTTTACTATATACGGGAGGCAAAAAACGAGAGCAAGACAATAGTTGTTGTTTTTGCACTCTTTTTTAGCTGATTAAGGTTCCATGTTGAACGTCGTAATAAAAAATCTCATAACGTCAGCTTTTAATTAATCAACATGTCCGATTTGTACTAAGAGGGAACAAAAAAGATAAAAATATTTCAAAATGTAAAATTTTTTAAAAGTTCATATAAATTCTTAAAATTGACACAATTGGGTTTAATCAAGTGTTGCCATTAAATCCAGGGTAAACTAGCAAAAAATTAAAATATTGTTTTGATAATTCGTAGGACCTCCAAGGTTGACAATGAGCGAGATTTTAATCTCAATGAGGAAAAAAATAAAAGATAAAATAATCGAAATTTGGGTTAACACTTGCGCTTGTTCGATTCCTCATTTGATTCCTAAAACGTATAATTTGCAAAAATTTCACAACCGGTTTCTCAAAAGTCCATTCAATCGACTTTCCAGACGATTTGTAATTTTGATAAATTCAAGAGGCATTAATCCTTTAATTAAACGATAAATTTTTTTTCTTTTTCAAAATAAAATGATGAGCAAACATAAATTACCGAGATTTGACAAAAATAGGCATTAAAAGTCGAGATAAATCTTTTAATTACGATAGATAAAAGATAAATGCAGAAAGGAAAATTTTTTTAAAAAATTTAAAAAACCTGACCTATGTAAACTTGAGTGAACCAGAGGAGGTAATTTCAGTAAATAACCCGCTTTTACGAGAGTAGACGGTTATTTCTCAGATCACTTAATACGGGACGAGGATTCTAAAAATGAACAAGAAAACAAACATCATGGATTTCGTTTTATTTTCGGAAAAGAGCGAAAACCTCTTTTTTGTGGAAGTCAAAAGAAGTCCACCGAAAGGACAAGTAGTTCTGGTAATTTTAGTCAAACTTTTGAGGTTTTTATTGCAATAACACAGCGAAAGGGCTTAAAACTGCCACAAAGAGCAAGAAAATTTCCAAGGACGAGTAGTTCTTGTGCGAAAAGCCTAAAGACTTGTGGACGAAATGCGTTTTTTTATCAAGGTCTAAGGAAGTAATTTAAAAAATGCATTTTTCCTAACATAATAATAATTATCGAGGCGTGGTTAAACCGGTACGAAATGTCAAAAGGCAGATCGGAAAAATTAAAACGGCGTGGGGAGGTTGTGTAACAAACATTGTATAATGTAAGCCGAACTAGGGTGTAGGTACAGGGATAACGGTGCTCGCAGGACGAGGAGGTTGCCGAGGGTTCTCCGTTTAAAAACCACGCGGAGGGCAAGGTCAGTCTCCGCCATTCGAATTTACTAAGATACGAGTATCACACCACGGGATTTTTATAGCGGACGTCGTAATTTGCACAGAATAGAAGACATTGAAATGGAATTGGAACGTCTGATTCAAAGAATCAACTGAGGCCCGAAAAAAGGTAAAACACTAGTGACAATCTTGACCTCCTGAGTACAGTGAAGATACGGGCGGATGTTAGTCCAATTAGAAACGGCAATTAGTAAACTACGGACGTTGATCTTCACAAGAAGGATAAAGTTTTGCACTAAGGCGCATTTTACGTCTGGCCCCAATTTTTTTTTGTTGGCATCCCTCATATTTGGCACGGCCCCCTCTTCCTGCTAAATCGTGTTATAAAGTTTTTAAAAAGAAAGAATATTTCGTAATTGTTCCGGCTATTGCCACACGTATAGCATTTAAAGTTTCGCGGACGAGTGAATGTCTTCGGCTATAAGGAAAAGACAAATGCAGCTTTAGGCGAATTGTTTCCTCAGAAAACCCAATCGAAAAACGTTTTAATAATGATGTTTTTTTTTTCTTGAATGCCACAGAGAAATTGCAAGAGGGTTATCTTCACCAGCCGGCCCTTTCCAGACGGATGCTCCTAACTACCTGCCACTTGAGCAGCAAAATCTAAAAGATCCACAACTCAACATTCACTTGACATTTTCGTCTTTTTAACTCGAGCCGAAAGGGTATAAATTACCAACTAGTTTCGCATGACGCTGAAAAATTATGCCGGTGATTTGGGACGAAAAATCTGAAGATTTCAATAAAAATAAATTTTGAAAGGGAGCTCTCGATCCAATTAACGATCGAGACCACACCCTGGAAGAAACCGGACTCCTCCAGGGAGGACACACGGCCCCCACAATATTTTATTCCCACTCAGGTTGATATGAAAAAAATTGATAAGAAATAAGTGTTCCCAGAATTGTCAAAAAGATAATGTAAATTACAGTTTTTCAGCTAAATTCTCCTAGCGTAACAAATGCATGACTAAACTTAAATCGCTGTGTTATATAAAATTAACGTGTATAAATTGCTAATTAAAGCTTAAATGTCAAATTTAACGAGCGAATTGACGAAATAAAATTATTTTTTTTGTTCACATGGCCTACTTTTGCCCTTCCGGTGCACCACGTGGTCTCAAGGTTCCTATCTCACGATTATCTACAAGGGTTTTAAAAAAATACGCTTAGGGTTGGCACCTTTACTTTCGCTCCAATATCCGCGTTTCACCATACCTAGGGCTTTCAAATATTCCTCCCTTGTTTATCGCATAATCCAATTTGGTTTCTTAATTCGTGAAGTCGTTAGGAAATTCCCCATTAACCTAATATATAAAAGATGGACATATTTTGCTATTGACAACGAGGAAATAAAAACACAATGATGCCAAGAACAGGTTCTACCTTGAAAGATAAAAGTTGAGGTTATTAAAATAGTGAAAATCACGTTTTATTGCAAAATTGAAACTTGTCGCTGAAAACGAAGTTAAAGGCAATTCCGAAGGGGTAACTCGATTTGACCTAATTTAGGATTCGAATCCCCTAAAAAAATTAAATTACACGGGTGAAAACCGATGATGAGTTTCATGTACCACCTGTGGCTTGATTCAAGGACATCTCCAGGATTTTACCCGAGCCGGTTCGCCGGAAAGGAACAACAAAAGGACTTCCACAAACACCTGGCCCTCCGAACCTAAGAAACTGGGAAGGAGGGCTTATAGGAAAAGTACTAGCAACATATTGTTAAAAAAAAAGGAGAGAGAGAAAGAGAGAGAAGACCCCATGCGTACCCCAGGTAAATGCGTAGTTTTTCGATGCCCTTGTGAACGACCCGCTCCGAATCCGCACACCGGTTCCATTTTTTCACATTATAAATTTTTTTAAATTACATAATACTCATTAACTGAAATAGAAGTAATTAAGATAAGTAATTTAATAAAAAATGAGGCCAAAATTTGTTATCATTTGAACCATTGCCACGTATGGTTTAAAATAAGGATCAACTCACTTTATTCATGATTGCTGAAGTAATCCAAACGTCCAACTTAACGAATTAATTATATAGATAAGTGAAGATAATTATTGAAAGTAATTGATTTATCACACAAAACCCCGTACTGGACAGAAGTCGAATACAGACTGGGAAAGAGAGTGCCGGCCTGAAAGGAAGAATGTTACCACGTGGTGTCACACACCTCTTGAAGGGAGAACGCGCATGCTCGAACCCCAGCGCTCGAGTCTGAAAGGTCCCCTCTTTTTCCTCAACCTCGGGTACTCGATCCTTTATTTTTTTTACACCCTCCCGTAAATTTTGCAGACAAGGGTGGGCATTTTGTACCATTTGAGTAAACGCTGTGGTACAAACAAAAATTTAAGGGACTACTTCAGGCAGTTCCCCTGGAAGGAATTCCACAAGAATGGAGGTATACAAGGCCCAGTAAATAATTTCTGAGTACTCAAATATAAGTAGGTAAAACAGGAAACGATTTGTTTAACAGTTAAAAAGGTAGAAAATCAATTAAAAGCCTTTAAACCAAAGAATAAAAGTAACGTATTGCTCAATCAAGTCTCCAACTGGGCAGAGGTAACTTCTTTATTCCTTCTAGGGTCTACTTTAATTGCAGACCGGAGTTACCATCTCCAGGCATGCGGTCGAAGGAAACTCGGGTTAAATTACGTCTCTATGATTTTTTAAAAATGGAGAGAAAGATGGTCAGGGAGAGAGGATAAAAAAAACCCGAAAGAAAAGCTGCTAAATGAAGGGGAGACCGCATTTCAAAACTGAACTAGATATTCACTCATGGATTTATAATTTGTACACTTCATTGCATAAAGCATTTTTTTCCCTACATTCCATATTAAAAATATGGATACTCAGACTAACGAATCATGACGCAGCGAAGTCTTAAAAATTTGTCCAATAGTACAATACCATAAGTTATTTGGATATTGGATATCACTATGTATGTATACCTATCCAAGTTTTTCGATCTAGAAGTTGGAGCACTATGGGGTACTTCTCAATGCATCATAAGGAACTCGAGGAGGATACTCGAGAAATTCATGATCGGTGGATTATAATATGCAATGATAAGTAGAAACTACATGGGATAGGTAGGAAAGTACTCTAGCAATGCATCATAAGATGGATAGGCACCTAATCACGCAATGGACGATAGGTTTTTTACTCCAACAAGATGTTTTTGGCCATCGCTTCCTTGAGATCAGCAGTGCCCCAAAATAAATTCTGTTCTGCTGAAACGGTGGTTTAGAATCCTAACAGAGAAGTTTGACCACTACCTAAATATTGTTATTGAGTTTTATTCTAAAAAGGAAATGTGAAAGCTTTTTATAATTTTCCATAAAGAGAACTAACGGAAGGATGTCCTGTCAAAACGATTTTGGTGTTCCGACCTTTTTTTTGCGCATGTCTTAGGTTAAATAAATGAAAAAAATGTATAAAAACGGAATATTGATGAAAGGTTTGATAGGAGTTGCTAGACACCTAGTGGAAGAACGTGAACGGCAGGATTTCCTATAAATAAGACATCAACAAGGTAAATAGGAAAAATATTTCAAGGGCGAACCGTCCACTTTCCAAGTCCATTTTCGTTATTATTTAAAGATTTTTATTTTATTTTTTGTCACGTTAGAATGCGCTATTGAAATTCGTACGTGGATTTTTATTTCAATAATTGCTCAAATCGATTTTTGATCTATTTGAATATAAACAAAAATCAGACTCGTTTGCACAGCTAAAACAACACGATTTTTGCCAAAAGACACTTGAGAAAATAAGAAAGAGAAAAACACCCGACGTTATTATTTCCATCGATTTGTAGTCGCCGCACAACGAGATTTCACGTGAATTTGGCACCGTTCAAAGGATCAATTTCCAATTCATCCTACGTTTTAAGAATAGGAAAACTTTTCCTCGTCTAGAAAATTGTTTTTCGACGATAAAGTTCACAAATTAATCAAGATGAAAGCGTGGGATTTAAAAATCGAAATGGAAATAGAATAAGGAAATAAAATCGTTTAAGTTTATGTTGTGTGCTGCACAAAATACGCAAATATTGTGGAAATTGTCCATTGGGGGAAAGCTTGAAGGTACATGATAGGTACTCGCGGAATGGATTTGGGCAGGGAATCCCCAATGCATGATGGGTAATCATTGCAAGATTTGCTTCCTTTAAATTATTTTTCGATTTAGCTCAAATTTTCAGGGATCGTGTAGGTAAGTTTCGAAACGGTCCTCCATACTTCAAGTGGGTACAACTTGGGTACAACTATAGTTATCATTTATCAAATATCGCCCTTTTTGCTTGACCTAATGGACCGAATCCACTGAAATTTTCAGATTGCTTTCTGATGGTCCCCCAAAAGTTTCATTTTGATCGGAAAGATCGTTGCCTAAATATGAGCGATTTTCATTTCAACTGGCTTCAAAATAAGTGAAGAAGCTATCCTGACCATCAAAATTGATGGAGGTTTTACTCACGCATAGGTACTCAAGCAAGGCACTATGAGTAGGCAACACAAATGCCGTACTATTGCAAATCAAAGTGTCATTTTTGTGTTTTTATGGCTGTTTTTTTATTTTTAGACAAGGATTGCTCATTTTCATCAAGTGTATCGCAAGAATAAATTAGTCTTAAAAGTTCCCCAAACTAATGATAAGATAAGGAGACAAAACATTTTCGACTTTTTAACATTGTCTTGCGGTGTGATTGTGCTTAGCTCTCGAAACTCATTTAGATAATAAAAATTAATTAAAAAGGTTCGAAAAATTTTGAAGTGCCCTGAAGGTATGATGAGAAAGGGGGTCTTTTAACTGGTCAGCAACAGTGTAGAGGCCCCTCTTAATAATTATCGGGTGGGAGAACCGTGAAAGGCCTTCTCCGGACTTGTACCGGAATCAATTATTATTTATTGACAGAAATATGCCAACTCTCTCTAACCACCCACCGTCGGGTATTTTTATTAGAAACTAATTTAAGCGAACTAAAAAGACAATTTTAGGGGTGGGGGATTTTGATTCCAACATCGCTCGCAAATCATGTACGACAAATTATGGGTACCTAGGTACTCATGCAAAGCATCATGCATGAAGGGTACTCTCCCAATGCATCACGGGTGCTCATGATGAGTATTCGCGAAAGGCAAGATGGGCAATCTAGGAGGGGAGAAATTTTGCCATTTTCAACCACGCTCGTAAATCAAAATTACTCAAATGCGCGAACAAGTTTTGACGTTTTATTTATTGACCGGTCTGCACGTATGGCATTCTTTTAAAGAGCGCGGGGTTACGAAACGCTCTGGAATTTTATAAGCGATATTTAGAAATGACACCTAAATACGGAAGTAATCGAATGCAACGAACAAAAGTCGCAGTAATTATTCGAGAGGTGCACATTATGGACGTCTGTACGCGATACGTTTTTAAAAACAGATTAAACAAACACAAGTGTCGAGGGCAAACAATAAATAAAATGAGAAAAAACAAAAGATTATTAAAATAAAGGTAACATACCTTGAGGAGAAAATGGTGAATGCTTTATATAATTCAAGCTTTCCTATCTCCAACGACCTGTAATTTACAAATAAAATTAATGCATAAAAATCGTTTGCCTTTGATATCATGGTCAGCTAATTTTATTATTTCTGCAGGGTAACCAAAAATGGTCAAATATAGTAGAATAGTGACTTTCTTTCCCAGAAATAGTGACGCAAAAAGAGAGCTTTTAAATAAAATTGGGTGGCCCCGATTTCTAGCAAAATGAGGTACTTCAAACTAACAATAAGCCTAAACTGACAGCTTAGCCTCTATGGATCAAAACCAGTCTCAAAGGGATCTAGCGTAACGGGGTCTTAGCATCAAAAGGGAAAATTTAAAAGGCCCAAACAAGCTAAAAAGGGTTCCAAGCCAGTCTAAAAGAGGTCCAAACCACTTGAAAACTGGTCGAACCGTGACCTTTGAAGAATAGTGCAAAAAGTGAAGATCTGGCTGACAAACTCCGGGACACAACTAGACCGTGCATTATGGGTAGGCACTTTTGCAATTCATTGAAAGTCGACCGATGAGTACTAATTAGCAATTACCAATTACTAAACACAATACATTATGGGTAGGTATGTAGAAATGACGCCCAAATACGGAAGTAATCGAATGCAAGGAATAAAAGTCGCAGTTAATTCGAGAGGTGATCAATGGGTTGACAAGTTTTGGGACCCAAATAAAACCTCTCAGCAAAATTTCTCCGGATTTTCCCTGATTTTAAAGGTTCTCTCGGTTGGACACCCTCTCATAGAAAAGGTTGTTCAGATTTGAGGGAAAAAAATTCTTCAAGCTATGCGGTGCCAGATTCGTTTTTAAAATCGCGTACGTAAATTTAAATATATCTTTTGTTTGCGTTGTATGATAGCGAACGGTCCGAGAAGTAGGCTAGATCCAGAAATAATTTTCCCACTGGCACTGTTCGGCCCCTCAAGTAACAAAACACAGCAAACTTTGAGCAGGAAAAAAAATTTTAAATTAGGAGAAACAAAACAGGTTCGAAGAGGCACAATAAATTTTAACGTTTCACACAAACAGGGAGTGGACTTGCAGGAGCAGAAAAAACCTTTTTTTGCATTCTTTATGCTTTCTTTTTTTTCATTTTGCCGATCTCGAGAAAGGGCCTAACTGTTTTTACGAGTCGCGGAACATTTTTTACCTTTTTGAAATTCGAAATTTTCAGAACCGGTTTTTATGGCATTAAACCAAATACGCATAATAGTGTGCACGCATCTTACGTAAGAGACAACCCCAAAGAGAATGCAACGTTATAAAATTACAATCTCAAGGTTATATTGGAAGAAAAATTTTTTTTAAATAAAATACGTAGAGGGCGGATACTTTGGAGAGTGCGAAATTTCAAAGGCCTCAAGGTAGTTGGCGTAAGTCTTGTCTGTAGGTCGTTGTAGCCTGGCACTTGCCAAATATCATACTCAAAATAAATTATATAACCCGAACCCTTCTTCGCGAAAGCCGGTCCTTAACCTTTTTTTTCGCACCCCAATTTTCTTATATCGATAAGAATAAACTTAATTTTCTTCGATCAGTTAATAAATCACTTTCAAGAATTACAGTTAGAGCCTCCAGCAAGTTTTGCAAACTCGATCTGCAACTTTACAAAAGGAAAACATTTAAAAAATCATAATATTAATTTACAAATATTTTTTTCAATTTTTATTATTAATAATCTGAAATTGAAAAAAAAATTATCAAAAATTTTGTCTAATTGCACGATTTCTCGGGTATAAACCACACGAGCGATAAAAAAAGAACGAATTTCAAATTAATAAAAAAATAAAATCAAGGTTACATCTTGTTTTGATAATTCACTGTAAACTAAAATTCAAAAATAATTTTTATTTGAAGCAAAAATCTAGGACAGAATATGCAAAAAGAAAAAAATGGAGGGAGGTTTTTAAAAACGGCTTTTTAGATATTCGAGATCTTCAATTAACACGTTAACTCAATAGGGTTATTCACGATCTTTAATTAACACCGGTTAATCGTGTTAATCATAGTAAACTTCCCTGGGAAACTCAATAGGGGAATTCACGATCTTCAAGTAATTCTGTTTGGTAGATTTTGGGAAAGAACGACGGTTTTCCGGTCAAAAACTTTGTATGTACATACTTACCACTTACTAACTAAAAAGTTCCGTTTTTCACGAAATGTCCCGGAAAATGGTGGTCTTGGCCTACGTTTGTCCCGGTTTTAGCGGACAGTTCCTTGCTTCTTCTGGTTTTTTAAAATACGTCCCTTTTATAAATTTAGTCCACGAATACCGGCCTGTTATTAGTTATTGTTGTATCATTAACAAAAGTGGGGCTGAATTAAATGAATTGGAGCCAAATTTTATCTGGCGCGTCGTTTGATGTCGCGGCTTAGCCACAGGACATCTTCCGCCCCTATTTTTATAGTTATGATCAAAATAGAATTATTAAATAATTCTCGCGGCCAGTAATTTCCTTATCAGATCCACGTTTCTCCTCAATAATTCCGTTCTCGGATATGAAAGGTGCAGTCGATGTAGTATCTTTTTAAGCAGACCGATCGCGACGAAGATAAGAAGGACTCGTTATCGCTTAATTTATGCATAAACGCTTCTTTTCCTTTACCACAATGAATGAAAAAGTCTAGAAGGTAAAAATATCGAGTAGGTCTCCGTGAAGGGGCTTCGAAAGTTGCACGTTTGACGTCAAGACGCTCGAGTATAATTTATTGCGAAAGAAATTGCGAGGAATGTCTTTCACCGGGTGGAGGTCATGATTCTACGGCTTCATACCCTTTCTTCGGCTTCACGATCCTGAGTGAATTGGATTCGTACTATGAATAAAAAAACCTTTTAAACATCTTTTTCTTACTAACGAGCCATTTAAGACATAAGATGACTTTGCGGTTCTTTGCGTTTTGGATGCGGAACAATTCCGTCCGTAACCCAGTAACCTTTTCGCATAGGGCCTGATATGATTGCTTAGTTCACGAGCGAGAACTTTCGATAACATTGATTCGTGAGCGAGATTTGCAAGTTATATAAACCTTTTTTCATCAGCTAAACGCTTTTTGCGTTTCATAGTTATCAAGTTCGGTGACAGACGACCTTCGAAGTTTCAAATCCGGGTTCAATATCCGTTGTAGTCCAAAAATATTTTGATAACGGATAAAAATTGAAGTTGTAGTTTGATCGCTTTTTCCTTCCCATCGCATTCCAGAAGTGGTCTAAATATCAAGGTGGTCTTGAAGGAAGGTCGCCCGGGCACTTGGATCCATTAACAAAGGAGGGCGTTAAGCAAAACGACAGTCGACACGAGGTAACACACCCACCTTTGGAAATGTCAGCTTTGACATAATCTTATATTTTAATAAAATATCATTATTTCAAGTATATAAACATCTAGTGATATGCTATTTCTTCCAAATCTGTTGGAGCATTGCTATCTTCAAAACGAAGACTCTTGTGATGAGACTGATTAGTGTTTGTTTGATGTCAAAATGATAGATTTATTGACCAAGAGAACAGCTCAAGATTTCACAGATTGATAGCACGCATCAAACTTTTTTCAAGTCCCAAGGTCGAATCGCACACGGTCAATATTCTTCGCAACATCCAGTCATTGAACTTGAGAAGTCTTCGGCGTAAATTAATTTATTAGCTTGAACCTTTTTATGTAAGTAGGATAATTTTTGTTGATTTACATAAGCGGTTTATGGAGGCCAATAATGAGAAACTAATCGATAAATATTACTTAAAACGGTGAACTAATAGCCCTGTTATTGCACAAGTCGATGCTAAAAATCAATAAAGGGAAGTAAAAGTATAAGATTTTATACTTTCTCCTTTAAGCCCTTCTTAACGGTGATATTGCAGTTTGAAATTTTATCCATTTAATGCCATAGTAAAGTTTAAATCAATTTTTCATAGCGATTTAGGAGATAATACGACCAAGGATGTAAAAAATTAATTAAAAACGGTTCTAATATTGACTTTTATGGAAAATTATTTGGTTTGGAGAGTAAATAAAAAAATTTTGCGTGATAGGTTTATGGGAGAAACTTTTCAGGTAATCGATTACAGAGGTAACGTGATGTCTCGTAGCCTAGGTCTAGGTTGACGATTGTGGGGTCGCTTTTTGAACGACCCGGCCACTCTGACCTCACACACTAGTTTTCAAGTTTCTCCTTTCGTTGGCCCGGATTCGTTGGTAGAGGGCGGACTCCTCCAAATTTCATCCTGGGTCACTAACGACGCCGCGCGGGTTCGACGAACCCGCATCCGACATGCCGTGGACCCCCGAAATCTCCTTTTACCTTCTCGCCAAATAATTGGAACGACAAAACCACAAGTATTCAAACTTCGGCTTTCTTTAAAATCGTGAAAACAAATAGATTTTTATCGAGAAGTCTAATTTTTCAATAGGCAAACAAGTTTAACGAGGGGACACGCGTAAAATAAACAAGTTTTACATACTCCATACACCCACGGGTTGTCTAGCTTAGGTTTTCATGTTTAAAAACCAATATATTCCATAACTTGATAAAACCGGTACTTACTGAGAAAGGAGGAAATTCGACGTTTGGGGGTTTTCGATCAAAAGGTGAAGATCCAAATGAGGTCCGAGGGTAAAAAATTTGAAAACAGGAAGTCCCAAGGATGACAACCCGCATTGACCTCAAACCGAAATGGAACAGTGACAAAAAAAAAATCTGAAGGAAAAATTCGCGATCGGTTTGCTATAAAATTGCAAAACTTTATGAAAGAAACGCACCCCGCGGGACAAGTTGTGCAATGACTCCACACCCTCTACCGGACTCGACAGTCCTCGAGTAATTATATCGGTAGCTTTCAATGTTGTAATCCGGGTTCCAATTTCACATTCGCAGACCGAATAAATTCCGACGATGTAGAGGAATGTAGGCAAAAAATTAAAACGTCCGTGCCCAAATGTGTAAAACAAAGAAGTTAAAAGGAAACAAGGGAGGGAGATTGGTTTCTGCAAGCAGTAGAGTTGAGGAAGAAAGGAGGGAGATTGGCTTCTGCGAGCGGCCCGTTAAGAGGATGAAGGTGCGCAACGACAACACAATCAGAACACTGAATCCGTCATTTTTCACTTGACATGACACCTCTCATTGCTGGAGGAAGTGAAATCACAGCTCCTTCAATTTATCGGTCAACATATCATGGCTAGGTGGCTACGGTGGTAATGCTTGTATGTTCTGTGTAGGGTTCGGCCATGATGGGTCGACCGATACAAAGGGCATGTATTTCCTCCTGGCAAGCCATAACAGGACATGTGCAGCCCTTAGTTAGGTATCACTTAGACAACCCATAATGTCATAACCCTACATGGAAACAATACTTTGATGACACCTATCGCTACCATCCTAGGACCCTTCCTAGTCATCGGTCAACATCATGGCTGAACTCTACATAAAACCCTCAATTTTGATGACACCTCTCATTTATCATCACTGCAAACATTCATGAGATCTGTGAACTTTAAATAACCGAACTCATCATTAGTAACCACGTGAGCCGTTCACCTGGCCTATCAACAAGTTCCGTTCACCTGCCAAGACGTTTCGGAAAAAGAGACACAGCATCCTTTAAAACCTGTCCGACTTTTCCCAACTTAATCGCCTTTGTAATCAGAGGACAAAAACCTCAAATAAATCAATAAAACTTTAATTAAATCTAAGTTCAAACTAGGGAGACTCCATTTTGTACATTCTTTCGGAAATAAATAACCCCTCAACTCTGCCAAATTGAAAAGAACAAAAAACACATTCACGTTGACCAAAATTGCGAAATCAACATAAAAGTTTAAAAAACAAAGGAGTTAGGTTAGCTCAACTTTTTCGTCTCATCATTACTTATTTAGGCAATGACATAAAATAATAAGAATATAATGGAATGAAACGAATCAAATAGTAAAGAATGTAATAGAGGGAAAGTTAAAAATAATTATAATTAAACTCGAAATGTCAAGTCGGCGAATGGCGGATGAGATAAACACGGTCCGGCATGATTTTATTTCAATGTTATTAAACAAACTGTGTCATCATGTAAATTAAAAAACGGTTCAAAATTAGAATTTCTTGGATACGAAAAATGAAAGAGGATTTAAAATTAACCAAAACGAAATGTAAATCCGATGCGGCATAAGTGCGCATTTAGGGAGGACCCATGAACGAAAAACTTACCTTGAAAGAAAATAGAAGTCGAGACGACTTTTCTCTTTGAAAACGGTATACGGAGGGGAAATTCTCGATACGAGTGGACAGGAAGACACTTTGAACTCTCGAAATTTGGGTAAAGATGGGGAAAAAAAAGCCACGTGTGGAAAACTCACGGCACGGACGATGCGTCGCGGACGACGAGTGGCGAGGGGGATCGATAAAAGATGGCGGAGGGCGAGACGGCCAATCAGAATCCCTTTAACCCTCAAAAGGGGGTCGAGGCCGCCCTTTCGGTTACATTTGAAATTTTCGAGGACGCAATTTTACACAAATCTTGATTCTATAATTTATTAAATTATTATTAACGAGCTATATCACCAATCATATACATATTTCGATATTCCTCCATCGTGCATTGCTGCATTTAAATTTCGATGTATCCCATCATGGATTTTGAATATTTCCCATTGCATTTTTGATAATTTCCATCAAAGCTGCATTTTGATTTTCCCATAATGCATTTTTTGATTTCTCCCAGTGCTGTATCCCTCAAAAAGAAAAATTTGTTGAAAATTTCAAGTCCAAAGGAAGCTGAGCAAACGCTATTTCCTTCCATGGTCTCACAATTAAAGCATTTAGGTGGAATAAATTGATTTCAGCAAGACACTGTGGACTTTTTTAAATACTGACATTACTTTATTCTCATTTGAACAAATTCTTACACTATTTCGCCAATTGAGGCACAGTGAGGCTTTCAAAAGCTTGCATTTTGTTTTAGCATATTTCCAGAAAAAGAAACTTTTAAGTACAGACATTCAAATAAATAGAATTCTTTTTTTAAAATATAACAATATCACAATCACTTTCTACTGATTATTTAGTTTATGTACATTTTATGGATAGAAAAGCCTTAATTTTCTTTCATAAGAAGCTTTTCGACCTCGCCCATTTCAGTGATGGTCTCTTCGTCCATGGTGTAGCTGACGACATATTTTAAAGTGATAGGTTCCTAGAGAAAAATCAATAAGGGAAATTTTTAAGTTTTTCTTTTACCTTGGAAGGAGAGGCGATAAGCATTAGTTGAGTGATTGCTGAAGGAGGTAAAAATGGGTTGAAAGCAGGCAAAGTAGTGCTTGATGGTGGCAAAAGCCTCAGTCGACAGCACTTTGGGACGATCGGTTGAAATAAAAAGTTGTCTAAAGGGCTTTCGTTTTTACTACTCGTAGTAACAACAAAAACCGACACATCCGCCCGAGGGGAATCCTTCGCCAAATGGATGGCAACACTGATTCCATTTTTTTCATCCAAAACTTGAAACGGCGGCACTTTACCTAAAGATTTTTCAAGTAAAAAAATTTTAATTTCTATATATCTACTCACTATGTTTGATTTTGTCCAATGTTATTTTGATATCGCCTAAAGGCAAGACGACAATTTCATTCTCGTCTTTTGATTTTTCAGTTTCTTCTTTTACCGTAACACTTTCTGCATTTCCAAGTATAAGCATCATATCATCTTCTAATAAGCTCACTTGGCTACTTTCACCATTTTTTATTTCTTCGGAAACCCTAATAAGAAAATTTAGCTTCAAAATCTTAATTTTTAATTCCATACTTTTTTGAAGTTTCCAAACTTTGTTTGATTAATGTCTCGCTCAGCAAGTCTAATTCTTCAAGACCTTTAGATTTTGGAGTTTTGACTTCTAGAAAACAAAATTTAAAAGATTATACAGGGTGTTCTAGGGTTTAGAGAAAAGATTTGTGATAGGAAAATTTACCTTCTATATGATTTGAATGAGCGACTATCAAATTGTCATTTAGTGGTGGAATGTATTTCGGTAAATTACATGTAATGTTGATTGGGGATGGCTTTAAATCGCTGAAAACGTCGCGAAGAGCATCAAGGCTTATAGGCTCTTGTATTTGAGGAGCAGGAATGTCTAAAAGAATATTTCAAATTTTGACTAAATTATTTAAATTTTTACCAAGACCGGCTAAGTCCTCGACGAGAACAGCTTCTTGAGAAGGGCTAGGAGTCAGATCTAGTAAAGAAGGCGTTTCTTTTTTGGGTGTAAGTTTTAAACTTTTCGAAGTCCCTTGGCCGACTATCAACGCATTGTATTTGACGAAAGCTTCACCAAGTTCGTCATTGACGGTTAGAACTTCAGCTAAAAATTAATTAGAGCAAAAATGAGGGTTGGCAAGACGAAAATAATAAAATAAATCAATTTTGTCCAATCACTTTTTTGAAATGATTTACTTACAACAAAATGTAGGGTCAGAATTTGCATTAGCAAGTTTAAAAAGAACAGGTCTGAGATTCTGACATGAAGCATAGAGCTCTTTGATGAGTTCAAGTTCTTGCTCACTGCTGACACCAGCCTGATAATTATCAAGCATTTCGTTCAAAAGATTCCAATTGTTCCTAACCTTTTCAAGCTCAAGTTTATACCTCCACTTTTCCTCGACTCTTCTTTCTTCCTGTAGATAAAATATAATAAAGGTTTGTTCTAAAAAAGAGACTGACCTCTTTGACCATTGTTTTAATTAACTTATTGGCAGCTTGGAGATCCTGAGGGTTTTTGCTTTGAAGTAGCTTTTGGAGAAGAAGTGACGTTTCTTCGTCTTGAAGTATGGATGGTTGCTTTGCTTCTTTCACGACTTGACATGGTGGATCATCCTAAAGATTTGATAAGATGAAAATAAATTGGTTTTTTAAAAGTATTACTTGGACGACTCCTTGTTTTCTAAGCATGTCGTATGCTTCTTTAATTTTGGTCTCTCTGGGATGCTGCACGGTCCACGTGTACATGAGTTCCAACACTCTTTTCCGGACTGCTTCTGGCGTATGGGCACCCAAATATTTAGGAGAGACAAGCTTGATGAGCTCATTGAGAAAACGGAACTTTCCAACTTCGGCATGGAATGCTCCCCCGCATCGTTTCATGCAGGTTTCAAGCAAAAGCAACGCCTGCAGCGCTTCCCATTCATGAAGCGAATGGACCTTCGCTGTGATGAACTTGGCCGCTACTTGAGCACATTCAGGCTCCTTGACGACGAGGCCGCAAAAAGCGTCGATCGCCGCCGTGTCTGGCCCTTGGTTACCCGTATTGGTAGCTCTTTCTATAAAACCGGAAAATCAAACGCAAAACCGGAATATCAACTTACGTATCAAAGCTTCTAAACTGGTCGTGATGATATCAATTTGATTAGCCATAGATTTTAAAATCTGATTATTTCTTGGAGATAAAAAGTTTAGCAATAAAAAACTAAAATGAATAAAATTATTTTTATTTAGAAGGTAAACCCTTATCAAAAGGTTACGTCAAACCATCGTCAAACGTCAGAAGAATCGAATTCTATTTTGAATCCTGAATCAGCTACTTCGGCTATGTATCAGATACTTCAAAATGATCCAGCGCTTTTTGGTTTTTGAGCGCAGATTTTTGATTATATAAACCACTGTCTGAAAAGGGTCTTCTCTTGTCAAAGTGGTTCAAAATCTATCTGAAAAGTGTCTTAATCTTGTCAAAACCTGTCTGAAAATGGTCTTATTTTGTCAATACTTGTCTCAAAGTGTCTTATCTTGGTAAAATTTATCTAAAAATTGTCTTGTTTAAGTCAAAATCAGGCTGAAAAGGGTCTTTTCTTATCATAAATGCTCAAAATAGGCCTGCAAGTTGTTTTTCCTTCTCCAAAATCGGTCAAAATGACAAAATCTGTTGAAATGTATCTTATCTTGTCAAAATCATGCTGAAAATGGAACATCTTCGACAATCAAAACAATAGCCAATTTATCTACGGAAATCCGCTAAAAAAAAAAAATGTCTATGTTTTGCAAAGATGGCAACAACAGTTCAAGGGATTTTACGCAAGAGATCAGCACTGTAGCCCTGACCAATATGGCGATCAAAACAAGTTGAAGAAAACACTTAATTTAGGTAATTATTGATAAAGGAAAAATAATAACAAAATAAAAGAAAATGAAGGAATTAATTTATTTTTTGGGAATCAGAAAAAAATAGCCGGGTTTCACCCCAGGTTTTGGTAGGGAATGTTCATTTATCTGCCTTTTGCTTTTGAGTTTGTAGTTTGGCGATGTCATGTTGTTTTGCGGTAAGCGAATACCGGAATAAGGTTTGATCTGAGGGAGTTCTTTTGAATTGATCAGACTTGCAGATTCGTTGATGAAACCGGTATCGAGATTCTGGTTCTTTTCAGTTCTTAACAAAATGGCGGTTTTGGCGTCTTCGCCGTCAATCGTGGTCTTCTTGGCGTGCTCCGCTAACGTCTGGGCTTCGGTCAACAATTTCATTGTTTGGTCGACCAAAATTTTGATTAGGCGATCAGCCACTTTGGGCTCGTAGGCTAGTTTTGCTTCATTCAACATCTTCAGGACGTATTTACGATATACGTCAGATTTCTTTCTTGATTTGTCCATTGCAAAGTGAAACTGCTGACTGAATTATTGCTGATTGAACTTAGAAGACGAATAGATATGACGTAGATCATATTTGTGATGTCACAAGGGTTGCAAAGGAGCTGATCCTGGATCAGCTCTTTTGATTACTTTCGTCACAAGTTACCTCCCTCTTGTTACCTCGACCTTTTGCGCTCTTTATCAAAATTCCCTCAAAGGGGATCAAGGATCAAAAAAATAAATGTGACTTATTTTTAACAATTTTATAGATGAAATTAACTTTAATTTTGACCCTCTTCGTTATCGTCGTTTCTGCTGGAGATGACAAAATATGCAAGAAAAATGCTGAATTCGGCTTGAAGCATCTAGCTACCAAATCACCATACAGGGTCGTCGCTAACAAAGATGATTCTAAAATCAAATATTCTGGTAACTAAATTCTAATTTTTATTTCATTAATTATTTCTTATTAAGGATGTGAGCCTCTCAAAATTCATGGAGTGTTCAGGCATGGGACGAGGACACCGAAGGTAAAAACGTCGATGAAAATGAAAGAGAAGCTAAACCAGATTAAAAATATTCTTCAGTCTTTGCATGGTGACAGCATTGATAGTTCAGAAGGTAATGTACCCCAGTTGTACTTCCATCAATTAAAATTTAATCTCAGAAAGAAATATTGGTGACTGCATCAAGTATAAGAAGATACTAAAATGGGACTATCATGTCGAGGACGATGGTGAACAGATTTTGACGCATGAAGGGGAAAATGAGATGATCGAACTTGCCGAAAGATTCGCCAGTCGCTTTCCTTCTATTTTAAAACGACCATACACCAACGAATCATTTTATGTAATAATCTATGTCATTTTGTGGCTGAATGTTCAAATGTTGTTGGTTTAATCCTGGATTAGCTCTAGTATTGTTGTTACCTTAGCAACATGATAGCTTTGTTTTTGTTACCATAGCAACAAGCTAGCATTGTTTTTGTTGCCATGGCAACAAGCTAGCTTGGTTTTTTGTTACCATGGCAACAAGCTAGTGTTGTTTTTGTTACCATAGCAACAATGTAGCAAATTCTTGCCGTATAACAGCTTGGTAGGACCATTAAAATGTAAATTTATTTTAATTTCAGTTTCGTTTTACGGACACTCAAAGGACACGAGAAAGTGCGAGGAATTTCGCATTAGGTCTATTCGATCGAAAAGGCTTGAAAAAAGTTTGGTTTCCCGATCCCATCGATCCTGAACCAATTTTAAGAGTATATTCTCTCCTTAACTTTTCCCTGTTTATTAATCTAAACTTTTAGTTTTATAAACTATGCCCAAAATGGAGGGAGGAAGTCAAAAAAAGTCCTAAGTCGTCCATAGAATTGGAAGAGTTCAAGAAAAGCGAAAGGGCAACGATGGCTGTTGGAAAAATCTCAAAAGAACTTGGACTTAATTTTACTCTTGAGTATGGTATGTTTCTTGTTAATTGAGTACATTTAAGTACAATTTTTGTTTGTTTCTAGATGATGCGTTGTCTATGTATAGTATGTGTGCTTTTGAAACATCATGGAGTAAAAAGAATAAGTCACCTTGGTGTTCGGTTTTTGACAAAGAAACATATTCGGTAAATAAGCCATTTATTACTTCTTCATTGATAAAAAATAGAGATTTCATTACTCAAAAGAATTTAAAATAGTAAATTGATTTAGGTTGCCAAATATTAGGGTTAGACCCCCCCCCCCCGCCCCGAAACTGCTGTCCCCAGGGGTGTGTGGGAAAGCTCAAGATTTTTTTTTTTGTGTGCAAATATCCCCAAAAATTCGTGAAAACCTCAAAATCAACATTTGTAAAGCCTAATTTTCGTAAAAAAAAAGTAAAAAAAAAAAAAAAACCTCGAAATCAACATGTGTGAAGCCTAATTTTCGTCAAAAAACCTCAAAATCAACATTTAAAAGCCTAATTTTCGTGAAAACCCTCAAAATCAACATTAATAAATGCCTAATTTTTGTGAAAAACCTCAAAATAAACATTTTTAAAGCCTAATTTTCGTCAAAAAAAAATCTCAAAATCAACATTTATGAAGCCAAATTTTCGTGAAAAACCTCAAAATCAACATTTGTAAAACCCAATTTTCGTCAAAAAATTTCAAAATCAACGTTTTAAGTTCAATTTTTTTTTTGTTAAAAACCTCAAAATCCACATTTTAAAACCCCAATTTCATTCAAAAACCTCAAAGTTAACATTCAAAGCTTTAGAAGCAAAGGTTTTGATTTGTTCAAAGGGGGGCACACTGTGGAAAAGTTTGGGAACCTCTGTTTTTGCTGAATATATTTTTCTAAGAGCCAATTTTCTGCGCCCCTTAACTGAAAACCCACCCACACCCTAAGGTCCCAGTCCGCCCCTGAGACCATAATCCCTAATAATTAGACAACCCGGTAATATTCCACTCCCCTCCCTACATGTTAATTCTCACCATTAATTTGTTCTATTTTAGACTTTTGAGTATGGCGAAGAACTGAAATATTATTGGAGAGACGGCTACGGTTTTGATCTCAACTACAAACAAGCTTGCCCATTGGTCAAAGACATTTTTTCAAGATTTGGCTCAGACGATAACCTCAATTCAACTTTTTACTTCACCCACTCGGGAACAATTTTGAAACTTCTAGCTCATCTTGGTTTATACAAAGACCAATTTCAATTCAAACACAACACCGATGAGAAAATGCTCAAAAATCGCCTTTGGAATACTTCGTTTATCGATACTTTCGGATCGAACGTCGTTTTTATACTTTACAAGTATTTTATAGAGGCCTAAAATATTATTTACTGTTTTTTTTTAGATGTGATAAAGACTACAAAGTTTTAACAATGCATCAAGAAAGAATCGTCCGCATTCCAGGCTGTGGGGACCAAGATCTTTGCCCTATGCATCTTTTCAAAGACGTTTTGTTCTCAGAGAGCATCAACGACTGCCAATTTTCAGAAATGTGCCAACTAAAAGTTTGATCTGAAAGAATCTCATATTTTGCAAATACACAGAATTTATTTTTGAAATTTTATTTATCTTCCTCAAGGTCCCAGGTTGATGCTAAGCTGTATACTATTTTTAAAAAACCCTGAATTTCCCTTAATTTTTTGTTGGAAGGGAAAATTCTAACCTATATAAGGGAATTATCGTTATATCATAAATCAGCCATTTGGCGGCCAAAATTTTTAATTTAATTAATCTAACGTTGTTTCTTGGATTATTTTCTTTGGGAAATAGAGGTGATGGGAAAAACTGAATAGAAAAGGGAAATTTTGACAATTTAGAAGGGATTAAGCACTGCCCGTCACAAGATATGAGGTAAAGAACAAAGGACTCAAAATAAACCAATAAAATTTTAAATAAAAAGAAATTTTTTTAGAATTATATTGAGAACATAAAAACATATACATAAAAAAAATATTTATATGATCCCAATTTTATTAGCAACGTCCAATGCGTCGAAATCTCTCGCTAACCTCACGTACGCTTTTTTCTTTCCATCAGGCCTAAAAAATGAAAAAAATACATTAAAGGATGAAAGAAAAGAAAAAAAAACTTTAATTGATGGAAGTTGTCAGAAGTAGTATGCTTTTCATGAGTTTTCAATGAGATTCCCTCGAGTATCATCATGATGATTAAAGTTAGAAAAAAATGTAGAGAAATTTACCTGACGAGGGTGTTGACTTTGGCGACATCGATGTCGTACAACTTTTTGACGGCGGTGCGGATATGATGTTTGTTAGCCCGGAGGTGGACGAGGAAAACTAAAGTGTTGTTGTCTTCAATTTTCTTCATGGCAGCTTCAGTCGTCAAAGGAGATTTGATGATGTTGTAAGCGTCCATGCGGTTCCTCGTCGGGACAGATTTACGGGGGTATTTCGGTTTACGGGGAGGTTCGAACGTTTTCGGCCGTCTGAAATGGACGGACGTCCTGATCTTCCTCGTACGCGTACCATGAGACCCTTTGATCACCTTCTGTTTGACCTTGAGGGCTTTCTGGACAGTCGCCTTTTTGACGATTTTGTTCCCTTTTTGAGATTTAGGAGCGACACCACGTTTCGGCTTTTCGATCACTTTCTTGGTCGTAGGTTTCGCTGTCGCCTTCTTCGCTGCAGGCTTAGCGCCACCTTTCGGGGCCGATTTCGCACCAGCTTTCGCTGCACCCTAAAAATCAAGATCAATTAATTTGATAATTCAACAAGAAATTTTCTCTAACTAGAAATAAAAATCAGAATTTTGCTATTTTCATAAAATTCAAAGAGATTCCCTTTTAAATAAATCATCACTAAACAATTCAATGGTTGGCAACCAACTTATCACCTACAAGATAAAAGAGCTGAAAAAGTAAAAACCTTGGCAGGAGCTTTTCCGGGTGTTTTCTTCGCTCCAGCTGCTTTCGCTGCCGGTTTGGCAGCACCGGCGGCCTTCGCTGTCGTCTTTTTCTCTCCACCTTTCTTGTCTTTAGCTCCACCTTTAGCAGTCGCCGGTTTAGAACTAGCAGCAGCGGCGGCCGCAGCAGCTACTTTGGCAGTAGCGACTTTGGGAGCAGGTGCCGGAGTTTTGGAAGACTTCGCTCCAGCAGGTTTTGGGGCCGAAGTACTCGCACCGGTAGCCGGCGCTGCAGGAGCAGCAGCTGCTGCAGGCTTCTTCTCCGTTTTCTTCTCAGGCTTCTTTTCAGCCTTACCTCCTCCTAAAAACCAACACTAATTAACCAATCCGAAATAAACAACCCAAAACAACAAAAAAAAGAACAAAACATCAGAAAGTTTGTCAAGTTTCAATCACTATCTTTCATAGAGATTCCCTCAAACTGAATCATCATAGCAAACCGATGGATGTCACCACCATAAACATCAACTATAAATTTCATATTTTTACATTTAATTGGCAAATAATCAAAAATAGCATCCCATTTAATCTATTATGAATAAACAGAAAACGCAAATTAAATCATAAGAGGAGAACAATCAAGTTTTTGTGGAACCGCGTGGCCCATAGCGTGTGAGGTTAGCCCGGCCAAATGCAGTGCGATTACTTACCCCAACTATGGATAAAATGCAATGAAATAATCGAAATTAATTAATGAGAGAGATTATCAATAAAATAAGACGTTAAAATGTTAAATTACCTGCTTTCTCCGCTGGTTTGGGTTTCGGTGGCATGATTCTAAAATCGATCGAACCACGGAGGAAACACGCAACTTGAAAAAGAGAAACTTGGAAAGGTTTCGTTTGTCTTCCGGCCACGGCTACTTTAATCAGCTTTTTTTCCCCTAAATTAGTATTTTACTATTTTAAATAAAATTATAGATTCACCTAATTTTTAAGGGATTTAAATTGAATATTTTATCAAAATACTTATTAAAATGCTGCTTCAACAATGGTGTTTAGTGGTGATATTTAGAACTATTTTAAAGGAGATTTTTACAGACCTATAAAGTTCCCAATCTCTCGCGGCCAGTGTTGCCAGATCAGGCCCAAAAAGGTAGCCAAATCCCGGAAAAATAGCACAAAATTGTAATGCTGCCAAAAAAACCAAACTTAGAGCCTAGAGGGATTACAGTTAGGTATGCCAGACCCAGGCCTTAAAAAGTAGCCCAATTGGCCATAAATCGCCCGAAATGGCAACTCTGATTCCGGCTACCAAAGTTTGGCAAAGTATGAAGTACCTAGAACCTATAGCATAGGGCAATGATGCAAAACAATTTGAGAGGAATCGCCCAATATGGCAACAATATGCCATATAAAGTAGCCCAATCTGCAATAATTGGTCATCCTGATTTCTGATGAGTCTTGACCAAAATTGGGCAAATTGTAGTTGCGCCCAACTTTGCTCTCGGCAGTATAAATTTTCCCGATTCCCAATAAATTGCCTCAAATGAGAAAAAGGCGCCCATTCTGACACCTGAGACGTAGTTCGAGGTTTCATCCTCGGTTACCAAAAACTAGGGTGTCCGCCCCTTGAAAAAATTGCCTGTCTAAAATTTTGAAGTGCACTCTAGCAAAGGTGGGAAATTGGGCTATTAGTCTCAAATTTGGCCACTTCATTAAGCCCAATGCCATTTTTGGAAATTAATCGCATATCTTTCCACCCAGTTCATTTATCTTTTTGGGCGGTTACCTACCGTCATATAGGTAATATAAAATGGTGAATTTTTGCCAGATTATTCGATTTATCGCGAATTTGGCTACTTTATATGTACTGCCAAGTTGGGAGGAATAAACAAAAATTTTCCCAGACCATATCTGCACCAATAACGCATCAGTTTTGCTGTTTTTCTGAAAACTATATGTATACCTACTACAAGCATCTACAAGACATGAAAGTTTTAAATTTTTAATCGTTTTGAAATGACCTTAGGACGTTCACCCGAGCGTTTTTCCTTTTTTTCGAGCTTGAACAATTGCGTGCTTTATGCGAAGACCCTGAGAAGCAATAATGGGCTCCCGCGGCCGCCTTCCCGCTCCCACCCACAACAAACGCGGAGACTGAGTCATCTGGGCTTCAAGCAGAACGGACACATCGTTGTCATAGTTACGTTAGCTTTTAGGGGAAAATACGTTTTAAAAGAAGAAAAATGCTTTTGAATTCACCTACGCTAAATTCACGGTGCAATGGTTGAAGAAACGTTCAAAAAATGCATTTCGATCTTCGCCCAACCCTACAATATCTTCGCCACCCCTTACGAAAGCGAATTCAACAAAAGTGTCGCTGACTACTGCAGAAATCCGTTCACTGGGGACATGAAATGTGGAAAAATTGTCTTCATTGGCGATGTTGGAGTTGGAAAAACTTCAATAATTTTGAGGTAAAGATATAACATCAATTACCTATGTCCTTGCACTTTGGTCAAGAAACAAAAAATCTTGTTCATTAGTCATTACTGGAGATATTTTAAGATCTATAATGAATGTTAATTAATGACTAGAACGAAATTTACAAGGCCAACCGATTTTTTTCTAACGATTCTCATTTTTCAGGTTTTGCCAAAGCATGTTCATGACAGAATACAAGCCGACGATTGGCGTCGATTTTGAAGTGGCCAAATTTGAAATCCTCGGAGTTCCTTTTAGTCTTCATCTGTAAGTAATCCTGTAAAGACTTTCTCCTTCATTTCATTTTGATTCCAGTTGGGATACGGCAGGGCAAGAGAAATTTAAATGCTTGGCATCATCTTATTATCGTTCAGCTCACGGTAAATTAAAATTAAAAATAACTTTTTGCAGTCATAGTTATAGTTTTCGATGTCACAAAAATGAGTTCGTTGGCCAACTCTGTGGAATGGTTCAAAACTGCGATGAAAGAATACGATCAAGATTGTCTTCCTTATATCATGCTCGTCGGAAACAAAATCGACGCCATCGTAAGTGCCAAAGAAGTTGATGACGTAGTATTGCACAGTTTTGGCATGTCCCAACAAGCACGCGACCCAAAATTGGAACCTTCATTTTCATTTTCAAACTGTTCTAGAACGTTTCCAGGCAGTTTTAGATCATTTTTGACTTCCTTTTTTGGACTTTTTGGAAAGTTTTCAGACAGTTTGAGAATGTTTTTGGACCTAATTAGACGCATTGGGACCATTTAAGTTTTAGGCTCCCCTTCATAACGAACCTAAAAATATTTAAATTATAGAATCCGATCGCGTACGACAAAATTGAAGGCTACGCCGAACAAATAGCAAGCCATTTAGAATGCGAATATTGGCCAGTATCTTCCAAAACAGGAGCCAACATCACTCGACTCTTCTTCAGAATCGCCAGCTTCTCTTTTCAGTCCTACATCTCAAAAGAAATTGTCAAAGACGAAGAAAAAACCATCGGAACTATTTGTGGGTATATGCAATTAAAAAGGAATATTTCATCCCATTTTTTTATATTTTTTTCAGCGCTTCATAGCAAAAGTTCAAAAAGAAAACGACACAAAACATGCAAAAGTAATAAATGTAATAATTAATTTTAAAAATAGTATTATTGATGCTAGTCCTAACTGTTGTCTTTCATCAAGATCAGTATTTTGTATATCAATAAAATTTAAAAATAAAAAAATAACACACGTGGTTTTACTCTATGACAACACTGATTGTGGGAGGAAAAGTTCGAACTTAACAAAATGTATTTTCAATAAAAATTTAAATATAATACGAGTTTAAAATGTGTAAACTCGTATAATTTTAGCGAGCTTTTGTACAAAAATGTCGGTGTTGGAACATTATGGTACCAACTGCCATTTTTGAATTTTGGCGCATTTCAAAATTTCCCTGTGGGAGAAAAGTTGACAACACTGACAACTTTCTGATTTGAGTTTCTGATTCAAAAACATTAAACATCTAAAATTAGGTATTTTTAACCGACTTGTACCACAAATTCTCTATTGTGGTGCCAACTTCGAATTTAGGTGATTAAAAATTTCCCTTCTTGAGGGATAAAATGGCCAGCACTGGCGGAGGCGCATTTTAGTGGAAGGGGGAAGACCAAAGGGGAAATTGGTGAACCGATGAAGGCCAAACACGATATTTTCGTTTCTTGATGTTTCTGGATAATCATCATTTAAAACTCGTCCGTCAAGTCTGGCGCCTACATTATCCCAAATAAAAAGTGATACCTATCGTCTTATTTATTTTTATCAGGATATCCATTGACCCTGATGGTCCCATCCCAATTATAAGGTAAGAAATCAACATTGTTATTGTTTTTCTTCGAAATAAAGTTAATAAAAATCACAACAAAAACATTCGTTTGTTTATAATCTTTTTAAACTTTCTGTTTCGTTTATTTAAATATTTTGGAAGCGGCTTGAGTTGTTCTCTTTTCTGAATAATGCAATATTCTATTGGAATCGTAGATGAGATGGACTCCCTTTTCTCTTTGTCACTTTGTTCATGAGAAATCTTAAGTTAATAGAGGTGTAGGTTGAATCATTGCTGTACGAAATTTATGATATACGCTGCAACAGGTTGTTTACCACTGCTTGCAAACATGACCTAACTCACTTTCGCTGATATTGGCATTCGAGAGTCTACGCACATGACCTCAATGCAAAAGTTCCTGGAGTTCATGATGCTATGATCATTGATTGGCTACAGCAGGATACTTCATGTATAGCATTCAGCAGGATACTTAATGTGTAGTATTCAACAGGATACTTTATGTATAGTATACAACAGGATACTTATATACAGCAGGACATTGGATGATATATGTGTAGCGTGCTTCAACGTTGAAAGTTGCAACAATCATAATGGTGACTTACAAATTTACGATATTGGGTTGAATGGCATTATCCATGAACGTGATAATTTATGTCTGTCTTATTTTATTTTATCGAATTCGTTACTATCGTTTGGCCTATTGTAAACAGATAAGGTTGTTCATGTTTTTTTGAGGTCGGGAGTGCTGTTTTCAGGTGAGGGATTTATGAGAATTTTGGGGAGATATCCGTTAATACTTTTTTTTCTTTCGATCTCACCAATTGCGTAAGTTTAACCACTTCAATCTTTTGGCTAAAACGTAAGTTACGTCATAGTACTTCTTCAATCTCCAACCCTCTTTGGCTTCTAGAATGCATAGGAGTGTACTTATTACATTGATGACAAGAGAAGTTGGGGATAATGGGAAGGAATGTGTGATTAGGGGCTATGGGAAAGGATTGGCCAATTTGGGGAGGGGGGGCATTATGGTGGTCGTATGTGAAGGGGGGGTATGGTGGGGCTAATTGCGTAATACCGGAGGAAGAGTTAAAAGGGAAATGGGGAAGTAATTAAGCGGTTGGAGGGGGGACTAGTTTGGGGTGGGAGTAATTGAGGTTAGTTGGGGGCTGAGGGTAATAGGAAGGGAAAATAGGGCGAGTGTGTGATTTTTGGGGTTATTGATGAACAATTGGGGGTTGGGGAATATGGGGACTAGTTGGGGAAACTGGTGGAAAAATTGGGAGGACTATTTGAGAAGAATGATTGTGGAAGGCTGAGGTGGGCGTGTTGGGAAGGGGCCAATGGCTTAGGGGTGATAATTGGTGGAGTAATTAGGGGTTCAGGACATTCTAGGAGATAGTTTGGGATATAAAGAGGAAGGAGACTTGGAGGATAAATGGGGGGAATCATGTCTGGGTAGCCAATTGGATATTATGTATCCTTTCATTTTATTGAATTCGCCAGAATCAAGTCAGTTCCCAAAAAACTAAAATAAACAATGGTCAAGAGGAGAAGAAAAATATTCGGAGAACAATTTTCGTAATAAAGTTGATTTATATTTCTATCTAGGTATATTTTCCAAGGTCGTTATCATTAATCAAATTTAAGCTATTATTGTTGTATTATTTGTTTGTCTTTTTAAAAAATCCCATTAGCTCGAGAAGAGTTCATTTATTTGACATAAAAATTGAATCTTCGTCAAGGATAGAAGCGATCACGTTGCAAAGAGATGATAGAGTTAACACCACATAAATGATTTTTTTGCCTTTGATTCTTAGATAAAAACTGAGGTGTTTATTTACCGGAAAAAAATAGGGAAAGTGCTTCATGAAAATTATAGAAGTTTAATTACGATTGGCCCTGTCGAAATTTGCATTATTCTCGACCTTTCCATGTTCGGACCTGTCGTGTCCCAATTCACACCCTTTTCCCCAATAAAAATTTTAATTTATGACAATCGAATTTCATAATTAAATAATTAGTAATAAAAATCGTCTTTTTCCCCCTTTAATATTGGCAGGAAGTGACGTTTAGGCTCCCATAGCCGTGGATATTCTCGCAGTTTCGTCACAAATGGCGAAAATTCTTGTCTTGATGGTTTCAGAAACAAAATTTGAGCGTGAGGGGTTCTTGGACCGCTCTTGGCTCATGATTAGAAACGCCCTAAAAATTTTAAGTTTCTGACGTAACAGGCTGATGTATGCAAATGATTCCTGGTAGAGGTATAGGGCATAGTAAGGCCGTAAGACATCGAAATCTCGAAAAGCGCAAATGAAATCGCGCAAATCATAAATAGTGATACCAATGTCTCCTCAGCAGATTGATATGCCATTATGGCGTGGTTACCATGACATGTTATCACATTGTGATAAGTCAGGTTGACAACTAGTTTTTATCCCTGGCCTATGAATGGTTGACGTACCCTAACCACCGATAACCAACTCTGACGGAACAAGAATAGTAAAAACCTTGGGTTTTTCACCAGAAATGAACTTTCGAGCTATTTTTAACGCAGTGTCATTGCTAAGAGCCATTGTAGTAAATTCAAATAAGTTGCAGTGCTCTGTGTGGCTCCCGCTAGTGTATTTGGCCTCTGGAAAAATTAATCGAAATCGTCTTGTTTTTTAGTCGTTTCCGTCAGAACTTGAGGGTTAAATCAAACAATACGTCTTCGAATTTAAAATTATGTACGTCTTTTGTGTCGGACCAACTAACGAAAAAAAGTTTCCCACCTTTTCTTAAGGAAAATAGCTTAAGAGGGGGGAGACTAAAACGTTTTAAAAATTCCCTTTGACTCTTTTACGTCATTTTATCCGAGAACGGTGGTCAGTTTAATTCCTGACCTCGCGTCAACCCCTTAGCGACATGCACCGCGACCTCTTCACCAAATACGTTATCAATAGTAAGTTTTCATATTTTCTTTGATTATTTTAGGCATTAAATAACAAATTTCATCTTTCACTCGCTATATTCCAAGCTGAAGAACCATTTACAAAATTGCTGAAAAAATTGAGGGTACATTTTGCTTCGTCCTCTCTTCAAAACCAATAAACATTACACGTAAATTTTCACGTTATTTTGAAAATTGTTATCTTATCTTTTGTTAATTCAGATTTTATGGCGACCCCAAGTAATTTAAATAGTGACATTTTCATTTTAGCATTGAATCGAGTATTGCGCAAAAAAACACCTTTGAGAACGAAAAAAAATATTCACTTAAATTCGGACAAAGGAAGAAAACCTCATTTGCCTACGTGGAATAATCAAGAACTTAACGTCACGTATGCCTTCCGGCATGACCTAGTGGAAATTTCGATTAAATAGGAAGTTTGAATAAATTAATAGAAAGGGAAAGTGGAGGAATGGAAGACTTTTTTTTCTTCTTCTGAGTTCTGTGACTTCGAGACTGAAGACGAAAAACAGTTTCCTGTCCCTGAAAGGAAATTTTCTATTACATAATCAGCTGTCGGTCAGGGATTCATCCATTTTTACGAATCCCGAAATACATTTCCCCCGCCCCACAATTGGAAATCTAAAGAGCATTCATAAATAATAAGTCTTGTCGAATGATAGATCGATCTAAATATTCAAAGAACGCTTCTTTTTTTAAAAGCGTTGGCTTCTTTTCGCCAAAAACTGAAGCCAAGGTTGTTCTAAGGCAATTGGGCTTTATAAGTCGAAGACTTAACAACCTTGAACTTATTTTCTTTTATTTTTTTGGCCTTCTATTTAAAACGCAGCTGCCATAACGAGGTATGTAGTTTTTAAAACTTCACAGACCCACCTGTTGATTTTCGTACTCCTCTGTTCATATAAAAGTCCTCATGAGACGGACCTCAACATCCTCCTTTCTCCGGAAAACTCGCTTTGTACTCTACTCAAAAAGTACACTTCTCAGCTTCTTTTAGACTAATTACTTGAAATTTTTCACTCTCTGAATACCTCCCTGGTTAGAAATATGCTATTACGTATCTTTTTTTACAAAATGATTTTCTGATAAAGAAAGATTGAAGGATACTCTTGGAAGTTGAGTGCCTACTTTTGTTTTCGAAAAATGCCTTAAATGGGCAGCGTTGGTTTTTTATAGTGAAGTATATCGTCACAGTCTGGTTAATTCATACTGTGATAAAAAAAGAAGAGAATAAGAGAAAAAATTAAATAAAAAGTTTATCGTCATTGTCGTAAATGTTGAAAATTGCGACATGAAAGTAAAGGGTACAATCATGTTGTCGGTCTACGAAAAGCCAAAAGATAGTTCTACAAATTGCCAAAAGGGAGTTTTATTGCCAAAAAGGAGTTTTGTAGCCAAAAGGGAGTTTTATTGCCAAAAGGGAGTTTTATTGCCAAAAGAGAGTTTTTTTGTTTGTTTTTTTGCCTAAAAGGAGTTTTATTGCCATAAGGGAATCTTTTGCCAAAAAAGAGTTTTATTGGCAAAAGGGAGGTTATTGCCAAAAGGATTAGTTAGATGGTTCTTTGGTTCAGGTTACAAAAGTTGAAGGTCCTTCGTTTTCTCATCTCCCTATTGACCGATTGACTTGAAATTTTCAGGGCTTTTTCTTATTTCTTTAAAGAAGAATTGTTGAATTTCAAGCCTTTTTTTGAGTGGTCTTCATCACTAGTATTCTGAGATTTGTAACTATGTGCATATGCGGATTTTATTGGCACAAATATCTTCAATTTTCATTTCTTGCTTCAATAATTACGTCATAAATTTTTAAAGGGACGGGGCTGCTCATAAATTAAACACAACGGGCTAAATGTGCTGAATCATACTCCGTCTCGTAATCTGGAAAAAAATTAGACTCGTTTTTAGTTGTTCTCCCTACCTCTCTTTTTTTTTCCCACTCGTGACTCGAGATTTTTAATCGCGCAAATTTTTATTCGAGTCCCGTGGGTGCCCGAACCCGAACGTTCGCGTCCGTTCATTCAGACCTTGTGGCCCAATCACCGAAAGATACGCAGTTGATTCTTATCTTCAAGTTCTTGTGAACTTGGCCGACTATATTCTGTGATAATCAAGAATTCTGCAGTATTAATTTCATTATTTTACTCCTTCTCAAACATTATGTAAGTAATCCATCTAAATTACATCTTAATCCCTAAAGAAAGCTAATTTTTACAACTATGTAGTACATTCCCACTTCTGATGTTGATAGACAGGATTGTTTCAGGTACAAAAAGAACGTTTTTTCAGCTTCCTGTGTAGCAATCGACTTGAAATTTGGCATAAATCTTCTTTCTTATGATAAGACAAAACCCTGCAATTTTTAAATCGATTGGTCCTCAGGAAGCCGAAAAAAACGTATTTTTGTTTTGAGTTGGGGCCTTCATGGTCAGAAGAGAAGCCTTGTGTCAGCTTCCAGAAGACCTATAGATTTAAAATTTGGGACAGCTCATTCTTTTTGTAATGAGAGGAAACCCTAAATATTTCAAGTCGATCAGTCCTCAGGGAGCTGAGAAAACGCATTTGTTCTATTTCCGCCAGCAGAACCGTTCATTTGTTCAAAAAAGCTCGATTGTCATAGAGCTATCAAACGAATTTCTAGCTTCCCATCATTTCAATACTTGATTTTCAAAGTTTAAAGAGCTAACTTGGCCTTATAGGCATATTTTTCACTCGGTATGGCTCGTGGGAAAATTTCGCTGAAAACGACGTTAAAAATTTCTCGTACGTAATACACATGGCATTTTCCTTCCATTCTGTAATAAACTATTGTTTTTATTAAAAAATTCACTTGTAAAACCCAGACTGCTTTAAATTTTAATTAACTTTTCTTTCTTTAATTCATATTTTCTTCTACGTTTGAGATTTTACCCGAGTTCATTAACGCTGGTACTTGTGCTATTTTATCTTGTCAGTTTTTCGAGTGGATTCTAACCTTGATAATACGAATCAATTATTTTTATGGTTAACTTTATTGAAAATAGTCTTTACCTTGGTTTGAGGCCATCTCCGGAAGTAGAAACGGGTTAACAAAAAAATAAATAAATTTATTAAAGTTGTATAATATCTCCAATAGAGGCTTCAGTTTGCCCTTGCCGTCTGACATTGACCAATTCGTAGTGATGACCGTCCTTGTAGTTAGTGTTTTACGACGAAAAATACAATTCTCTGGCTCTGTTAATTCTTCTTTCTGTTCAAATTAATTTTTTTTTTCTTAACCTCAGAGCATCCTGATCCAAGGCTCATCAAATTTAAGGAGTGCAACTTCATCTACCATACCATAAGAAATTCCACTTATGTACAATAATTCTAAAAGTATTATTGACCCCGTAGACTTTATCTTACTTTTGCTATTTTACAGACCATAAAAAACAAAGGCATTGGATAAATTTGCATGCTAATTCTATACTATTAGGCCTTCTACTTCCGAAGTACATAGCATTAAAGTTTACGTCATCGGGTTTTCCAAGGTTCTTCATTTCATTTTTTGTCAAAAAATTTGGTAACGAATAAGGATGGAAAAGAAAGAAAAAAAAAATTATTTTTTGTTATGAACCAAAAGTTTATGCTTGAGGTTGCCGATAAGTAAATCTATTGAAAAAATTCTGTCTATAATCTACGCCAAAACAGCGAATTTTCACCTTAAAACCTCAAAGTAACTTAATTCATTTATTTTCAGAAACCATGGACGCTAAAGAAACTATCGCTGAAGCGGGTGTCGAAAGCGACGAGCCCTTATTCGGAATGCTGGACATCGCTCTTCTCGTCGCTTTGGCGGGCGTCGCCTTCTGGTGGCTCAGAAGAGACAAACAAAACAAATCAGCTTTAAAAGAAAAAGCATACAGCATACAGTCAGTCGAAACCTTATCCAACCCCCATAAACTTATTCATCATTTACAGACCAATGGCGATGAGTTCAACGCCACAAAACACAGAAAATTCGTTCATCAAAAAGCTCAAAGCTAGTGGAAGGAGTCTAATTGTCTTTTATGGAAGCCAGACAGGCACTGGTGAAGAATTCGCAGGTCGGATTGCCAAAGAAGGAATCCGTTACAAGCTCAAAGGGATGGTCGCCGACCCTGAAGAATACGATATGGTAATCAACTTTAAGAAATGGATCAAATCAAACATTATTTTTAGGAGGATTTAATACAAATGAAAAACATTCCTAATTCGCTAGCTGTTTTTTGCCTCGCTACTTATGGGGAAGGTGACCCAACTGACAATGCCATGGATTTCTACGAATGGCTTCAAAATGGAGAAGCCGATCTGACTGGCCTCAATTATGCTGTAAGTTCATCATAAAAGAAACCACAACTTATTCTTTTTAGGTTTTCGGCCTTGGAAACAAAACGTACGAACATTACAACGAAGTCGGGATTTATGTTGACAAACGACTTGAAGAACTCGGTGCCACAAGAGTTTACGAGCTCGGCCTTGGAGATGACGACGCTAAGTAAGCTTTTGGCTTATCATTAATTCATTTTTAAATCTTTTTTAAAGCATTGAAGATGATTTTATTACTTGGAAAGACAAATTTTGGCCAACGGTTTGCGATTATTTCGGAATCGAAGGTGCTGGAGAGGACGTTTCCGTCCGTCAGTATAAACTTACTGAACACATCGAGAAAGTTCCCGACCGAATTTACACCGGGGAAGTCGCCAGGATTCATTCATTCACTAATCAAAGACCGTAAGAAATCTTTTTCTACCAAAGACTTTAAAGCTTTCTTTTAGTCCTTTTGATGTCAAAAATCCATTTTTGGCTACTGTCAAAGTCAACCGTGAACTTCACAAAGGGGGCGATAGGTCATGCATGCATATCGAGTTTGATATCGACGGATCTAAGATGAGATATGACACAGGTATATTATAGAATGATCATTTTCTGTATTTAATTTTGCTTTTTAGGCGACCATTTGGCAGTTTATCCAGTCAACAATTCCGAACTTATCAACAAAATTGGAAAGCTGCTCAACGTCGACCTTGATATTGTTTTTACTTTAACTAACACTGACGGTAAAAAGGAAATGAAAAATTTGTCTTTATTCTAATTTAATTGTAGAGGACTCGAGCAAAAAACATCCGTTCCCTTGTCCATGCTCGTACAGGACTGCTTTGACTTATTATGTTGACATAACATCAAATCCTCGTACTCATATCCTCAAAGAACTTGCTGAATACGCTTCAGATCCTAAAGAAGCCGAAATGCTTAAATTGATGGCCAGCACTTCTGCGGAAGGGAAACAACTTTATAGCAAATGGATCAACCAAGATAACCGAAATATCGTCCATATTTTGGAAGACTTGCCATCCGTGAAGCCTAAGCTGGATCATTTGTGCGAGCTTCTTCCGAGGCTTCAATGCCGTTATTATTCAATATCATCGTCCTCAAAACTTTACCCGACGAACGTTCACATCACTGCTGTCAAAGTGGAATACGATACACCAACAGGTCGCAGAAACAAAGGTGTAGCAACTACCTGGCTTTCCGAAAAAGTCCCCACTGATCCTAATGCACTCCCTGTTGTCCCAATATTTGTGAGGAAATCTCAATTCAAGTAAGCCAATATGAGAAACTTTATTTTTTTACTTTTGAATTCTTAGATTGCCTACAAGACCTCAAACTCCTATTATCATGGTCGGTCCCGGTACTGGGCTTGCACCATTCAGAGGTTTCATTCAAGAACGTGATATGGCCAAACAAGAAGGGAAACCTGTTGGTGAGACGATCCTTTATTTTGGCTGCAGGAAGAAAGCCGAAGACTACATTTACCAAGAAGAACTCGAGGAGTATGTGAGGAAAGGAAACTTAAAAGTCCACGTCGCATTTTCTCGCGACCAAAAAGAAAAACTCTACGTGACCCACCTTCTTGCCCAAAACGCCGAGGAAATCTGGAATGTAATCGGCGAAAACAACGGACACGTTTACGTCTGCGGGTAAATAATAAATGCTAACTCCACTTTTCACAATTTTTGGAATTTCGGTACTATTGTTGGGACCCATATTCAAGTGGTCCTAACCCTGTGGACTCCTCTTAGTCAGATTTGGGCCCCCTTTCATATAGATTGGGCCCCCTTTTAAATGATTCGGACCCCTTTTGGTCTCTTTGGTCCCATTTTCAATTCGTTTGGACCTCTTTTGAGTGGTTTGGACTCATTAGACTGGTTTGGTTGTCTTTTCATTTGGTTTAGGCCGCTTTTTATGTTTTTTGGACCCTTTTTAAATGGTTTGGACCCCTGTTAGACTGGTTTGGACCCTTAGAGATTCTTTTTAAAAACTTCTTGCTAAGGAAACTCTACTATTTTTGGGCATGGCAACCCTGTTTAATCCTCTATTTCATCGGTTTTAATCGGCTTAATCGTTTTCAGAGATGCGAGATCGATGGCTCGTGACGTTCACAACATTTTACTCAAAGTCGTCCAAGAAAAAGGTAGAATGACTGAAAAAGAAGCTCAAGCCTATGTCAAAAAGATGGAAGCTCAAAAAAGATATTCGGCCGATGTATGGAGTTAAGTGCCTTCAACTACAAAAGAGCTATTTTTACGCTTTTTACTACACAACATGACATCTATTTTTGTACATAAAGAAAAGAAAAAACTAGGCATTCCAAATATTGTCGAGTTTAGGAATGTGATAAAGAACATATTTAAATTATTTTGTTACGACAATATAAATACGCTATTTAAGATATCAAACAGTGGAATTTTCCTCTGAAAATAGTTCTAAATTTTCAAAATTGAATTTGTTATAATTTTCCAGAGTATTTTTTTGTTTTGATTGTTGTTACCATGTTTGTTTAGTTTGGCTGGAATTTATGAATTTGTTTTATCTGTGACATATTTTATGTGAAAAATGTGAATGATAATAATTATGGAGTTCAAATGGTTTTTGGGTGTTTTATTCATTTCCTGTACTTATCACAAACACTGAAGGACAAAAATTGAATTTTTGTCAACCCCCCCCCCCCTCCAAAAAGTTTTCCCTGCTTCAAAAGTTGCCAGATTTGGCAATTTATTGTGACTTGGGCCACTTAAAAATTCAAATTTTGCTGGATTGGGCTATTTAACGAGATAAGTTTCCCTGTCGATAGTTGCCAGGTTGGGATATTTATATTCAAAATTAAATAAACCTATGTTGCCAAGTTGGGAAATTTATCGCAAATTGGGCTTCTTAAAACACTCAGAAAAAGTAAATCAGGCAAATTTTCATGGTTAAAAGTTACCAGATTGGGCATTCCGTGTTGCCATATTGGGCGATTAAAGTAAATCGGGCAAATTCCATGGCTAAGCATTTCGGAACTTTACATTGTCCAGTATTGCCAGATTGGAGATAGAAGTAAATCGGCAATTTTGACAATTTTTTGGCAGTTTGGGCTACTTCAAACGGTCCAATGTTGGCAGATTGGGCGGTTCATCGCAAACTGGTCTAATTTACACGTTTCAATGTTGCCATGGCAAACCTTCTAGTTTCTGTGTAGGAAAATAAAAGATTTCTTGAAAATAAAATCTTTAATTAATTTTTATAAGGTTGATTTTGGTTATTTATGAAAGAACAAGAATTTCGTATTCGTGGAATCTTTCTTCTTGTCCATTGTATGGAACGTAGAGGCATCCGTGGCTTGGATGGACCTAAAAAAAAAGATGATAATTGAGCATTTTAAACTTTATAGTACTTTTCCAGGCGTCATGGTTCCTTCGAGCATGGTACGACCCATGTAGAGGCCTTCACCATCACGAGTATGTCCAATCCTTATAGCTTCTGGAGGGACATCACCTCCACTAGCGTACTTCCAAGCAACATGAGCGCTGCAAAGGACTTCATAGTCGCTTTTGCTTATTTCTTCCCCGCTATATGAGACAAAAGCACATCCATGGTTCGGTGTCACTTTCGCCGGCAAAAGGTCACCATCATGGTACGACCTCCCAACAAAAATCGGCCCGCCATCTTTGTCCATCCCAGCATGCACAGCATCCGGAGGAACAGCTCCTCCGTAAGAAGGCGTCCATTGAAAAGTCCCAATGCAAGACGACGGCGGAATCCAATTATAACCTAAAACATAATCTAATCACTAAAAATTCGCCAACAAAAAATTGTCATCTTTTTCAAACATTCAAGCCCAATTTGAAGTGTTCCACACCCAACAGATAAGATAAATTTCATTATCATAAATCAATAATTACTGCAATTCCACATTCGCTCCATCATAACCTTTAATTATGAAAAGAATTTATTACCCTACATAATAAAATAGTGACTCATTTTTATATCAAACAATGACTCAATCTTCCAGTGAAAAAGATTGAAAACGTCAAAAAACCAGACGTGAGAGTAGAAAAAACCGAAAAAGTCATTATTCATATTCATAGATGATAATTTGTCATAAGCTGGGCCTTGTTGACAAAAGAACTCTTTACCTTCGACTTCTAAAAATAAAACTGTTTGTTCTTTTGAAAATTTCTTGAGCAGATCATGTACTTTTATAACAAGTATCAACAAGATAACACACGATTTGTATATAAAGAGTGAAGCAGTATGATATTGCATTTCCTTAGCTCCCTGAGAACAGATTGGCTTTTTGGTAAAGATATTCATCAATATTACAAGAAAAAGACCTAAAAATTTCAAGCCTATCTGTCCCCAGGGAGCTTTTAGTTCTCCTCTCACACTCCTGTGAATACCACCCTAACTTTAGGTAGGGCAAAGTGACATAATGTTTTCTCAGCTCCCTGTGGACCGATCGACTTGAAATTTGAGATAAATCTTCTTCAATATTAATAGAAAAATCTCTAAAAATTTCAAGCCAATCGGTCAACAGGGAGCTGAGAAAAACAAGTCAATTGCCTAAACTTAGGATGGTATTCAAAGACAGTAGTGAGAGAGAAGACCCAAAAGATTACGTTTTCTCAGCTCCCTGTGGACCGATTGACTTGAAATTTGGCACAGACTTTCTTTAATATTATAAGATAAAACCATAAAAATTTCAAGGCGATCGGTCCTCTAGAAGCTGAAAAAAATGCAGTTTCCTTTTTAAGTGAGGCTCCACGAAATCCTAAAGTCAACACACACTGACAAATGATAATCAATTATAAGAAAGATAAAATTTTAAAACATCAAACTCACCTGCCATGTTACTCTTATGAGTGTTGGATGTGTACTGACTCAATGAGGAGGGATGGTACACGTATTTGTCACATTTATCGCCTTTTTCTTTTATCACCAGAGCGAATAACGTTAAGTAAACACTTTCAAATTGAAAGAATTTTTCTACTGGATTTTTTTTTTAAATAAAAAAAAATCTTATAAATATAAAATTGTATATTTTTACAGTGCTTATGATAAAACAAGGATTTCATATTCAAAAAATTTGTTTTCGGTTCCATTGTAGGGAACGTAAAGACATCCGTGGCTTGGATGGACTTTTCCAGGAGTCATGGTCCCATCGAGCATGGTGCGACCAACGTAGAGTCCTTCGCCATCGCGAGTATGTCCTACTCTGATGGCATCTGGAGGGATGTGGCCTCCTCTGTTTTCTTTCCATGCGACATGGCTGCTGCAAAGGACCTCACAGTTGTACTTGGTGATCTCTTCCCCGCTGAATGAAACATAAGCGCAGCCCAATCTCGGTGTCACCTTAGCCGGCAAAAGGTCACCCTCGTGGTAAGCCCTTCCAATATAAATCGGCCCGCCATCTTTATCCATTCCTCCATGGACAGCATTATGAGGCACAGAGCCATTGGACGACTGCACCCATTGGAATGTTCCAACGCAGCTCGAAGGTGGCATCCATTGATATCCTTTACAAAATATTAAAACCATAAAAATACAAAATTTCTACTCACCAGCCATGTTTCTTTAATCGTCTTTGGTCAACTTTTGAATTCGACAATCAGGATTCGCTGTATTTATTGAGCCTTGATGGATTACAAACTTGGGCGCGACCCTTCTCAGAAAATCACTTAAAGATAAACATTTTATTGAGAATAAAACTTTAATATTTATTACAAATCACCATGTTGAACCTCCAAGTAAGCAAATTCTTAGAATATCTCGAGAAATAATTCCAATTATTTCTATTTAAAAATTAAAGCTAAAAAGCTGCCATTTTTTCTAGACAGGATATTTCCAGTTTAAGAACCAGTCTTAGGAAGGTTAGAACCTCTACATTAGGTCCTTAACTTGAAAATGACGTCATTTCTTATTAACTTTTTTTCTCCTAATTTTGCTATTCATTACTCAGAACTATGAATATGCATAACACGTCTCTTTTTTGTTTCAAAATAATTTGGCTCAGACGCTGAGTACGCAATTTTTTCTTTCTTCCAAGTATTTGGGAATAATTAAATGTTGGAATAAAATGCTTGAATATTATCAATAATTATTTTTTATAAATAACTTTTTCCTTTGTTTTCAAGTGAGTTTCACGTCATCCTTGTACAAACAAGATAAAACTCGATTTCCTCTTCAGTTTTTAGTGAGTCCTCGTTAGTCAAACATCATGGCCGGTCTGTATTAATTAGTCTAATTATCTTTTTGATAGAGGGTGTTGGCTTTTTAATTTTACATTTTTTAAATTTTTGCATGGCACAATTTTTGAGTTTTTCTTGACTAATGAAGGTTTTAAAGGATATGGGTGGATCCCACCGACGAAATGTACGGGAACGTTTCAATGGATTCCTGCTCACGGAAGTGCTGTACCTGGAGATGCCGTCCCTGCAGGACGAGACAAAGATGGAGGGCCGCTTTTTGCTGGGCGAGCTTTCCACTGCGGAGACCTAATACCGGCCAAAGTCGCACCAAGCCACGGCTGCGCCTTTATCTCTTATGGAGGAGAAGAAGTCATGAAGCACAGCTATGAGGTAACCATAAAATTAAAAGCAAAAATAATGAAATCTTCAGGTTCTATCGAGCCGACACGTTGCCTGGAAATACGCCCGAGGGGGCGAAGTACCACCTGAAGCCATCAGAGTCGGAAATACTCAAAACGGCGAACCTCTTTACCTAGGAAGGACTATGATCGATGGAACCTTAACTCCAGGAAAAGTAAACTTACCAACTTATTATAGGTTAGAAAGTAATAAAATCCTTTTTTTAGGTACACCCAAGCCATGGATGTCTCTACATTCCTTACGACGGACGTGAAATGAGCTTTCCTGAATATGAAATTCTTATTTTGTGCTAAAAATATTTCTCCAAGGGCCTCATTATTATAACTTTTAAATATAAATATGTTTTAATTGATGATTCATTAAGGTTAAGAAGAGGTTAGGAAAAAATAAACAAAGTTTTGGGTCGATACAAAATTTTACTCAAATTATTAACACATTGTACAAATGGATTATTTATAATTAAAATAAACACAGCCATCACAAAATAAAATAATGAGATTGATCAATTTCCTGAAAGTAAATAAGTACATTAACTAATAAAAATAAGTATTTGGACAAAAGGAACAAAAAAAAAGCTTGACTTGACAACTTTTGACATTTAGGGTGGGGTCATTTAAAAATAAAGAAGCGAAAGTACAATCATCCAAAAGTCGAACTTCCGCTTCATTTACAACCTAAATACAACGAGATATTTTAAAAACCACTAATCTAAGCACGATCCACAAAAATATCAAGTCCCAGTATAAAAGGTGAGTACACAAAATCTTATCCTCTAATTTTCTTTATCAACAATAAAAAAATGTCCAATAAGTCTAGTCGAAAAACAAAATTGAAATTTTAAAAACTGCACGGCTAAAATCTGATTTCGAAGGAAGGCGGAAATAAATATAAGGATATCCTAATGGTCGACTTAAATTCTAAATTGCACGTTATAATATTTAAGTGTAAATTTTGATTTTTGTAAGTGCTAAGCTAAATATAAAAAGACTAAAATTTGGAATGAACACAAAAGTCTTTTTGGGTTTGAAACACAAAAGGGAATTATAAATCGAAGGCTCAGACAGTTTCGTATTTACGTATCGAGCGGGACATGCAGCAAGCGAAGATGACGCCGATTAACTGAAACAAAAAAAAATTAAAAACTGGAGGTTCTTTTTCAAATTGTTTTACCTGGATGAAGCCGATGACCAAGCCGAATGTAATGATGCCGAATATGTTGTTCGAGAGCGAATTGGCAAGGGCGGGTAGGCAACCCTCTTGGCTCACATCGGGGTTTTTCACCCCTGAGCTGTCCTCAATGCACTTTTTGTCCAAAGGAATACTCGGGCAGCAGTTGTGGGGAAGCGTCCCGTTGAAATTTCTCGTTTTGAACCAGTCTGTATACGAGTTGACTCCACAACATGAAAACTACAGAAAAAAATGAATTTCATTTCTTAAGAAAATTTCCTCACATCATATTGAAGGACGTCCCAGGTATTTGTACTGATTTCATTGGTGTTGTATTCGTACAGTAATTTGTTCATTTTGGTTTCAAGCATGTTGTTGACATCGTCTTTTAAAATGTAGCCGGTGACACCTCCCACAGCTTCAAGAGCGAAAATCAAGCATAGAAGACCAGCAAACTGAAATTTAATTGTCAGAAAATTATTTTAAGTGGATTAGCATGCGTTAAAACATGGCAGGGGAAAGTCGTTTCTACCAATTAGTTCCACAATTACCACAGATTTTTCAATGCTACACTAGAGGTCAGGACTAAACATAACCAAAATTGTCACCTCCATCCAAATCAACGCCCATTCTAGTTGCTAGGAAACTGCAGTTCATATGCTTCTACACAAGAGCTCAGCACTTGGGTAAAACATTAGGTGCAAGATGATTAGCCCCTATTATCATCAACACCAATTGTGAGCTAGTCACTATGGCAACTACAAAGTTTTTAAGCTACACTAGAGCTAAGCACTATTTCAGTGTGCTGCAATGAAGTGCCAACTAGATCAGAAATTGGATTTATATTTATTCCAATGGACCAAAATGATGGCAAAAGTCTCTATCCATTGCAACGCCCATTGTAAGCTAGTTGCTATGGAAACTAGAGAGTTCATAGGAATACAAGGAGGGAGGTTTGTTGTTGTTTGTTTGTTTGTTGGGGGGAAGAAAGAAAGAACACAAAATCCCCAAAATTCAGGTTAAGACAATTTAACAAATTAAAGCCAATTATTTGTCAAAAAACTCGTCAATATGAACATTTTAAGAGCGAATTTTTCATCAAAAACTTCAAAATCAGGGTTTTAAGAGCCAAATTTTCGTCAAAAACCTTAAAATCAAAATTTACAAAGCCAAATTTTTCCTCAAAACCTCTAATTCAAGGTTTTAAGAGACATTTTTTTCGTCATAAGCTTTAAAATTAAATTTTAAGAGACAATTATTTTTCGTCAAAAATCCTCAAAATCAAAGTTTTAAGAGCTAATTTTCGTTTGAAAAACCTCAAAATCAACGTTTTAAGAGCTAATTTTCGTTTGAAAAACCTCAAAATCAACGTTTTAAGGCTCTCTTTCGTCAAAAACCTTAAAATTTACATTATTTGAGTAGCAATCTTTCATTTAAAAAACCCTCAAAATCAACGTTTTGAAGAGACAATTATTTTTCCGCCAAACTTGACGTTTTATGAGATAATTTTCGTAAAAAACCTCAAAATCAACCTTAAGGGTCTCTTTTAAGAGCCTTTTAATGATTAAGTTTAAAACTTTTTTAAAGAGGGGTTGGGGTTGGGGCTTTGATTTTAAGTGGTCCCCCCCCCCTGGACCAATTCCTGGATCCGCCTCTGTTTGTGTAAAGCTTAGAATGCCAACATTACTACTAAAATGGTCATCTCCATAGCAACGCCCATAACTATGGACCAACCACCATAATAATCATTACCTAATCAATAAACAAAGTACAATCATTGTTCTCATTAATTTTATCACATCGGTCCAATGTTCATTTTAACATGCATCCACGTTGTGCACACTCAAAACCAACAACTTACAATCATGAGCATGGAATTGCTCTCTTTGATGGCACCACAGCATCCAAAAAAGGCGACCACGAATATAAAGATTCCAATGCCGATAAAAATCAAAGCAAGTGAGAACATTCTGTCTTCCATGAGGGCCGAATAATTTGTAAACATGTTGATCACCATCACTCCAACAGAGAGGATCACAATCCCAGAAATCTGCAATAGAAATTAAGCCACAAACAAACAAAATAAAAAGTACTTACAGCAAAAAGAAGATTAAAAAGAAAAAGAAGATATTTTATACAGCTCATTCCGATTGAGTCCATCTTGTCAAATTTTTATACAAAAATCCAGGTAAAAAACAAGAAAAATTATGCTGCGACGGAGAGATTCAAAATTGAGAGATGAGATTCAAATTGTTGGTCATGAATAAAAATAAAAAATTAAAAAATAAAAGATTGACAAGCCCAAAGGCCGATTTTTGGAAGGATGACAGGACACTGGAAGCGACCGGAAGATCTTCCAGACGACCTTAAACAAAAGTTATACCAAAAATGACGTCATAAACCCTACAACGAAATCAGCTGATAAAAAGGTTTCAGAAAACGGCGCGACCTTGAACGAGTCAAATCGAGGAACTGAAGAAACGAAAGAACACAAAAATCGAATTTTTTATCCGTTCCATTTTCCGTTGAGATGGGACATTTTAGAAAGGACTCATCACATTTTTAAAGCGTGTCTTTCTTCATTTAGAAAAGCGATTGGCCTGTTTAAATTATTAAATGTTCCTTTATGGTTTCTCTACGTAGAAGTCGAAGATGTCACCCAGAGATGAAGAAACGTGAGTTTGCCTTTTCTATAAATAAATTCTGATCTGTCATTGTTCTTGCAGGGATTTCGATCCAAGCGACAGTGCGATAATTAAAGAGATTTACGATAACGAGAACGCTCACGAGACGTTTAGCGACGAATTGGAAAGGGCGCTAGAAGCTGGATGTAAAATTATTATAATCGAGCCTGCTAGACTTGGTGACGAAACCGCTCGTTGGATTACCGTCGGCAATTGCCTTCATAAGACTGCTGTCATTTCTGGCATCGGCGCATCTTTATTCAGTAAGTTTGCGGTAAATTGATTGGATATGCCAGAGGTCTACTGCAGAGGTTCCCAAACTTTTTCATAGTGTGCCCCCATTTTAAACAAATAAAAACCCTTGCGCCACCTCCCAAAAAAATGTTCTGAATGTTAACTGTGAGGTGTTTGAAGGAAATTCGGGTTTTGAAATGTTGATTTTGAAGTTTTTATCAAAAGAAATTGCACTTATAACGTTGATTTTGAGATTTTTTGACAAAAAAATTGGCTCTTATAACGATGATTTAGAGGTTTTTGGCGAAAAATTGTCAATTTAAAGTTGATTTTGAGGTTTTTCATGAAAATTTGACTGTATAAACGTTGATTTTGAGGTTTTTGACGAAAATTTGGCTTTATATATGTTGATTTTGTTTTGAAGTTTTTGGCCGAAAATTAGGCATCATAAATGTTGATTTTGAGGGGTTTTTTTGGACGAAAATTGGGCTTCATAAATGTTGATTTTAATGTGTTTTTTTTAAACCAAAATTGGGCTTTACAAAGGTTGATTTTGAGGTTTTTCACGAAAATTTGGCTCTATAAATGTTATTTTGAGATTTTTTGACGAAAATTAGGCTTTAAAATGTTGATTTTGAGGTTTATCACGAAAATTAGGCTTTTTAAATGTTGATTTCGAGGTTTTTGGACGAAAATTTGGCATCATAAATGTTGATTTTGGACGAAAATTTGGGTATATAAATGTTCATTTTGAGGTTTTTTGACGAAAATTAGGTTTTATAAAAGTTGATTTTGAGGTTTTTCACGAAAATTTGGCTTTATAAATGTTGATTTTGAGATTTTTTGACGAAAATTAGGCTTCAAAAATGTTGGTTTCGAGGTTTTTTGACGAAAATTTGGCTTTATAAATGTTGATTTTGAGATTTTTTTTTACGAAAATTAGGCTTTAAAATGTTGATTTTGAGATTTTTTTTGGCGAAAATTAGGCTTTAAAATGTTGATTTTGAGGTTTTTATGACGAAAATTAGGCTTCATAAATGTTGATTTTGAGGTTTTTTGACCAAAATCAGGCTTAACAAATGTTGATTTTGAGGTTTTCACGAAAATTTGGCTTTTAAATGTTGATTTTGAGATTTTTTGACGAAAATTAGGCTTTAAAAATGTTGATTTTGAGGTTTTTCACCAAAATTTGGCTTTATTAATGTTGATTTTGAGGTTTTTATGACAAAAATTAGGTGATTTTGAGGTTTTTCACAAATTTTTGGGGATATTTGCAAAAAAAATCTTGACCTTACGCCCTTCTAGGGGAGCGCACCCACCAGTTTGGGAACCACTGGGAAATGCTCTTTCGGTGAAATAGAATTGCTGACTTGTATCATTTGGTGACCTCTGTATCCTATTTGTGGTGTCCATTTTATCCCACTGGTGTGCCAGTTTAACCCCATTTGTGTGTTTCTCTCACCTTATTTTGGTTTCCTTTTGTACTTTGCCCTTGTTATCAACTTAAGATTTTTGTTTTCAGGTTTGCTTTGGGAAGAGTACCCTCTGACGTATACACCACTCGGGGTGTTCTCATTCTTCTGCACAGGCCTCTACACCGTCTCGTGGCAATTTGATCCTTGTGTCAAGTACCAAGTTTTCCCTCCTCATTCGAAGCAGCTCGCGAAACTTCCCCTCTTCAACGCCCTCTCGTCCGCCTCGCCGATCGTCCTCATCCGAAAAAACGACTCCCGCCGTAAAGTCCTCCATTGCTCCGTTACCGTCGTCTCAACCATACTTTGCGCCTGGAACCTCTACAAAGTCTTCAACAAATAGTCCTAGAAAACCATAGACCGTTTCCTTTTAAATAGACTCGGGAACGTTAGCACATCAAATTATGGTTTGCTCAAATCCTTTTTTTAGACCCAAAATCAAATGCATTTTTTAAAAAAAGAAAAGCTTAGGAGTAATTTATAATAGAAACGTTCCTTTTTTCTATTTTTATTTCTTGTTGAGTATAATAGAACGTGGTAATCATGCAGTTTATTAGATTTAACTGGATATTACCGAAAAAATAATTCGTTACATTAGTAGTCTTTTAAAGAGGAAATGGAAATATATTTTAATAAATTTAAAAGGCAGCGTTTCAAGTTTTCTAAATTTTTTTCCAACCCTTTTGTCATTCTTTAGTGATCTGCTGAAACCAAGGAGAGGTTCCCTAACTCACATCTCCTTCCATCATCTCCTCAACCCTCCCCCACTCTTTAACCACCTCCCCCATGTTAATACCAAACTTTTTTGCGAATTTTTGAAATATCTTGACTCCCGTTGTTTCCGAGGTAATAAATTAATTTCATATAAGTTAAAATGATGGAATATAATTTATTTTGAAGTCTTCAAATTCACATGGAAATCAACTACATTCACGATTCTATCATAAACAATGTATAAAAGACTAGAAAAGTTATAAAAACCTCAGTATACTCCTTAAAAATGAAGAAAATTTGGCTTTATAAAAAGAATAAACGAAGATAAGCTCTTCAAAATTTGGCTTTAAGTTGACTAGAATTTGGATAATACTTGAAGGTAAAGGAAAAATATCACAGATTAAAAGAAGGGCTATCTTTGCCTCCCGGTCCGCTGAGCGAAGCAGCCTTTGAATGAATTAAGGCGGACGTCGATTTCACCATCTTCAAGCTAAAACAATAATTGTAAAAATTTTATTTGGTTTATTTAAACTTTTAAGACCTGATCTTGGTAATAAATTTGCTGGTAGCATGTCGGTGAGATGCACTCTCGGACACATTTAAGCCGAGCGAGCGCTTTTTGGAGCGAGCAAGTTGGATTCTGCTCACAAGCTGCTTCAAATTCTCTGTACGCCATTTCCTAAACAAAAGTTCATCAATAATCAAATTTAAATGATGTTTTGGCGATGCACCTAAAGATATCACTTACGTTTTTATTAGTCTCTTTGTAAGGATATTCTGGAAATACGAATGTCGTAGTTTGACAATTTATTGTGAGTAATAACACAGAAAATATAGAAAAGAATATTTTCATATTTAATTTTTGAAAAAAGAAATTCTGCTGCCAAACAACGGTTGTCGGTTACAACTTTGCAGGCTGCCATGTCGAAACAAGTTTTCCCGCTTTTTCAAGCGTTTTCCCGCCTTTTAGCTATACATACTAGGTCATAATCCATCAGCTGCTTTATTTTAAATAATATATATTACTATAGTTTGCTTTTATTGTCATTTTAAGAATGTTTTACCTTCAAAAATTCAGTAGAGTGAGTTTCATTAATGATGGGGGTTGAAAATTTTTGTTTTTAGTTGAATACGGTGGTGGTGGCTAAGAGATATCTTAATATTCATGAGCATATGAGCTATACGATTCTTCGGAAAAATGAGATTCCTGTTCCAAAATTCGAGGTTGTCAAAGATCCCGATGGGGCGATAGGAGCGGCCAAATCTTTAGAGACAGACTCGCTTATTATGAAGGCTCAAGTTCTGACCGGTGGTCGAGGTAAAGGGAAGTTCAAAAAAAGTGGAAAACCCGGAGTGATACCGTTTTCTCTGTAAGTTCCTGCCTAGAATGTGCTGTACGTCGCTATTTTAAGTCCTCAGGATGCTGAAGGATTGGCAGGAGCGATGATAGGTGACGTTCTGGTCACCAAACAGACAGGTCCTGCTGGGAAAATTTGCAATTCTGTTGTAATCGCACAAAGAAGTCAGGCGGCAAAAGAATACTACTTGTCAATAACAATGGATAGGGCTAGCAACGTAACGAAATGAAAATGAATAAATGATATCCAGGGACCTGTGGTTATTTCGTCATCTGAAGGGGGCATGGACATTGAAAAAATTGCTGTCGAAAATCCAGAAGCAATAAAAACAACTCCCATTGATATCATAGAAGGTATTGAAAGTTGACGAGTCAAAGGATCTTAAGTCACTGATCCAGCTCAGAGCAATAGATTTGACCAACGTTGGACTGGACAGATAAACCAGCTGGATGAAATAGACCAAAAGAATCTTAAAAACAAAACCAATTTGTTGCAGGCTTGGATAAAAATACAGCCGAAGACATAGCATGTGGAATCGGGCTTGCAAATCGAAAAGAAGAAGTTGGCGAAATTTTGGTTAAAATGTACCAACTGTTTATAAATTTGGACTCATCTTTGGTGGAAATCAATCCATTTATCGTGGACGAAAATGAAAAACGTAAACCGAAAATAGAGGTCGCCCCTTAACTTTTTTAGTTTTATGTTTGGATGCAAAGATCAACTTTGACGACAGCGCTGAATTCAGGCAAAAAGAAATTTTCGAACTAAGAGACCTAAGCCAAGAAAACGACAAAGAAATCCAAGCCGACGAGTACAAGCTAAGCTACATAGCACTCGATGGTATATACAAAAGTTGACAAAAAATTTAATTGTCATTCAGGCAACATTGGGTGCATGGTGAACGGAGCAGGGCTGGCAATGGCCACGTTGGACATCATAAAACTTTCAGGTGGCAACCCTGCCAATTTTTTAGACGTTGGAGGAGGAGCAGATGTCGAACACGTCGAAGAAGCATTCAAAATCATCATATCAGACGAAAAAGTAAAATATTTAAAAAAAAGAGATATTCCATTCTTTAGGTCAAAGCAATTTATGTAAACATATTTGGAGGTATAATGAAATGTGATATAATCGCAGAAGGAATTATTTCTGCAGTCAAAAATTCGCACGTGAACGTCCCCATAGTCATTCGTTTACAAGTAAAAACGTAACTTTTCCTTCCAAATTAATTCTTTTCAGGGCACAAATTATTTAGAAGCCAAAGATATCTTAAACGCAAGCAACCTTAGAATAACAGCAATAGACGACTTTACTGCATCAGCGAAAAAAGTCGTCGAAATAGCCATATAAAATGCTTTATTTAAAACAGAAACAATAACATTGGAATAATAAATAAATATAAAATAAATAAAAAATAAATTAAAACGGAAAAAAAGAAAATTATTCCAATTGAAAATTCAACATATTTATGATTAAAACAATTTTTATGTACAGAACAGTTAAGATGTGAATTAGAGTTGACTAATACTTGATTTTTGAAAATTTACAACGTAAATTTACAAAGGCATTTCGAAGTTGACGTCGAGTTTGGCAGACCTGGCTAGTCCGATGATGGATGAGAGTTTGACAGCAAGGCGGGCTGCTTCGTCTAAATTGTCGCAAGGTAAGATTTTCATTCCAGAACTTGCTATGAGGACTTTGGCATCATCCACGTTGGTTCCTTGGAGTCTGCAGATAATCGGGACTCGAAGTTTGAGCTCTTTTACTGCTGCGATGATACCCTCGGCGATCACGTCGCATCTCATGATTCCGCCGAAAATGTTCACCATGATCGCACAGACCTAAAATTTTATTAAATTTCCTTTCTTAATTGAATCTTACTTTGGGATCTGCGGTGATGATTTTGAAAGCTTCTTTGACAGCGTTGGCTGTAGCGCCGCCGCCGACGTCCAAGAAGTTGGCTGGCTCTCCGCCATGGAGTTTGATGATGTCCATGGTCGCCATGGCGAGCCCGGCGCCGTTTACAAGGCAACCAATCGAACCATCAAGAGCGATGTAGTTTAAGTTGTATTTTGCTGCTTCGACTTCTTTAGGATCTTCTTGAGTCCAGTCTCTCAATGCAAATAAATCTTTTTGTCTGAAATCTGCATTGTCGTCGAATCTAAATTTAGCATCAAGGCAGAAATCTAGAAAATTAGAGAAAATGTATCAAAATCCTAATAATATGCGATTAGACAGCTAGGATACTTACAATCCCCAGTTGTGTCTTCAGCATAAGGATTAACTTCAATTAAGAGAGCATCTTTGTCCAAAAAGAGCTGGTAAAGGTCCAAAAGCATTTTGGAGACCTGCTCTTTCTTATCGGCAAGTCCAACTTTGGTTGCGATTTCTTCAGCTTCTTTTTTTGTAAGCCCTAAAACAAAAGAATGAGAAAATTGTTTAGAATTAAAGAACTGTTTACCGATGGTGATGTCGATAGGAGAGTACAAAATGGCATCGGGATTTTCTGCAGCGACTTCTTCGATGTTGACTCCACCTTGCGAAGAAGCGATCACGACAGGTCCCTGAAATCTAAATTTAAAGAAATTTGATCAAATTTTAAACTTACGTTGAATGCTCTTTCCATCATGATGGCGAAATAGTATTCTTTACGGGGGAATTTTCGTTCGGTGACCATCACAGCATTGCAGATGCGACCTTTCTCGCCAGTCTGCTTGGTGATCAAATCATCACCGATCATCTGCCCGGCGATTTCTTCCGCTTCTTCAGGCCTGCCAACCAAAATCACAAATTAAACCTTTTAAAATGTTTATCTCGTGAATAACTCGAGATTGTTCTTATCAGATAGAATGTCACACTTTGAATGAGTGAACGATTAAAAGATAAGCATGAAAGATTCCAAAATTCTTACGTGAAAACCATTCTGACACCTCCTTTTAGGCCCCCTTTGAAATGACCTTTTCCTCGCCCACCTGCCAAAACTTGCGCTTTCAAAACGATGTCTTTGATGTTAAGTTTTTTAGCGATTTCTGACGCTTCTTTTTTATTTTTGGCGACACCAAATTTCGGGACTGGAATCCCAGCACCGGAAAGGAGAGTGTAACTTATATGCTCGTGGACATTCAGGTTCCTTTTTTGCTCCACACTCCATGGAGTGACAGAACTAAGGATCTAAAATAAACGAATAAAATCTAGGATTTCCTCATCTTTTAATTACCTTGGTAGAATTTCTGAGGCCAATTGAGCCAACAGATGAAGCCCGAGTTAAAAAGCTAGCCATCGCTTTTGTAATAACTAAAATACTAATTAAAAAAATGACTTCATTCTAGTCAAAATTTAATAAATTACCTGGAGTTAAAATTAAACTGTTCCTAGGGATTAGCGATGTTGGAAAATCCAAGGATGGTCTACGAAGGTGAAGAAAAATAAACCTGCCCAGATACAGTCGTGCCAACTACGAAAAATTTCCCTTCCAAACTTTTATTGATTAGGAAATGAAAAACGCACACGGAAACGATTAGTTTTATTTTTTATTAAATTTAACTACCAAAGGAAAGAGAAAAATTATTGAATTACATTAAATTTATTAAAACAATATTTATACATATATTTTCATTACATTTAAGGGGGACAAACTAATGATCTGAAGTCGCTTAGTATTTCGGGGCTTCCGATTTGAGTTCTTTGTAGTTGATGTTGGGCGAATAGAACTGAAACAAAAAGGAAAAGATTAATGGACGCATAGGACATAAAATTGAGCATTTTTTTGGGAAGACAAAATTTGGCCAATTTGGAAATTATCAAAAGGCAAAATTAACAAATTAAAGCCAATTATTGGTCAAAAAACTCGTCTAAATGAACATTTTAAGAGCGAATTTTTCATCGAAAACTTCAAAATCAGGGTTTTAAGAGCCAAATTTTCGTCAAAAACCTTAAAATCAAAATTTGAAAAGCCTAATTTTTCCGAAAAAACCTCAAATTCAAGGTTTTAAGAGACGTTTTTTTGTCATAAGGTTTAAAATTAAATTAAAAGAGACAATTATTTTTTGTCAAAAATCCTAAAAATCATCGGTTTAGGCTCTCTTTCGTCAAAAACCTTAAAATTTACATTATTTGAGAACCAATCTTTCATCAAAAACCTCAAAATCAACGTTTTATAGGGGCAAATTTTTGTCAAAAATCCTCAAAATCGACGTTTTAAGGTTCTCTTTCATCAAAAACCTTAAAATTTACAAATTTGAGAACCATTCGTTCATCAAAAACCTCAAAATCAACGTTCTACAAAGGCAAATTTTCCTCAAAAATCCTTAAAATCAACGTTTTATAGAGGCAAATTTTCGTCAAAATCCTGAAAATCAACGTTTCTTTCGTCAAAAACCTTAAAATTTACATTATTTGAGAACCAATCTTTCATCAAAAGCCTCAAAATCAACGTTTTAAAGAGGCAAATTTTCGTAAAAAATCCTTAAAATCAACGTTTTAAGGCACTCTTTTATCAAAAACCTTAAAATTTACATTATTTGAGAACCAATCGTTCATCAAAAACCTCAAAATCAACGTTTTAAGAGCCTTAAAGATTAAGTTCGAAACTTTTTTTAAGAGGGAGGGGGGGGGGCTTTTATTTTTAGTGGTCCGCCCCCTCCGGACAAATTCCTGGATCCGAACCCATTTATTTCATTGGCTAATGAGTTTTTCAATTTTTTTTTTCTTAATTTTTTTTTAAAGGCTATTAACCAGCAAAGTTTATCACCTTGACCAATATATTGCATGAGATTTATAGGAAAACTGTTAAACTTATCGACTTCTTATCAAATGTACCTGCATAGCTCAACAGGCTAATCTCACAGCAACAAGGTCAAATTTAATTTTTCTTGTTCAAAATTTAATTGCGGAGAACCAAACTAGTGACCTCCAGATTAACCCACTCTATCACTGGGCCAGTGTGCTACTCAGCCAATGAAAGCAAGAGATTCAGAAGGATAGTCCCACTTCCCACGTCATTCACATTTCATCCTCTCAAGCACAATTCACAGATCCATGGAAGTGAAACCATTAAATTTGAATCCCAACTATATATATTCTAAGGTGAAACCCTGTATACCTTGTACTGCTTGTGTTCATAGTCGTTCCACGGCTCTTGGTCGCCTTTTTTGTTCCAAGCGATTTCTGGGTGAGTGGTAAGCCTCGCAAGGTAAAACATGGAGCCAGCACAACCAAGTCCGACGCAAACAAACAGCGGGATCAGCTACAAATGAGAAGAACAAAAAATTAAACTCATTTCGCACTTTAGCTTAAAATTTAAGTTTCAAAACAGAAAAATTAGGTAGAAACTGCAAAACTTTATTCTGATACTTGCCGCTGTGTGTTTTTTGAGACTAGCAAAGGACAATCCCTGCATCTTGAATTTTAATTTATAAATTGAACTTCTCAAATTCAGTCGCAAATCTCGCAACCTCTTTATTTAGAAAAAAGATTTCGTGAAAAGTCGAACCAATGCCTTCTTGATAAGAAAATTTTTATCATCCACATTTTCGATGCTTTTTGGCATAAATTTTAAATAAATTGGCTTTTAAAGGTTGTAATTTGTTTAGAATTTTCCTAATTCACCAATTTTAAATGTTAAAAACAAATTCGTTGTTAAGTTGGTAGCCTTGGAATTGAGTGATAATTTGATAAGAGATATCAGATAACCTGTTTGTTGATATTTGATAACCCCTGACCACGAACAACACAGCCAAAACTTAAAATTGAAGATTTCTTGACATTTCAACATGCAATTGATTTTTCTGGGAACTGCTTCTTGCTATCCTACAGCAAGCAGGGCTGTATCTTGTACTGCTGTTAGGTTTGAAGGCAAGTATCCTCATTAATTTGGTCACCAGTTCAATGTCTACCCATTAGTTGAGTAGAAACATGCTTTGTATCCCATTATCCATTTTGATGTTTCCATTGTATTTTAGATGGCGATGTATGGCTCTTCGATTGTGGTGAAGGGTCCCAAGTTCAGGTCCAAAAAAGCAACATCCACCCAGGAAAGATCAAGAAGATTTTTATAACTCATCTCCATGGCGATCATGTAAACCAAAACTCAAACAATGCATCAATTTTGTTAAAAGCTTTTTGGACTTCCAGGTATTGTCTGCACTCTAGGTTCCCAGGGATACCATCGAGAGAATTTTTTATTAGAAATTTATGGACCATTGGGTCTAAGGAGATATTTACGAGAAAATTTAAATTTGTCAAGATCTCCACTGCCATTTAAATACCGGGTAATTTCATGGAAAGAAAATTTTTTTTTAATTTTTATTTATTAGGTGCATGAGTTAATACCTGATGACTTTTACACTTTTAATGATGTCTGGAACATTGAAGAAGCTGCATCTACTACTTTTCACCCAGAAGAATTACCCGGTGAAGACATAAGGGCAGAAGGTCAAGTTTGGAATGTGTGAGTCACTTTTTAAAAAAACGCCATCTAATTATTCTTTTAGCATAAAAAATGACAAAATATGTGTCTATGGGTCAACACTAAAGCACAGAATTCCATGTTTTGGTTATGTCATTAAGGAAAATTCAATGCCAGGGTCGCTTGATGTAGGGAAGCTTCTTGAAGAAGGTATACGCCCAGGGCCTCTTTTCAAACAAATCAAAGATGGTCACCCTATCACATTAGAAAGCGGAAAAGTCGTATGTTCATACATGAATCTGTAAAAGTTCTTTAATTTCACCATAAGATAAAACCAGAAGATGTACTTGGACCGAGTAAGCCTGGAAGGATAGTGACCATTTTAGGTGATACATGTGATTCATCCAGGCTCATAGAAATAGCCAGAAACAGCGACGTCCTTGTCCACGAGGCGACTTTGGAAGACGGCCTTCAAGAAAAAGCGATCGAAAATGGCCACTCGACACCATCAATGGCTGCATCATTCGCTCAAGCAATTTCAGCCAAAAAGCTTGTCTTATTCCATTATAGCCAACGATATAAAAGAGATAATGTATTTTTTTTTAAATTTAATACTGAGCTATAATTTTATTATTTTAGAAAGATAAGTGGATCGGTATTCTTCAAAAAGAAGCTCAAGATGCTTGTCTTGGTAAGAATTTTGATTGCGAAGTTGTTCTTGCTGATGATTTACTTGAAATGGAAGTAAAACGACCAATAAAAGTGTCTTGATTAGAAAATGAGTTTGTTTTCTTTATTATTTGTGTTGAATCTTGGTGAGACTAGGTAGGGGTAATGGAGCTACTGGGCCGGGTGTAATGGGCCAACTGGGAAGGGGGTATGGACCTACTGGGCAGGGGGTGATGGACCAACTGGGCTTAGGGGTGATGGACCAACTGGGCTCAGGGGTGATGGGCCAACTGGGCTCAGGGGTGATGGACCAACTGGGCTCAGGGGTGATGGACCAACTGGGCTCAGGGGTGATGGACCAACTGGGCTCAGGGGTGATGGACCAACTGGGCTCCGGGGTGATGGACCAACTGGGCTCAGGGGTGATGGACCAACTGGGCTCAGGGGTGATGGACCAACTGGGCTCAGGGGTGATGGACCAACTGGGCTCAGGGGTGATGGACCAACTGGGCTCAGGGGGTGATGGACCAACTGGGCTCAGGGGTGATGGACCAACTGGGCTCAGGGGTGATGGACCAACTGGGCTCAGGGGTGATGGACCAACTGGGCTCAGGGGTGATGGACCAACTGGGCTCAGGGGTAATGGACCAACTGGGCTCAGGGGTAATGGACCAACTGGGCTCAGGGGTAATGGACCAACTGGGCTCAGGGGTAATGGACCAACTGGGCTCAGGGGTAATGGACCAACTGGGCTCAGGGGTAATGGACCAACTGGGCTCAGGGGTAATGGACCAACTGGGCTCAGGGGTAATGGACCAACTGGGCTCAGGGGTAATGGACCAACTGGGCTCAGGGGTTATGGACCAACTGGGCTTAAGGGTAATGGACCAACTGGGCTCAGGGGTAATGGACCAACTGGGCTCAAGGATGGACCAACTGGGCTGGGTGTAACGGGGACTGGGTTAGAGGTGACTTGTGGTGAGGATTCTTGAGGAAGTTTATGAGAAGCAGCTCCAGACAACAAAATAATTTTAATCAAAGAAATTTTAAATGCGATATTAATGCTTTAATCTCATGGTATGTGACTACAGCGATAAAATAAAATAAAAACGAGGAATGTAACAGTTAGGACAACTGATTCTGAAGGGTATTAAGTACAATTTCTATCGAGGAAGAAAATAAATACTATTTTGAGGTAATGAGACTCTTTACTCCTCGGTCGATTGGGCGGCCTGGTCTAGAATGACCTCGAACGAGAACGGCTGGAATGTGTAGCCGAGACCTGAGTAGAATTTACTCTGGAACTCCACCCTGAAAAGAAATTTAGGTTTCGATCGAATTAAACTGTTTGGTTTACCAATGGAGACGAAGGGTGTGGAGGAAAGCGGAAAGGCCTTCCATGAGGACGAGGATCCCAAGGGTGAGTATCGCCCAAGCGCCGAAAATCGCCCAAAGGACGAAACCTCCTATCCAGCTATCAAACTTAAGCCCTTTGGTCAACACCATGTGCCAGAGGACCTCAGAAAGTTGCGCATGAGCAAGCGAAAGTGCCCACAATCGAAGATACGACGCAGTGTGCGACACAGAACCAAGGACATACTCAATAGTATGAATACCCTGATGAATATAGATCTCCATCATATCAGTTTCTTCCGGTTTACCTTCAGCAGGTGTCTGCGTCGCTGGTGCCATTGCTCCTTCAATGTCGCCATTTTCCGTCCCAACATGGTTGTTCTGCAACTAAAAAACCGTTTACCACAAAAAATTTTTTCAATTTTAAATACCAATTGATGTTCTTTCTTCATATTCTTCTGAATAAGATACGGCTTCGAAAAAAGCATCCATGGGATGCAAAGCATGGCGCAGATGACCAAAAGTTTTTGAATTCCAGCCTAAAAAGACATCAGAAAGCTTTTTTATGGTATCGACAATCATACCTGTCCAGCAAACATGTTGACATCACAAACATCAGGAGCGGTGAGTGGTTTAAACAAAACCATGTTGATAAAAGTGATAAGAATAGATGGTGCACAAAATGGTGATGATGTTATATCCTCTGAAAAAATGAGATAAGAAGAAATCTCATTGGAGGATTTGATGCTTACCACTCTTTGGTGAGTATATCATCCACTTGAAGAACATAAGAAGGACCATATAGAAGAAAAGGAAAACCAAGAAAATCAACTGAGGAATAAACTCGCAGTAGATGTTTATTTGTTTTTTGAAATACCTAAAATGCATTATTACTTCTGAAAGGTAAAATGTGAAATGCGCACTTGTGGTTTTTAAGGCTGAGAGAGACACCGAACAACATGTGAAGGACACCAAGGATAATGGATATCTTCATTTTGTATGCGTTTAAAAACACAATTTTGTTTTCTGCCATCTAAAAGAAAGGTGAGCCCAAAAAAATGTGTTTGGAGAAGAACAAACCTGCCAAATTGGATCGACACCGATAGGATAAGGTGTTGAAATATAGTCGTCAGATGCAGGGTTGAGCTGAAGAAACTTGTTGGTCATAACAGTTGATTCATTGTAGTTGACGACCCAATGGGAGCCGAATAGGTTGATAGATTTGGAGAATATGTCGTTGTAGATGAGGCCAGTGTACATCGAAAAGAATCCCATGAGAAGAATAATGTAACGTCCAGCAAACAAGATGTTCCAAATCTAAAATATCCAAATTTTCGGGGTGATTAAAAAATGAAAATGGGCTAAAAAGTAGTAATAGGGTCCCCCCTTAGATGGCATAGAAATAAAATGTTTTAAAATCTAGAAACTGACCTCAGATTTGTACTTCTCACCCAAAAAACAGTTAAAAACCACATTTTGGGCCTAATCAAAAAGTGAAATTTTTCGGTCTGTAAAGTAGGGAAAGGGTCCCCCCTTAGATGTGGTCGAAAAAAACGTTTTCAAATCTAGAAACTGACCTCAGATTCGTGTTTCTCACCCAAAAAACAGTCAAAAACCACATTTTGGGCCTAATCAAAAAGTGAAAATTTTCGGTCTGAAAAGTAGGGAAAGGGTCCCCCCTAATATGTGGTCGAAAAAAACGTTTTCAAATCTAGAAACTGACCCCAGATTCGTGTTTCTCACCCCCAAAAAACAGTCAAAAACCACATTTGGGCTTAATAAAATTTGAAAAAATTTAGGTCTAAAAGCAGATTTAATTTAATTTTAAATTTATTTTGACTTACTTCATTGTCGCTCTTTTTGGCTTGAAGCGGTTTTTCTTTCAGAACCATCCAAGCAGCGAAAATTGTCATGAGGGCACCATGGCCAAGATCACCAAACATGACAGCGAATAAAAATGGAAACGTGATTATTGTATAAGGTGTTGGGTTGATTTCACGGTAGCTAGCGACACCGTAACCATCGATCAATGCTTGAAATCCGCTGGTGAATTTGTTCGTCCTATTATAAGTCGGAGGATCTTCAAAGGTGTCCATTCTGTTCAAAATGGGTGGGACTGAACTTCCACTTCGCTCCTGAAAAGCGATTAAAAGATGATAAATAGAAAAAATTATGGTTTTACCGTTCCTCTTCGTAGAGCGAATTGAATGGCTTCGATGTCAAGTACCGGAACCCAGCATTCAGCGATAAGACATTTTTGAGTCACGTCCAAATTGAAAAGGTTCAACGTATGATAGATGGCCTTGATCTTGCGAACTTTGACAAACCAGTTCTTTATGTTTTTAGCAGCAGCGACCAAAACACGATGACGGTGATCCTGAGTTTGGCTCAAAACAGTGTTTAGATCTTCAATTCGAGTCATCACTCCCATCGCCATTTCCCTCCTGTCGGCCGGCGCTTCAGGACATGGGTACAACGTCGCCCTGAAACCTTCGCAGATCTTCTTCACGCGAGTTTTAAGCTGGTCTCCTTGGAAGAAAATGATGAATACTGATTTGAACACTTGATCGCCCTAAAATATCAATTATAAAAGAAGAAAAGGACCAAAAGTAGCTTTACGGTTGAAGGGTCTTCAAGTGGAGTCTCGATTTCCGCTTGCCTGAGGAAAACGTTTCCTCTACAAGCACGCCACAACATGCGCTCGAATGCAGGAATCCTTTCCCGAAGAATAACACCGGCGACAAACCTACATCAAAATAATAAGTAAACCAAAATTTGGTTTTCCCTTCCCAAGGCCATGTACACTAAGCTGCTTTTTTACTCCTACAGATGCCACCACACACACAAAACCTACGACGACATCAACATAAAAATGCTTAAGCTCACCTCATCATCAACTTCCTCGCTCCTTCCAATTCTGAACTGCCGTTTTATGACGAAAATGTAAAGCATGATAACAAAAAAAAATTAGCCGTAAGCGAATGTTATAAAGAAAAATTTCTCGCACACATCATGGTTAATGGTGTTTCATAAGAGCGACTATGCCCCCTCTTTTCTAAAGTGAAAGACTATTTAAATTTACTGAAGAGTGTTATCGCCTACATGCGATTCTTTATCCCTAGAGAAACATGCTGATTTCGTAAATTTATTTTTTCATGCAAAAGAGGTCCTCTGTCGGTCGTTTACATACCCAAGCTGGACAGGTCCGGCATTTGTCTGCCTCACGATGGAATCATCGCTGATCAACGCCCTAGTCATCGATTCGGTCGAGTTCAAACCTCCCTCCTGCTGCAAATGCCCAAAATACCGACACCGGTCACAAAAAAGAAACATAAACAAAACAATACATCATTGAACAATCGCGTATTTCGTTGACATCTCACATTTTAACATTTAGGCGCTTTATTTAAACCTTGAAATTGTGCACTGCTTATCAAGCGTAGTCATACTCAACCTGTTAATCATAGGCACATTTTTAAGAAGTGAATCACATTTTTCGCTGTTAAAAACAGCAGCAACAAGCAATAAACATGCAAAAAAAGCAACAGAAAAATTTAAGTGGAGTCTATTTCATGCTGGTTCACTAGACTAAACCTTTTTTTGGGAGCATAGAATTCGTGTTTTCCAAAATGCAGTTTGGGACAGTTTTTGGGGTGGAAAACACGAATTAGTGAAGAAAACAATCGGGGACTTACTACTTTATGACCCAAAATTTTCTTTTTTTGGATTTGTCCAAAAATCTGGTTTTGGGAAGATTTTTAGGGTAGGAAACACGAATTTGAGGTTGATTTTTATGATTTAAAATAACTTTCTTACAACATAAGCTTTCCCTACTTTTAGGGCCCAAAAGAATCACTTTTTGATTTGGTCAAAAATGTGGTTTCGGAAGGTTTTTAGAGTAACAAACTCGAATATGAGGTTGGTTTTATGATTTTAAAAGATTTCAAACACTACGGGGGCAGGTTTTCCTACTTTTTGGACCCAAAATCTTCATTTTTTTGATTTTGCCCAAAAATCAGTTTTTCCAAAACATTGGTTTTCTGATTTCAAAAAATTTCACCCTTTCTCTACTTTTTGGACCCAAAATGTTAATTTTTTATTTGGTCAAAAACGTGGTTTTGGAAGGTTTTTAGGCGAGAAACACGAATTTGAGGTTGGTTTTCTGGTCTTTTGGGCACTTTTAGTGTATGAAACTAAAAAAGGATCATATTTTAAACTTTTTTTTTCCCCTCCCAAAACATGTTTCTCTTTTTTGGATCCAAAATTTTTTTATTTCTTGATTTGGCCCAGGTTTTGAACGGTTTCTAAGATAAGAACAACGAATCTGGCATCAGTTTTTCAATAATTTCAACAGCAAATTCTCATGGGCCCTCTGGAATAGAAGTTGCCAGTTAGTCTAAAATCTACAGATTGCAGAAGGAAATGTATTAGGTAGACCCTTAAAATCAAATTCTTTTCTAAATGCCCAATACTGTGAAAAACGTGCTCCAAATTAGTGATATCATGCATAAAACTATTAGGTTAAGCTTCAGGGAATTCATTTGTCAAAAGTTTAAGATTAGGACTGGAAATTTCAAGACAATATTCAAAGAGTAGAGTACACTCAAAAAGTGTATTCTTATCTGTGATTGATTTGAAATTTCTCACAGCTCTTCTAATAAGGAAGATCCATCAAAAATTCAAATTGATCGGTCAAAAGAGAGTTAATCATCTTTTCCGGAAACTGCAAAATTTTCCAGAAAAAAAAAATCGATATGAAACAATAGAAAAAGTAAACATTACAAAGCAAAGATAAATGTATCAGATCTTAAATTTTCAAGGATAAATTAATAGATAATTACCAGATAAAAGCGAAGCACATGCATAGAGAGAAAAAAAGCAGCTAACCATGGCCGTTTAGAAATAAATTTAATAAATTAAAAAAAGCCCCGACACCGGTTTTTTTAATATTGAAAATGGCGATCTTGAGGTCGACCTTTACCCTAATTTGAGGACTTGGTTTCCCGATTTGAGCCACTCGTCACTCAGCAGGTTCTGCTCCTCTTCTCGTTTCGGATCGGACATCTGCACGTAGTTCATTTGACTTTGATGACCCTGTGTCTGGCAAATACAACACCACATCTGTCAACGGATCTTCAAGGAATGGGTCATGGGAGAAGGAATATGAGAGGTTTAGGAATTTCTTTTTAAATAGCAAGAAGCTTACATGAAAAATTAATTAAGAGACTTTATTAAGTAACAAATAGTTAAAGAAAATTTAAAAAAAAAAATGGGCTTAAAAAACGTCACTTATAAAACACCCCTTGTTTCAACCTAAAAACCTGCCAAACATCTAGGTTTTGATTTTTTTTATTAAAACTTGTCTATATAGACCAATTCAAATTCTTTTTACTAAATAAAAAAAAATTTTTTTTTATTTATTATTTAACAATTATTTTATTGACAAAAATTGGTTTTTATCCTAAATTTTGATGTTTTTTGCCCCACCCCCTGAAAATTGGATTTAATCCTAAATTTTGACGTTTATAGACGAAAATAAGCCTTTAATTGAGATTTTTTTCGACAAAAAGTTGCCTTATAAATTTTGATGACTACTTTTTAGACAAATTCCTACAAAATCTGATTTCAAAGTTCCTTCTTAACTAACCCCAAGAATGAATGTTCTTTTGAACCCATTTTTCAAAAGCTGATTTTTGATAAAATTCACATAAAGACAAACAATAGAAAAATGTAGTTTTATGAAAAGATTTGTAAGCTTCCTTAGTTTTTTAAGTCAAAACAAAACCAAGGAGTTGAAATTTGAATTCAAGATTTTTAAGTTTTCTTAATGAAAAACTTAAAAAATATGAATTGACAACTCCTTCGATGAAGCGAAGAAGAAAGGACATTGTGAACAAAATGTTATTGACACGGGAAAAAAAGGAAAAGGAATATCACAAAAAAAAATAGAAAAAACACACAATAAATTATACTAAAACTAGTTGTGTAGTGCCAAATACCAGTGTTTCCATGCCAACTAAGTTAATAAAAAAGCTACCTTCACTAAATTAACGCTCAACTAACATCCATCACCACTTTTAGAGACAAAAAATAAGAAGTTGCAAAAGCCGAACGAAAATGAAATTCACTTCTTTTATCAAATAGTCCATAAGGGTAAGATGTGGTGATAGTTGCCTCATCACAGAGCTGAAAACTTATTAACAAAACTCAATAAATTAGATTTCTGTATTTAAAAAAAAAAACAGTGCACAATTGTTTTTCCTTTTGTTTTTACTTCACGAGGAAGTAAGAGGACGTAACGGAAGCTGGTTCACTTACTGAAGTTCGATTAATGAAATTTTTTTAAAATTGGGCTTACCTCATCGAAGAAAACTTGCGTTTTTCGAAGGATGTGCTTGAGCTCGGTGAGCTCGAGGAAGTTACGTTTGAGGGCTTCCGCATTCTGGTTTACTTCTCTTAGTTCGTTTTCGAGCTTTTCAAAAGTCGCCTGAAAAATATTCCAATTTAAGATGCTTATTTACCTAATTCATAGCCAGAACATCACTAAGATTAAAATTTGGTAGCTTCTAGGAAAAAGAATGATAAAATGGGTCATAAAAGAGAGATTGGGAGTGAAAAAGATTTAGGAAGGAAGTGGTAACTCTGCTTTAAGAGTTTTCAGGGATTAGGGGCCATGTTTCGGTGGCTTATAGGATGATCAAATGGGATGCTGGGCTGATTCTAGGGATTTGTGGGAATAGTGCCCACGTTTTGGGTCTCAGGACTTCAAGGGGATGTGGCAACACTGCTTCAAGGGTTTTAGAGGATTAGTGCCTAGTTTTGGGTCCCAGATGTGGCATAAAGAGTGAACAAGGGTGAAAGGTGAGAAGATCTAGAGTATGTGGGTTAAAAAGTTGGTATTGGGTGGAGTTCAATGGCCCTGAGAGTGAGGTTTCTGATGACAAAAGTATCTTGGGGGAAGATCTTTAGAAGATGTAGATCTCTGGCATAGAGAAACTATACCTAGTATAGTTTAGAACCTAGTAGGTATAGTATAGTATGTACTTAGTATAATATACTTCAGTACCTAGTATAGTTTCTGAGTGCGATATTTGGAGGCAAAAATTTATAGATTAAAGACTAAATGACCTAATAATGGCTCCTTGTAGGCTTTTGTTATCAATTATCATATATAAAAAGCAAAATTTCAATAGAATCTGCCTCAGCTGAGCATCATGGTACATTTTGCCAGGACATCCCACCTTAGACTTCTTAAGTTGGTAAAACCGAAGGAAGAGAAGGTCATTAGAAGGTCAGGATTGTGGGAACGGGCTGTAATGCTGGTTTGCATACTTTGAGGCACGCCCCCTTTTCTTTAAGCCCGTCAAAATGTTAAAATTTTTGGTCCAAGGTTGAACGTGACATGAATTTTATGAATGAAATCGAAGTTCCTGATGAAATTTTGAATTTGAATTCTCACCTCTAAATTGATCATTTCCCTGGGCTGGGGTGCTTCAGGATTTTCACCAGTGTCCAGCATTGGAATCTGATCTTTTTTAATCTCCTTTTCCAAATAGCGAAGTTTCCTTTCCATCTCGTCGCACCTTCGCACTTCATTGACGAATTTCCTTTGGAAAGCGTTCACGTCCGGATTTAACTGAAAAGAAACAATAAAATTGAGAATGTTTAACTATTTCTGAATACTTACGTCTCGAAATTGGACGAGTCCGAGTTCTCCGAGTTCGGAAACGCAAGCGTAAGCGGCTTCACTTTGGAGGAAAAGCTGACAAAGTGTCATTTCCTCGCTTCGGAAAAGCCCCCCCATCTTCGCGACCTTTTTTTTACTTTTAACAAGACAAAATTTGACGGACTCGAACCTCCTAGATTGGGCGAATCAAATCCCGAATTTTCCGATGGCCCCTTTTCTTTCCTTTTCCTTTTATCCTTACTCGATATTGATCCGCGAAATCGAGAAAACGCCCATATGAGACCGTGTTTCGTCACAGTTGAAAGGCACGGTTGCCAACGTTGGCCTGAGAAATTTACCGAGCTTGGCCGTAGACCATTTTATGGACCACTTTTGGACAAATTTTGTGCAGAAAGTTGGTCCATCCATGATGTGCAAAGTGATGAAGCTATCCAGGAGCCTATGAAGATCCAAGATCCAAGAGCCTAGGTCGCATGAGTAGTTTGTCCGGTGGTACGTTTTTTCTGGTGGTGATCATTGTTCGAGATCTCCACCCCCGGTAGTCCGATTTGAAAATTTCCTTCGAGGATCGCTACCAATCAAAATATGCATCCCTGCCAAATTTCAGCCCGGTCGCATCATTAGTTTGTCCGGTAGCACGTTTTTTCTCTGGTCAGTAAATTAGAAACGTCCCATAATGGGAACTTTTACCACGATGACCCAATTTTGGAGTGCTTGATGGGTATTTTCCATTGCCATCAAATTATAATCAAGCATGATCGTGCATGATCATCAAGTATAGTAGAATGTTACGGTTGGCAATGTTGACAGCGCGCGAACAATCTACGCCTCTCTAATCACTAAAATAAACATTTTTTGTTATTTTTGGTTTTAATTTATTTATAAAACTTGATTCAAGAAATTATTATAGTTATTTTTATCAATTTAAAATACGTAAAGATAAATATTTTTGAAAATTTCTGTTGAGGAAAAACAGGACTAAAGTGAAGGCAGCAAAGGCCACTGGCCAACCTCAACCCCGCCCTTCGAGCGTAGAGCGACTGGGTAATTAAGTTTCGAGGAGTTTCGTGTTTAATTGTATTAGTTTTAAGAAAAGAGTTCGGGAAAAATGTGGTGGTAGTTGGTGATGAAGAAGACTGGAAAGGGTAAAAGCAGCGAAAGTCATATTGCTGCCGAGCGTCTTGCTGATTACAAAGGGTCTGGAAACTTGAACTCGAGCCCTGAAGATTTGGATGGTATGAGCGAGATGCCTGAAGACCAAGCATGCGGTATCATCAAAGAGACCCGCGAGAGCTTAAAAGAGAAAAAGCTCTCGTCGACCTCTCTCAGCGGAAGCGATCTCAGCGTCAGGCCCAAAGTGGTCACAGTCAAACATCCTGAGTCCAACAAGCCCAAGCCAACAGTTAAAAAGAACAAACCGATCCAAGCCGACTTGGACATCGCCAAAGAGTTCTTAAGATGCCGCGACGAAGGCGTAGCACGTCTCGATCTCAGCAAATCAAGCATCACCAACTTACCCCAAAGCGTACGCGACTTAACACATTTAGTCGAATTCTACCTCTATGGCAACAAATTAGCGACCCTTCCCAACGAAATCGGCTGCTTAGTCAACCTCCAGTTTCTCGCTTTAAGCGAAAATTCGTTGACAAGCTTGCCCGAAAGCCTCGTCTCCCTCAAATCTCTCAAAGTCCTAGACCTAAGACACAACAAATTAAACGAAATACCCGACGTCGTCTATCGCTTGACGTCACTAACGACTTTATTTTTGCGTTTCAACCGAATCAAAGTTGTCGGCGAAGAAATACGAAATTTGACGAACTTAACGATGCTTAGTTTACGAGAAAACAAAATCAAAGAGCTTCCTCCTGGAATAGGGAAGCTGGTTAATCTACTCACTTTTGATGTCTCGCACAACCATTTAGAACATCTACCTGAAGAAATAGGACAATGTGTGAACCTCTCAACTTTAGACCTGCAGCATAATGAGCTGCTCGATATTCCTGAATCGATCGGCAACTTGACATCGTTGACTCGACTCGGGTTGCGATACAACCGTCTCAATTCGATACCCAAATCGCTAAGCAACTGCAAACACATGGATGAGTTCAACGTTGAAGGAAATGTCTTATCGCAGCTTCCCGATGGCCTCTTATCCAGCCTCCTGGAACTCACTAGCATCACCTTATCGCGCAACAACTTCTCATCGTATCCAAGTGGCGGACCTCATCAATTCACAACCGTTTATTCACTAAACATGGAACATAATGAAATCGACAAAATACCGTATGGAATATTTTCAAGAGCGAAAAACCTAACGAAGCTTAACATGAAAGAAAATATATTGACTTCATTACCTTTAGATTTAGGCACATGGCAGAATATGGTCGAGCTGAACTTAGGGACTAATCAGCTAACCAAAATACCTGATGATATACAGCATTTGATCAACTTAGAAGTTCTTATACTTTCGAATAATTTGTTAAGACGGATTCCTAGTACGATTGTTAGTTTGAAGAAGCTTAGGTTGTTAGATTTAGAGGAGAATAAGATAGAACAGTTGCCGATGGAGATCGGCTATTTGAGGGACCTTCAAAAGTTGATATTGCAGTCGAATCAACTTCAGACGTTACCGCGTGCCATAGGCAATTTGACCAACTTGACATTTTTGGGCGTCGGCGAAAACAATTTGATTCACCTCCCCGAAGAAATTGGAACTTTGGAAAACCTCGAGTCTCTTTATATAAACGATAACCAGAATCTTCATAATTTACCGTTTGAGCTGGCCCTCTGCACGAACCTTCAGATCATGAGCATCGACAACTGCCCTCTGTCGCAGATACCGCCTGAAATCGTCGCCAACGGCCCTTCTCTAGTCATCAAATACTTAAAAATGCAAGGGCCATATCGAACGATGTGAAAATACCTTATAAACTAAAAAAATAAGATGGCAGCTTTATTTTCTCTTGGCTACTATTATTAAGATCTTCTGCATGTGCCATATTGTATAATATACATATTTTAAATTAAGACATGTACATATTAACAAAAACGCATCAACCGAACATGTTTGGAGCATGTCATGAATGCTTCGCAGTCTTTTCGCTGCTTTCTGCCCAATTTAACAGCCGCCGCTTCAAGAACCAAAATTTACCGAAAACAAAGATATATTTTTTAATCAAAAAAGAAAGAATTGACAGAAATTTTTTTTCTTTAAATCATATTTTGGAATTCTCAGAAAAAATGGTAAGAAATACTCTTTCTTGTTATATTTTGATTCATTTTTATTGCTTTTTTAGAATTTCCAGTTTGGTTGAAACAATAAGTTTGCCGTCGGATTATCCAGGATGTGCTGTGGCTGTTTCTAAAGCAGGTATACATTTATTACCCCCAAACTTTCCACTTTTTATCCCCCTTATTCCTTCTTAACCATACCACCCTCCAAATTATAAACTTATTACATAAAATTCTTTATTTCAGGCATTTATTTACTCATTGCCTCGACAGAATGTCCAGTTTCCGACCAGAATCGACTCAAATTTTATTTCCCATCGCACAAAGCGACCATTTAAAAAAACGTGTTGCGAAATTTTATCATTTATAACGAAGTTGTTTTATTTTTTTACTAAATTACAAAAATGTTATACCATCTTTGAAAAATTGTTGATAACGATTGTAGTAGTTTAAAAAAAAATTGTATTGGAAAATTGTTATTAGTTTTCTACTCTAAGACAAAGTTTGTGCTGGCCTAATGGCGTAATTGGCTCAAAATGCGCTGATTGCTATTTTTTATTGTGATTGGTCTCAGACCAAAATAGTTTTGTAATCGAATATTTAGAAAAATGCATTTGTAGGTCCTTTCAGTATTTGGAGTCTTGTCTTAGACAGGCTTGAGTGTTAACTGTATTTTTTCGTGAATTAATTTATTAAAAAATTTGTAAATGGTTCCCTTGTCCATTTAAGGGCCATAAAAATTAAAAACAGCGAATTTAAAAAAAATAACGTAATGACTATAGAATAAATGTTAATTTCCTTAACTAGTTAATAAGTTATCCTTATTTAAGCAGTGGTTTTTTAAAAACTTGTTTTGTGGACAGAATAAGGTGTCTTTCAGTGTATTGTAGTAATTTGATGTACAAAGAGGCTTCGGCCACTTTATAGGTTAGTCTAGTCGTATCTATCGCCGAAAAATTTATCAAGGCGTTTGCTTTTTAGTGTCCAAACGATTTTAAGTTGGCTCCTAAAATCCTGTGCCTTTTTTAAGAATTTAGTTTTGGATACTACAGAGTTGTGGAAAATAGACTCTAAAAGGACAGTTTACCTCCTTAAAATTTTGATCTTCGAAATGTGCCAAATTTTGAATAGAAAAACGTCCTTTTTGAGTCTACTCACCCAAGTTTTGCCACTGTTTTTTTAAAAGTATAACTTATTTACTAAATTTTTTTCAAGGAAAATGTGTGGAAAATGTTCTTTGCTGGTTTTAACTAATTTTTAAAAAACACCAAATTTTGAGGGTGTGAAAATTAAAAATTCCTTGCTTAGCGCCCCTAAGAGTGTGGGAAAAAAATTTCATTGCCAAAACGTTGGCTCTCAGATAGCACACCCTTGGTTGTTCCTAGCAAATGCTGCCATCTGGGGGGAAAGGAATTTTTCACCAGTGCTTCCTCGTCCCGATTTTTTGTTCGACTTGCCAAAGATTTGACCAAAATGTGAGTCATTTATCTTCAATGTGCTTGTCTTTGGACAGGATTTTGTTAGTAGATTATAGAAAATTGATCGACTATGTCGTTTTTTAGTCCATTATTTAAAAGTCGACGGGCCTGCTGTTTCATAAAAACCCGAGTTTCACGACTTTTGACGGCGAATAAAAGGAACCTTTAAATGTTATTCTAGCCAAACTTAGACGGCCCATAATTATTATAAACGTAATTTTTTGTCGTAATACCAATAAGAAGTCACAGGGTAACCAAAGGTTAAAATTTTAGCTAAAAGTGGAAAAAAATTGTTCTAGTTGTTTAATTGTTTAGCTACTCAAGTTTTTTTCTAGCTAAACATTAATGTTACTTTGTGAATTTTCAGGCGATGTCGCCTTTCTTGTGTTAAAATTTGAAGAAAAAATTTAAAAAGCAGCCATGGTCTGCTAATTTAGAAAAATGTTGAACGTTAGATTAAACCTATGGTTGTTCTAAAATGGTTTTAAACTATTGTTTACAAAGAAATAAAAAACTGTCCAATTTTGTGATTGCATTTTTTGTTACTTTTATTTCATAGATATGTCAAAAAATATTGATTGAAAGTTTTGTTTTTGTATTTAAAAAAAAAGTCATGAGTTATAAAGAAAAGAAAATAATTAAAGAGATTTTATTTAACTAATTAATTTGTTTTATTTCATTGCTTAATATGAAAAAATCTACCTAAAAAAAATCCCTTTGATGGGGTGATGTCACCAACTTAGTTCATGATAATCTACACTAGAGCTCAGCACTCAAGCAGTTACCTTAGTACCAACATAACTTGAGGATACGAAGGAAAAAATTTGATAGCACCCTGTATACTCGAAAAGATAGCGTGCGCAATCTTCTATAAATTAACACTCGTTAATGGTTTGATTTTGCAGAGTTGTCACGTTTTCGATTAAAAGCTGTCATCTGAGTGGTGTGTGGACAAAGAGCCGATAAAGTCCACGTCCGATACGCTAGATCATCTTTTCACTATTTTTCATTTCCTTTAACAATCTACGGACAATGAAGGGTTTTGTTGACGAAAACAAAATCTTCGATCCTTTTTATTCGGGAATCCTCAAGGACGAAATGAGAACTAGTTCAATTTATTAAGGTTCCTAGGATCACACATGCGCACGATGGCATAGAGGATTAGGGTTGAATGGCTCTAACGAGTAGACACGTTACACGTCGTGATTTTCGCTGAATCCCTTTTTTACGTTCACTTACGCCTGAAGACCGTCGTATCCCTCTGTAAATGTCGGTGAACCCATCAAAACGGATTTTTTTCCCACCTATCCCAATCTTTTGAGTCTTTTAGGCATCAGGAGAAGGAAATAAACGCACAAAAATATAAAAAGTTGTCATTAATAATTGTTACATTTTCGGACCTAATGATGGTTATTTGACGAAGTGGTCGACCTTGAAAGCTGGAGCGCCGTCCTCTCAGCAAGACGTCCAGTAGGACCTGACGTTCAAAATTAACCCATCTGGGGATGAAATGAAATAATTTACTTTGTTTATAGTACTTATTTACTACAATTGATTCAATTTGACGTTATTTTGAGCAAAGCATCTCAAGAGTGTTGGCAATGTTCCGAATGTCACCTCCTTGATCAATGACACTTAAATATCGTCTGGTTTTAAGTTGTAAATATTAACCTTGAAAATGAAATAAAAGTGATTTTTGTATAAGAAAAATGTACATAGAATCCTTTATGGGGTGGGTGGTTGGTGGGGGAAGATATATATTTGAAGTCCGGGGGTCTGAGAGGCGCCACTCGACGGACGGAGAGTGTCCGGTGTCGTGCGGATGTGCTGCGAAAAAAAATGATTTCCCTCTTCAATATTCAGGCCGTGCTTATAGGTAAGCCAGAGAAAAAGAAAAGCATAACATAAGGAATAAGGGCGTTGCTGTGTCTTGCCGAAAAAGTCAGTTTGCAGAATTTTTTTATTTTAAAATATTTTGAATTGCAAAGTAACTATGCCATAAAATCATTGATCCGAGACAAACGTCTCAACTCGTCATAGGTGCTTCAAAAATTTGAGAATTACGTGCAAATATCCTAGTTAACAAAAATTCAAGTATGCAGGTAAGTGAAGACAACAAATAGGGATTATTCGTACCTGTGGATACCCATTGTCCAGTTTCTTAGCCATCCTTGCCTAAAGCCACCACTGAGAAATGATTCTTTACTTGCCATTGCTTGCCATAGATAGGCTGACCTTTTGGGCCTATAGTCGATCCCTTTAGCCAAAATGCAGTGAATTAAAAAATAAAATAAAATAAAATAAACCCTAACCATCCATACCATGATGCTAACTTTGTTTGGTCCAATCTATAGCCATCCCTTGGTCCAAATCCAGTGACCCCTGAAAAGTGCCATTCCTAGATGTGCTTCTATTCTAACCTTTTGACTTTTGAGCATATAGTGCAATTTTGGACCACTAGTTACTCAGTGAGAGCCCAAAAAGAGGTCCTGCCAAAAATCGGTGGGAAGTTTATCTCAGTATCATCAATTCTCCCCCTGGTACTCCTAAAAGCCGACCACGTCAAAATGCCTTTTTGTCCCGGAAGAAATTTTGTCTGCGGTTTTCTTCTTATTCGTCCTATTTTCGAATCCCATCGATTCTTGAGACCGGAAACTTTCAAAAACCGTTTCGAAAAGTACTCTTTATAAAATTTTATAGAACAGGAATTCTTGTGGTTAATTGAAATATCGAATCGTCCGGAAATCTCGGCCACCTGAAGATTCTGAAGGCGATCTCGATCGTCAACGAAGCGTATCGGAAGAAATAAATCATTCAGAATAATTATCAACCAATTTCTCTTGTTTTAGCCAAAAAAATGCTTATTTTGCTATAAATTTAGTCTACTTTTGTTTAAAAAATTGCATTTTTTAAAAAGAAAAAAGCCAAAGACCGGTTCGTTGTTGTTTATGATCGTTTAGGTTGATTTTTGTTTTTTATCGAAATTCAAATGACAGCCGGTAGTTAATTCTTTGTCCTTCGGGTGGTTGTAACTTGTCCGGACTCCACCCCGGTCGTTTTCACGGTCAAACGACAAAAGTGAATGAGCGGACGCCTTATTTGTCCAGTCGGAAACGCCAGGAAAAAAGGAAAAAAGTCGAAACCCGTCGAGACCTCCCTGGTAAGAGTCGAAATGCCGCAATTTCATTGTCCCGAGTGCGTTCTCAGACTTATTCGACTTATTGTTTTGCCAATTAAACTACGGGGATTGACCAATAAATTGTATTAGCGAAGCGAAACGTACGGTCATGGCCTAGGTCAGAAGTGACATCGCGGAATGAAATAAAAACCAACGATATTATTAACGAAGTCAATGGGTGGATACTCAGTTGAGCTTTCAACCTTGCAAACGCTTTAGCAGCTCGGTGTCTAATTCATATCAATTACCCATTTCTTCTGAAATCGACAATTTTTTTTCTGCGCAAATATTCTTTTTTCTTCCTCAAAAACTGTATACCTTCGAGTTCGAGTTTTCGAAAATGGTTCATGCAGGATTTTCAGCTCCCTGAGGGCCGATCGACTTGAAATTTGGCTCAAATCTTCTTTAACGTGATGAGAACAAGCCCTGAAAATTTCAAGTCAATCGTTCCATAGGGAGCTGAAAAAACGAAATTTCCTTTTTGTCCCAGGTACCAGTGGTAGATTCCAAGACAGGGTATGAGTGAGACCCAAAATGGACATTACGTTTTCTCAGCTCCCTATGGACCGATTGACTTGAAATGTGGCAAAAATCTTCTTTATTATGATGAGAAAAAGCCCTTAAAATTTCAAGCCGATTGGTCTTCAGGAAACTGAGAAAACGTGTTTTCCTTTTTGAGTTGAGTCTTTGAATAGTGAATACCACCAGTAGTTTAGGTAGGACAAAAAGTTTAGGTTTTTCCTGAGTTTTTTGGGCACCATTGAACCTATCACCTTCCTCCATTCAATCATCAACGAATTTCTTTTTTTAAGGAAAGAATCCAACTTCTTTTTTTTTAATGGCTTTTTAACGTCAGGCTTTTACTGTCACGTCGTATGATTAGACAGGTAATTACTCGACGTTGGGCTTCTTTTTCTTCACGAAAAAACGTACGAAAGTGATAGCAAATTAAAATGATTTGTTTTTAGTTAAAAACTTGAAGGTTCGTCTAATTAGATCTCGCCGCTGCTAACGACCTAATAACTCACCTTCTTTGCTAAATAGAAAAAAACAAAACGATTTCCTATCTTTATGTCTGGTGCAATAGTTATGGACCCTTCCTTATTTGTGTACTTTCAAGGAAGTAATTAAAAATTTCAATTTTTTTGTTATTCCACTTGTCACCTTGGTAACGATAATTTTTGAGATGATAAATAGTAAAATCTAAAGAAAACAGTGTCCCTTTGAAATGGCATTCTTTAATTTGTCATCAATCGTGAGTACGACGACCTGGATGTTATTTCAGGGGCCATTGTGTTTTAGAATAATGAAATTTTGATCGGAAACTATTGTTACGCGAGTATCAATCTGTTTACTCAACACCCCCGACCAACCTGTCGAAAATGGGGTGGAAATATTTGTGTAGGCGATTCAAGTTAGACAATAGCCCTCAAATGTCACGTGACACGAAGGCTAAAATTTCGGTTTTTGTGAAGAGGATGGGGGAGAGAATCATTCCTTGACCCTGATTACCTAATAAGGCTACTCGTAGCTCATTAGGGGTTTTTAGCACCTTTTTCCAGTCAAATTCCAGAAAATTCCTCTTCCTTGTACTTCCTATAAGATTTCGAAAGATGCAATTTTTCTGGTTACATCATCCGAGATGACGGATTTGAGCTGAACGCAGTATAATTTCGACAATCATACGAAATTGGCGACAATTAAAAGATCGGCCTTTATTAGAGCAATTTATGTATATTTTCCTATCTCTCGTCGCAATTAAAAATGAACCCCTCCTGCAGATCCAAAGGAAAAGCCAAGGTTGAACCTAACGAACTCGAATCTCGCCGATCCTAGATAAGGGAAATCTGTGAAAAACTACAACGAGGTTATTTCAGTCAAAATCGACGCGATTTTTTTGATTTCCAGCTCCTAATTGACTAACCTTGATATTGATGGTTCATCATTTGTACCTCCGGCGCATTTTTTCCCAGATTGGCTAAAATTAAGGATGTAGTTTTTTTTCTTTACCAAATAAATTATTTATTTTTAATTCCTAATTCTTGTTTATTTTCCTCATTTATTTCAGTTTACGCAAAAACCTTTAGGTAAGGAAGAATGTCGAGTCTAAAATTAGTTCCCAGATTCGCGTGCAAACGGCCAAACACGCCTTCCAGATTCCGGACCGTTTTCTTACTGGACTTTTAAAAAAATAGTTTCTTGTAAGTTTAAAATTGGATAGTAAAACATAACGAAGAACCGTGTTTTCTCGTCGAAAAAGGGTTAAAAACTCCATACCCACATTCCTGCACCCCCTACTCTCTCCCACAACATTCCACCACCTCCCAACACCCTCGCCAACATTTCACCACCTCCCATCTTCCCACCTCGACCATCACCTACCCTACCCTCCCCCAGCTCCCTTAACTTCCCCACCAACCTCCCCCAGCTCCCTTAACTTCCCCACCAACCTCCCCCAACTACCTCCCCAAAACATTCCATCACACTCACCCATCACCTCCCCTAGCCTCCTTTGGACTGTAAGTTCACGAATCCAGTGACTAATTAGAGAAACAAGAACCTAATGACGAGTATAATCAACTTTTCACACGACGAGATAATTTTTCGTCCCTAACAAGGAGTTCTTTTATTTATTATCTTTTTTGAACCACTTTATAAGTTTCACGATTGAGGACAATCGAGATTAGTGTCCTTATTGTTCAAGAACAATGGTGAAAAAGATTTGGCACTCGATTTAAGGAAATCTTCAACACTTGGATTCACGTTTTAAAATACCATTTTCTCCGGATGCCCGTACTTTAAACAAAGTTCGCAATTCAATTTTATTTTTAGAAGTTCTTAGAATTCTGTATCCAGATTTCAAACGAAAGAAATCACTGTTTTCGTACTATTGATCAAAATGATTCAAAATTGATAAGGCTTTAAATATTTAAATAATTCGTCTCACGTTATCAGACGTGTGTTTACCGTTAAAAAATTTAGTCGAGGATAAGTAACTTGTGGCACCTCTCTTGAGTTTGAATAATTTAAGTTTAGGTCAATCATAATATGGCCTTCATTCCTAGGTTGACTATTTTCTCATATTTTATGAAATTGGTTTAGAAAAGTATTGAATGAAATCAAACCCCCTGGTTGGGGAAAAAAATCGCGATTTCCTTGGGAAAGTGCAACTGTGGCAATTAAGTTTATTAATTATAATTATTGTGAGATCCCTCAATTTCCTTGAATGATTATGAAGGCGTTCGAAATTTGCGAGTTTTGTTTTATTTCGTACCCTTGATGGATTACTAGATATCGAGATAAAAGACTAACGATCTGGCTAATGCCCGCCTTTTTAATTTATTCCGACAAATGAGGACACGTGTGAAAAATTATTTAAATGTTTAAATAGCGTGAACTTCAATTTTTAATGCCCTGAGAACGATTTTTAATTTTTCAATGAAACCAGGAACTCAGGAATTTTAATGGGGAGGATGATGGGGTGGTAGAAAATCGGTGCAAACGGTTTTTTATAATATAAGCAATTTTGGCCTGTACACCTCCATTTCTTATGATTTTTTTTTTATGTTGCAGGTCAGATTCTCTTCATTACGTCTTCCTTAAGTATCAACTTTGGATATGATGTGGATGATGGTAATTTTTTTTTCCTATCGATCTTGTTTTGGCCATAAGTGGGCTAATTTTATTCATCGCCTCTGCTAGGTTAGGAATGATAGGTTATGAAGCATAACTGAGAAGTCAGATTTATGTTTTTACCCTAAAATAAAAAACACCAAAATAAAAATTTTCCATTCGAAAAAGTGAAGAAGGGTCCCCCCTTGGGTGGGATCGAAAAATTGTTTTTTGAAAACAAAACCGACTTCAGATTCATGTTTTTCACCCTGAAATTCGTCAATAACGTGGTGATCGATTGAATCAAAAAATGAAAATTTTCCATTCGAAAAAGTGAAGAAGGATCCCTCTCTTGGGTGGGATCGGAAAATTGTTTTAAAGCAAAACCGACTTCAGATTCATGTTTTTCACCCTGAAATTAGTCAATAACGTGGTGTTCGATGGAATCAAAAAATGAAAATTTTCCATTCGAAAAAGTGAAGAAGGGTCCCCCCTTGGGTGGGATCGAAAAATTGTTTTTTGAAAACAAAACCGACTTCAGATTCATGTTTTTCACCCTGAAATTCGTCAATAACGTGGTGTTCGATGGAATCAAAAAATGAAAATTTCCCAGTCGAAAAAGTGAAGGGCCTTTGGGTAGGGTCGAAAAAAAATGTTTTTAAAAGCAAAACCGACTTCAGATTCGTGTTTTTCACCCTACAAATCGTCAAAAACAAGGTTTTAGATGGAATCGAAAAAGTGAATCCAATAGAATCGACTTTAGATTCGTGTTTTTTTACTCAAAAAATGGTAAAAAACAAGATTTTAAACTTATGTTGATAATTTTCAGGTCCTGACCACTGGCCAGAATTCTATAAAACGTGTGGAGGGAAGTATCAGTCGCCCATCAACATCGACCATAAAATGGTGACGATACAGAATTTCGAAGGGCTCAGAATGCACGGCTTCGGACAGCTCCCATGGAAGATCCATATGAAAAACAACGGACATTCGGGTTCGAACAATCAACAACTCGTCTCGAATTGCTAATTTAAAATAGATCCGTTTTAGTCGAGCTAAGGATGAACACGGACTTTCCTATTCGAATAAGCGGCGGACCATTATATGGACACAACTACACGTTGGAGCAGCTCCATTTTCATTGGGGAAGAAACGATTCTTTAGGAAGCGAAACGTGGATCAACAACCACGCGTAAGGGTTAACCTAGAATAAACGTTTAGAGATATTGTTATAGATACCCGATGGAGGTCCATATTGTTTTTTTCAAGACGGAATATGGGACGTTTCAAAATGCGATGAAATCTGGCCCAGATGCGTTGACTGTCCTGGCTTTATTTTTTGAAGTATTCACTCTGAATGGGCAAAAAAAGGTTTTAAAAAATGAAATTTTAGATAGCGACTTATGACAATAGGGCCTATGCAGGCTTGATCGAGTACCTGAATAAAGTAAGCATGCCTGACAAGCAGGCGGACCTTTCTTGTGCATTACCTTTGCAGTATTTCCTTCCTGATAATACACAGAACTACTACACATACCATGGCTCTCTTACTACCCCTCCATGCTTAGAGATAGTCACGTGGATTGAGTTTTCGACGCCGATCCCTATATCACATGAACAAGTACGTTTTGATTATTAATAAATTGTTTAATTGTTTAAACTTTTAGCTGGAGAGCTTTCGGAAGTTGAGATCGTCGCATGGACCTTTGAAGGACAACCACAGGCCCATTCAGGAGCTTCATGGAAGGCCTATTTTTTATAACGAAAGAAATTTAGAAAATAGCAGTAGACTGTTGGATTTTAACGTTTTCCTAATATTTTTGATTGCTTTCAATCTTATAAAATAGGATAAAAATCAACGTTTTCCTTGTAAGGATCCGCCATGGACTTGTGATAGAATGTGATACAAAATAATAAATTAAAATAATAATTTCTATTTTCCTGTTTTCAACCATTTTGTGAAAGAATAAAGAAGCGATTTTTGGAGTGGATCACTAAGTGGCGAGGTCGGACGGGGAATCTGGGATCTCTTAAGCCAATAGAAGGCCAGCAACTCTTGGACCAATAGGAGGCCAGAAACTCTTGAACCAATGGGAAGCCAGAAACCCTGGTACCAATTAAAATTCAATACCTCTGTATTACTTAATTAAAAACATGTGACAGTTAGTATGAAAATTTAAAATAAGACATGTTTACACAAAAACACAAAAATTGAGGTAAAAAATTCAAAATTGAAATGACCGATTAGGGCTGAAGGGGTCCTCGGTCGAAAGCTGATGCCTCGGCTTTTCCCAAAAGAAAATATTCTGAGTTAAGTTTCACGACTTCTAAAATGCCGCCGAAAACGAGCATTACAGGCGCTAAGAAGAGCGTCCCAGGCTCAAAGAGGAGTATATCTGGGTCAAAAAAGAGCATGACGGGTTCTAAAAAGAGCATCGGTGGCTCAAAAAAAAGTATGACAGGAAGAAAGAAAAGTAGGTCGGGGTCGAGGAAAAGTATGAAAAGGAAGAGCATGAAGAGAAAAAGCTCTGCAGGACGAAGGAGAAGTTCCGCCGGCTCTAAAGGGCGACGGTCGTCCAAAGGGCGCAAATCGCTCCAAGGTTAGTTAGCAACAGAATCGAGCGTCATTATCCTTTTTCGCAGATGGGCTGGGCGAACTGCCCGAATATAACGCAGAAAACGTCCGGGATGCGATGCATGAAATGGGAAGCGCTGAATCCCCTATTAACCTCTCGATGAATATTTTGAAAAAAATTCGCCTTCCTCCGATTACCTGGTACAACTACGATGTCAAAGCACATGCAATGAAGCTGTCAAACACTGCATATTCTGGTATTTGATCTACAATAGATGTTAACTCTCATAAGAGCAGGAAACCCCAGGAAAGGTGTCCTCAGTAGAGGAAGCACTGTTGGAAGAAATATCAACCAAAAATTGATGCAATTTCTCAGTTCTTGGCTGATCATTTATCAGTGCTTTATGCCCTCCCTAATAGGGACCTCCTACTTCCTGGGCAAGAGGAGAGTCCTTCCCAGAAACGTGGACACTAGCTCGGTGGTGTGGTAATGGACTTACGAGTGCGACTCTTCCTTCCAGCCCAGTTAAACTGTTTTCTCATGGTTTTTCAGTGGTCCTGACTGGTTTATGGGGCGAACATTCGAAACCATATATCAACGGAGGACCATTCCTCGACGACTACGAATTTTCGCAGATACACTTTCATTGGGGCCAAAACAACAACGAAGGCAGCGAGCACACCGTAGACGGCATAGCGTAATCAAAAATTCACATCTTTCCTCAAATCTAAAGCTATTTCCAGTCATCCGTTTGAACTTCATGCCGTATTTTACAAAAAATCATACGGTAATCATGAAAGAGCGAAAGCAGAAGAAGATGGCATTGCAGTCCTTGTGTATTTGTTTAAAGTAAAGTTTTTTACACTCGATTTCAAAAATAAATTTTGTCCTTAGATTGCTCAGACAACGAATCCAAAATTGCAGCCGATAACAGATTCATTGTCTTCAGTTGTAAACGCGTATTCTGATGCACCCATTGATCCTGTCCCTTTGATGTCCTTAATCAAAAATATTACTGACGACTACATCCTATATTTGGGAATAATGAAATACAAATGTGCACATGGAGTTCTCTGGCTTATATGCAGAGATACGTTCGGAATAACTGAAGCTCAGGTTTGTTTTTTATTTTTGATAAGGTACAACTTAGTATGAGCTCTTAGCTAGAGACGTATAGAACGTTGCTAGGTAAAAAACAAAACCCAATAACCAAGATAAGTTCATTTATTGGGGAGGCTGGGGAACACCCTGTGTATCTGGTCAACCCGTACGAGTTAGAAGAAAAGCATCTTCTTCACCCGATGTTGGGTTCGAGTCAATCGAGGGCGTCTCTCGGAAGGCAATCGACGAGACGGCAATCGAGACGTCGCTCATCAAGAAGGCAATCGAAACGACAATCGACAAGGAGGCAATCAAGACGTCAGTCAAGGAGGCAATCCAAAAAGAAATAATCCCTGTTGAATAAATTTATGTCTTTTGAAAACCTTTTGTCTCCTTCGGTTTTCTAATCTGTGTTTCTTTTAGCTGGAGCCGTTTCGTTCTCTCCTCGACAAGTTCGGAAACCAAATGCCGAAGACATTCCGCGACCCGCAAGACTTGCAGAACAGAACCGTCTTCTTAATCGCACCCAAAACTATCGATCAAAATGTAATGCATGCCTATACAGAGCCTTCTGTCAAAAAGCCCAAAAAGGACAAAAAGAAAAAGAAGAAAAAGGGGAAGAAAAGCAAAAAGAAGAAGAAGAAGAAGAAGAAGAGCAAAAAGAAGAAAAAGAAGAAGAAAGGCTCAAAGAAGGGCTCGAAGAAGGGTTCGAAGAAAGGCTCGAAAAAGAAGAGCAAAAGGAAGAAAACGATTGTGAAGAAAAGAACTGTGACGACTCCAAAAAGAAAAAGCAAAGGGAAAAGATAAAATACAATAAAAAAAATACAAAAAGAGTTTTTTCTTGTAGTTTTAGGCTTTTAGCTAAGATTTTGTCCCAGTCGTCGAATAATTTTGTAATTTTACTTTTAGCTTGAATCATTCCGAAAGCTGCTTGATAGGTACAACAGTCCGATCCCTAAGTCGTACAGGGGGATAAAGGAAGTGGATAACCGTCCGGTTTACCTCTGCTCGCCTTCAAAAAAGAAAGGAAAAGCGATACTACATCCGAATACAGATGTAAAAGTTACGTTTAAAACGAAGAAAACATTAAAAAGCAAGAAAAGCCGGAAGAAGAGCAAAAAGAGTCGGAAAAAGAGTAAAAAGAGAAGCAAAAGCCGGAAGAAAAAGAGAAGCAAAAGTAGGAAGAAAAGCAAAAAGAGAAGCAAAAGTCGGAAGAAAAGTAAAAAGAGAAGCAAAAGTAAAAAGAGAAGTAAAAGTCGAAAAAGAACCAGAAGTCGAAAAAGTAAAAAGTCCAAAAGATCAAAAAGTAAAGGGAAGAAAAAAAGTAAAAAGTCTAAATCAAGATCGCGGTCGAAAAAAAAGGCATCAGCAAAAAAACAAAAATAAAAAAAATTACCTAAACAATTCTGTAAACTTTTATCACCTACAGGATGGCAAATGATAGTTTATACTCGCAAAATGAGGGTGGTAAACTAAACTAAATCCCCCAGTTTACCAGGATGAACAAGTGATATTTTAAGATCGTAAATACCCCTTTTGAGTTAACCAGGATTAACACGTGTTAAATGAAGATCTTAAATACCCATTTTGAGTTTACCATGATTAAGACGTGTTAATTGAAGATAGTGAGTACCCCTTTTGAGTTAACCAGGATTAACACGTGATAATTGAAGATCTTAAATACCCATTTTGAGTTTACCATGATTAACACATGTTAATTGAAGATAGTGAATACCCCTTTTGAGTTTACCAGGATTAACACGTGTTAATTGAAGATCGCGAATACCCCTTTTAAGTTAACCAGGATTAACACGTGTTAATTGAAGATCGCGAATACCCCTTTTGAGTTTACCAGGATTAACACATGTTAATTGAAGATCTTAAATACCCATTTTGAGTTTACCATGATTAACACGTGTTAATTGAAGATAGTGAGTACCCCTTTTGAGTTTACCATGATTAACACGTGTTAATTGAAGATAGTGAGTACCCCTTTTGAGTTTACCATGATTAACACGTGTTAATTGAAGATCTTAAATACCCATTTTGAGTTTACCATGATTAACACGTGTTAATTGAAGATCGCGAATACCCTTTTGAGTTTACCATGATTAACACGTGTTAATTGAAGATCGCGAATACCCCTTTTGAGCTTACCAGGATTAACACATGTTAATTGAAGATCTTAAATACCCATTTTGAGTTTACCATGATTAACACGTGTTAATTGAAGATAGTGAGTACCCCTTTTGAGTTTACCAGGATTAACACTCAACGTTTGTTGACTACCATCTAATTCTGAAAAATATTTTCGAAATTGAATTTCAATATCAAGGCAATCCCGAAATGTGTATTGAGATTTTAAAAAAAAATTTATTTAACAAATACACTTTACAGAGAAAAAAATCTTTTTTGCAGTCTCCCATTTTTTTGACTTAAAAAAAAAAAAAAAATTTAGATGTGCTTGAATACTGTTATTCTCTATGAACAAGTACGTAGACTCCCAGACAGGCCAAAACAGCATACTAAAAAAAGGAATTTTATTGTATTTCTAAATTAGAAAGAGGAGTTTACCTTTATTTTGGGAAATTCGTTCATGTAGATGGTGACCATTCCGACGTAAGGTAAAAACCCTCGTGCTCGTCCTACAACGTCAGACTTACGAAGCCAATATTGTCCTGGAGCGTAGAGACCTCGATCGTCCACGCTGTTGTTGTCGCCTTTCGTTAAAAATTTAACCGTTCCATTGTTCCTAAAAGTTAAGGACAAATCAGAAAATTTGGCTTTCGTAATTATTAAGAGTTCAGCCAAAAAATCCCTTCCAAAGAGCCTAAATAAGCTAAAAGAGGTCCTAACCAGTCAAAAAGTGGTTCAAACCACCTATAGGTGTCCAAAATGGTCAAAAAGTGGTTTAAATAGAAATAGCGGACCTTTCAAAAACTGTGAAAAGTCATGAATTAAAAATAGTGTCTCATTATCAGCCCCCATGACACAACTGTGCATGGGCAATCATTGGTGAAATTATAATGGCATACAAGACAGAAAGATGCTAAGAATGGTCATAGTATTGCTTTCTTTGGCATTAGGAATACCAGAGAGTACACAACAGTTAACCTTTTTTTCCCCTTAAACTCTCTAAAAGCCATTTTGCCATACGTACTTTTCATGAAGTTTGAGTACCCTGTGGACAATGGGGATATCTCGCCCTTCCACTTTGAATACGACGATTTCACCAACTCGGACCGGGTCATCCTGATAATTGGTCAGAAAGAGCAAATCCCCTCGATGAAATGCAGGTTCCATACTACCACTAAAACATCACAATATTAGCATCGGACGACATCTTCAGACTCATTTACCTAAGAACGACTACAATAGGGCTTTCGCTTCCAGTCACCACCATCAGCCCTTTCCAAATCATAAGCGCTGACGAAACTATCATACCGAAGCTCAAACATTGATAAAGGAACTGAAATACAAAAAAATCATAGCAATCCTAAGCTCATCCATACTGCATTAACTCACCTGTCGTTTATTCATACGACGAAGCTCGTCCAGCATATCTTGAAACATGGCTAAGTTTATTTATTACAACCCCGATAAATAATTAATTAGGAAAATAAGTTATTTGAGCGAAACTTAAAATATGCGGCTTCTCTCCACGTCAGTTTACGATAAAAGACACATCCAAGCGAGAGGTTATATTTTGTTATTTATCACTTCACAAAAAGGGCGCCCCTCCACAATTTAATTTCTTCAAAAAATTCATTTAGGACTCAAATTTTAGAAAAAAAATCGTGCAGTTTATACTGTTTTGGGTAAAATTCAGTTGTATACATAGTTCTTGAGAGGACTTTCCCAACGCCTGGGTACCTGCTTACTCAATAGTCAATGCATGATGGATGGGTACCTACTTACCCAATACATGATGGATGGTTACCTACATACCCACTGCCTGACTGGCAACTCCAAGCTGGTAGGGACATACTGAACCAATCCATGACTTACCTAATACGTAATGATGATGGGAATTTTGGTCTAGGTACCCTTATTCCTCAATGATGTTGGATTGACTTGAATGGACTTAAGGAAATAGAATTAAAACTAAAGATTACAGACGAAAATATTTAATAAAATAGTCAAAAGGTAGTAATCCAATAACTTAACTAAATTTTGCTACAGGGAACTTATTAAATTGAAATAAAAAGAGGCAAAGAAAGTAATTGAGATGGAACAATGTTCGCCTGTTGATAAGAAATATTTTTACAGTTAAAACTTTATACAAAAAATCGTTTAAAAAAAATAAAAACATTCATTCAGTTCTTAAGCGTTTAATGGGGATGTTAACAGCATTCACGTTGTCTTTTTTGGGTAAAGTTTTGACACCTCCGCCAGGAGAAGCGACAACATCTTGAAGCCACCTGACCTGAGTGGCGGGTCCGAATCCTTTTTCATTTTTAGCAGCGATTCTGAAGATGATGGCCGGTTTCGAGGTGGTGTCGATATGAGCTGCGGCCAGAGATGAATTCGGGACAACAGTTTGGTTCTGCGGGCCACTATAAACTCGGACGAAAGCAAGCTGCTGAACCTTACCGTCTCCCTGTGCCGCACTATTACGTACAGCTAAACAAACAGAATATTCGATAATGTTTCCAGCTGGGTTTGATGGAGGCTCCCATGATAAATGTGCACCTTCTGCGGACTTTGAAATTTTGATGGAACTTGGTGCTCCTGGGTAGCCGGGGAGGCAAGTTTTGAATGCGGAGACTTCACTCCATGGTCCACGCCCGCATGAATTGACAGCAGCGACTCTAAATTTATAAGCGGTTCCAGGTTCCAAGTCAATTTTGAAACAAGTCGAGAAATCAGGTAGGTTATCGCTTGTGATGTTTTCATGCTCAGGATCATGATTAAAAGGAGGCTCGTAGTACGAATTGACAAAACATTGGGTTCCTTTGATGATTCCTACATCGCACCAAACGGGCTCCTTTTTGATTTCTTCAGTCTTAAGACCATTGGTTGCTTCGCATAATGCAGCAGTAGCTAATGTAGCTAAGTCATCATTTCCTGCTGTATCGTGTCTCATTTCTGACTCGGGTACTAAACCGATGGGAACGATTGGGATTGATGGCTCTTCTTCTTCTGCTTTTGTCGATTCTTGAAACTGTTCGGCCTCCTGCATCAAATTGGCTTCTTCATTCTGGTCTTCAGCGGTAAAAAGATTGATGTCAGCTTGAGGACGTTCTTGCTGTTCTTCTAAACCACCTTGCTCGAGCAAAGCTAAGTTGCGTTCAACGGACATAGCATCATCCAGAATGTCGTCTTTTTCTTCTTCTTTTAGATCTTTTTTGACTTCTTCTTCTTTCTTGGGCTCTTCCGGTTGAGCTTCGGCTTCTAAAGTGGCGACAGCTCCTTCCAAACTGTCGATACCGACTGCGCCTAAATCTCCGGTTTCTTCAAGCCCTAGGTCATCTTGAGCTATAGGGACTTCCATCGGCTCCTCTTGTTCTTCTGCTTTTTCTTCTTCTTGTGGAGCCTCAAACATCTCTTCTGCTTCTTTGACTTCACTGTCTTTGATCGCCTCTTGGATATCTTCTATCGTCTCCGCTACATCCTCTTTGGGTTCACTCGTCTCCAGCTCCTCCAAAACCGAAGCTTCCTCATTCTGTGTGTCGCTTAAATTCGAAACTTGTCCAAGCATAGAAGCATCGACATCCATCTCATGGTCACCTTCCGCTTCCGCTCCTTCAACTTGAGGCTCAGGATTCAAGGCATCCTCCGACAAATTCAAGTCAAGATCCATTCTCTACAACCAAAAATACATCATAATTTTCAGGAAACTAATTAATAACTTACCAACTAATAATTTACACAAAATTTAACAGAAAAATAAACAGTCATTTGACGCGGTAATCAACAAACAACCGCTATAACCTCTTTGTAAAACGAAAGCCAAACACTGAAGGACACCCAGTGTTGCCAACGTTCGTCCTATTCCTTCATAGATTCCTTTTATTTTAAATAAATTTAAATTTTTTACTTTTATATTTTGATTTTATTTAAGATTTTATTAAAGTTCACAGTTTAAAAGAATCAAAAGTGCCAAAGTTTGGTAACAATGTTGAGTTTAATTACTTCAGAGTTCAGGTTAGGGATGGTAAACCAAAAGTTTTCGGTAAATCGGTTTTTTTAACCGGTTACAACACAAAACCGGTTTTCCAGATTACTTTCTCACTGTGTTTCTCACAAAGATCGGTCCAATCTTCACCATATAAACCAAATTTTCACCATATAAACTATAGTGTAGGACGTTAGGCCATAAAACCACTGATGTTCACCAAAATTGCACCATAAAAGGGCGGGACCTTAGGAGGCTGGAGCTAGGAACGCGGCAGCGTTCCGCCCAGCCCTCAAATGAGGTCTGTAAAAAAACCACTTTTTCCAACTTCTACTTCAGTAACAATCGTAACTACGTACATCCCAAGCTCTAAATAGCCAAAATCCGAAAAAACCTGTTTTCTTGATTTTTTCCTTGAGCAAATGAGTAAAACCGGTTTTTTAAACCTCTTTTTCCTGTGACCTAAAGAAGAAAATAGAAATCAAAAACATTTTTTTAAAAATTCCCCTTCCTCTCCCGCAAATACAATCTAAAGAAGTAAGAGCTAATCTTCGTTAGATGTGTCTTTGCCCCCCCCCCACAAAATTGGATTAGACAGAAAACCGGTTATCAGTTTATACCGGTTAGTTTTCCCATCCGAAGTTCAAGTTTGTTGTTTATCCTCTCAGGTGAGGCTGGATAGATGATTATATTCGAATTTATGTTGAAATAATAAATTGGTACGTATTTTTTATGTCCTGTGATTATTATTAGCATAATTAAAAATTTTAAAATTCGTGTTTTTTTGAATTCTGAATTCAGAATCGAAAGGACAAATCAAAAGTTCGTGGTACAGGAAGAAATGTGGGAAATGCTCGTTTGAACTTGAGGATGGCGGAGAGCGAAGAAGGAGGTACGAATTGGGTCGAATTCTGCGAAAAGCATGCGAAGACGGCTGCGAGTAATTTTGCGAAGAGTCTCCTTTGCTATATCGACTCGCACAATCCGGACTCGACGAATGTCGAGCATAAAGAGTTTCTGACCAAGTTTCTCGATAGTTTCGTCGAGAATTTCGAGAAGGAGATAAAGAACGTCCCGAATGGCAACGGTTACCACGAAAGGGGCGAGAATGGCGACTATTTCGAGCAGCCGGAGAACAAATCGCCGAAACTTTTCCACCGCCCGTTTTTCCGTCGTTTGTCTTTCAAAGCTCTCAAGAAAAAAGGTTTCTTCTACAGACAAGTCTCCGATGAAAACGACGCCTCCAAAAACCTCAAAATCGACAAAAATTCGAAAACACGTTTGGCGAAGATTGTCGTCGAATGCCGAAAAGAAGGCATCGTTAATTATCTAATCGGCGAGAATCCGGACGGTACTCAGAAATGGGAAAGATGTCGCTTAGCTTTGGTCAAAACTGTCGGCGGATATATGCTCGAGTTTTATTCGCCGCCGAAATCGACCAAGCCAAAAAGCGGCGTCTTTTGTTTTTTGATCACAGAAGCAAGAGAGACGACTGCTTTAGAAATGCCAGATCATGAAAACACATTTGTTTTGAAAGCCGATAACAATATGGAATTCGTAATCGAAGCTCATGATATTGATGACATGCGATCGTGGTTGGCGACCGTCAAATACTGCACAAGAAACCCCGAAGATTCGAACAGTTTGACCGGCTCGATGTCAGGATTGGCCAAATGTTCTGTAGACGAAGATCCGCCAGAGTTGCCGCCACGACTGCAAGAAGCGTCCAATAGTAATTTCGAGTTGTGTTCTTATGATGAAACGGAAACCGAGATTGATTTGTCTGTCGTTCTTCAAGAATATCCTTGGTTTCATGGTACATTGCCGAGAGCAGAAGCTGCCACGTTGGTTCTTCATACAGGGTCTTCAGGCCATGGGGTTTTTCTTGTACGACAGTCGGAGACAAGAAAAGGAGAATTCGTGTTGACCTTTAATTTCCACGGACGGGCTAAGCATCTCAGGATGACCATCAACGATTCGAGTCAGTGTAGAGTTCAGCATCTTTGGTTCGCTTCGATATTCGACATGCTGGAGCATTTTAGACAGCATCCGATACCTTTGGAATCTGGTGGGACTGCGGATGTCACTTTGACCCATTATGTAGTCGCCACAGCCATAAATCGACCTCAGCGGCCGCCTGCGACTTCCGGTAGCGAACGTCGGGCGCCGCCTACACCTGAACAAAGGGAAATCGTCATTCATGGTGGGTCCATCCGGACGAGAACGGAATCGATGGAGAGAGTTCAAGAGACAGGATCCGGCGGATCGGTCACATCCGTCGTTGGAGGTCGAGCCATAGAAAATGCTTATAGTTTCGTTTAATTTTTACTCAAAAGTCTGTTTTCTTTTAGATTATTGTTTTTATGTTCAAAATGAACTTCAGGGAGTACCTTATGCTCAATTTCAAGTTCCTAATTTTGTGTCTCTTAGTTTTAAGTTTCATGCACAATTTTTTGTGATTTCCCGGTTTAAAATTAATGAAAAATACTTCAGCTTTATCAGGCTGGAAGTGCGTTTTTCCCCTTTTTTTTTGTCCAACCGACCCTTGTGGGCTAAATTTTGAATGGAGGGGAGCAAAAACCATTTTTTAAACAAGATTTTGATAGTTAAACCCCAAACTTTGCTTGAAATGTGAATTTTAAAGAGGATTTTGACCTTCATTGCCATAGAAGGCAGCTTTTAGTGGACTTTGACCCATTTTTGCGAGCACTGTCTGGTTACTGCATGAGTAACCGTTTAGCAGTCAAGTTTGGGGGGGGGATGAATTTGTCTAAATAGTTTATCACGTCAAAAAGGGTCCGATCTCATATTTGCAATTCTTTGTTTAAAAAAGTCCACATTTTCACCTTCTTTATCATTGAAGATACCTTCTGACCCTTATTTTGGCGAGAGTGGTACCCCTAAGGAATAGCTCTAGGAACAGAGAGGGGGGGGGGAGGGGAACTTTTCACTAAGTAATTTAATGGCAAATTCTGTCCAAGAAAAGGGTCAAAGTCCTCCTATAAATTTCATGCCTGCATTGAATGATATTTTATGGACATTACATTTTCTCAGCTCCTTGTGGACTGATCCACTTGATATTTGACACAAAATTTCAGTTTGAGAGAGAAAAGCCCTTAAAATTTCAAGTCCGTCCAAAGAGAGCTGAGAAAACAAAACGTCCTTGAGTTAGGTCTTCTGAAAAAATTATATTTTTATGCATAATTACATGCACTTTTTAATTGTACCTATTTTAGTATTAATTTTAACTCCCTAATTTTCATTTTGAACCTTAATAATTTCACATTCCTGACAAGGATATCAAAACTAGTCAGAAATAGAAAATAATTGTCTTTATGTTCTTTTTTTTCTCTCTCTTCTATTGGTGTGCAATATTTTTTCTCAATGTTCTATGTTTTCCCCTTTCAGTGGTTTTTCCCTCGATGTTTTCCCTAACGTCAGGTCGTGACTTTTTCATGTGAAACAGGGTAAAAACAACAAAAAAACGAAAACTTTACGATCCTGGTTTCTTCATGGCACACCCTGTCTAGAAAAAATGCCACTGAACTCTATGTCTTCAAAATTTATGCCAATATACGTATTATACATCACTTTAATGTCATATTTATGTCAAAAATGGAAGGAAAAAATTATTTTTTGAAATTCGATTTTGATTATTTTACATTTTCTTTGTTAAAGTTATTCGTTTATTTATTTTTTAACTTCCTTTTTCCCCCTGATATTTTTGGTTATTTTTTAATCATAGTTTTTTCTAAATATTTTAGTAAATTGTTGTGTTCTAGTTTGTTTTTCTGTCTTGATTTTAAACAAGTGATATTACTAGAAATTTATATAAAATAAAAAGTTTAGATTGTTTATTTTGTTACTATTTTGGGTGGTGTTCATTGGTAGAATTTTTGATGTAACCCTAGACTCAAAATGGATGTTTTTCAGCCTCTTGGGGACCGATCGACTTGAAATTTTCAGGGGTTCCTTCATTGAAGAAAAGCAGTCGATAGGTCCACAATGCAGTGAGAAATAGTACTTTTTGTGTTAAGTGTCCACTCTTAAATTTTGTCTATGGATGATGCCTCTAGCTTCTGCGGCTGTACCGCATGAGAAAAGTTAAAATGTTTTATGTTTTTGCGATATTAAATAAATTTATCCAGCGAAATGAAATTAAGAAGGCTGGCTTGTATACTTTAATAGGCTCGTAAAGCTTTGTTTAAGGATAAATAATTTGAAAATGGTGTTTACATAAAAGTTATAAGTGTTCTTTATGTAAAACCGGTGTGATTATTATGTAAATGAAAATAAAAGATTCTTCTAACTGTATGATTGAAATTTTCATGGACTAGATTCCTTTTGCTCCTAAAGATGACATCACGCAGTCAGATTTTGACCCTTTATGACAAGGAAAGACAGTTTTTAGTCATAATAGAACCTTTTTGTTCAAGAAAAGACCCTCTTTAGCCTGATTTTGACCTTTTTACGACAAGAAAAGACCCTTTTTAGCTATATTTTGACAAAAGAAGACACTTTGCAGACAGATGTTGAACCTCATTCTTAAATGAGTAGATTTGGACCCTTATGAATAAGTAGAAAAGATAAGGCCCTTTTCAGCCAGATTTTGACTCTTCGACAAGGAAAGACACTTTTCAGGCAGATTTTGAGCCTTTTTACTATAAATGACGTCACAGTATGGTCACAGTTTACACTGGATTCGAAGGTTGTGTTTCTGGTTAGTTTTTTAAAAACTAGAAGTCTACATTAGTGTTATAACTTAAAATGTCGATTTTGTTGTCTTTGCTTAAAAAATTGCCATTAAAAAATGATTTGAACCAAATACAAACGTTGAGTTCGGTTTTTTCGATTCGTCACAAATGCAAAGATGTCACGTTGCCAAGCAACAAAGGCCACAAAGCCGGCCGATTTCGTCGGGACGTACATTTCCCCGAAGAATACACAATTAGGCCTCTTGAAAGTACAAATCTTGCCGGACGAGATCCTGTTTCTGGTAATCTCGATTTTTTTGTTGTATTTACAAGTTATGATGGTTAAATTGTAGGACGAGTCGTCGTAAAAGGTATTGGAGGCGGTATAAAAAGGAAATACCATTGGATAGACTGGATAAGAGTCGGGCCCAAAGAAGGGCCTCCATTGGTCGAAAAGGTCGTCGAAGTGATGATCGATTGGTGCCGTACGGCGAGAATCGCTTTGGTCGTCGGTGGTAAAAGGATGCGCTACATTCTCGCCACTGAAAACATGAAAGCGGGCGATCTGATCAAAACTTCGGGAGAAATCCCACGAATTCCTGTTTTCGCTAATGAAGGCGATGCTTATCCACTTGGTGCCCTTCAACTGGGCACTTCGATCAACTCTGTAGAGATGACACCTGGGAAAGGTGCGTTTTATGTCAAAGCAGCCGGAACAAGTGCGACCATTTTACGAAAAGTTGGCAAAAGAGTCATCATACAGTTGCCTTCAAAATTAGAAGTTTCATTACCTCAAGAATGCATGGCTACAGTTGGTAAGGATCTTTTGAACATACTAATTAGGCTCTACATTATCATTCTTTAAAATTGAAATAATCACAATTTTAGGTCGCCTTTCCAACGTGGAGCATAACAAAACGCCCATCGGGAGTGCCCAAAGAAACCGCGAATTAGGCAACAGGCCGAGGTCAGGTCTCTGGCAACGAAAAGATGGAAGATTCGGACGAAAAATTCGACCTCCTCGCCCTGTCTACGTAGTTGATTATAAAGAAAAGGAAACGCCAGAAGTTTTAAAATTAACGTTAAATAACGACATGTATTACAATAATAAGCTCTATGGGCATAACTTGTTTCACTAATTTTGTTAAAATATAGACGTTTTATTTAAAAAAAAATTTGTTTATTGAACATTGAATGTCAGTTTTATTCGCATTCCAAACTCGAACTCTGGAACTGTATCAAAATAACGAGATAAGTTGAGATGGCACCCACAATCTAGAAGAAATTCAAGCTTTAAAACATCAGATTAGCTATTGGAGCAAAATAGACATAGGGGGAAAAGTAAAAACCTTTTCTATGGTTTATCACTTTGAGCCATATCAGGGGCCTAATTCAGTCCAGAGGGGCCCAATTCTGTCCATAGGGCTCCAGTGTAGTCCAGAGGAGCCCAAATCAGTCCAGAGGGGCTTAATTCTGTCCAGAGGGGTCCAATGCATTATGTAGTCCAGAGGGGCCCAATTCAGTACATAGGGCTCCAGTGTAGTCCAGAGGGGCCCAATTCTGTCCATAGGAGCCCAATGTAGTCTAGAGGGGCCTAATTCAGTCCAATGTAGTCCAGAGGGGTCCAATTCAGTCCATAGGTCTCCAGTGTAGTCCAGAGGAGCCCAAATCAGTCCAGAGGGGCTTAATTCTGTCCATAGGGGCCCAATTCAGTCCAGAGGGGTCCAATGCATTATGTAGTCCAGAGGGGCCCAATTCAGTAAATAGGGCTCTAGTGTAGTCCAGAGGGGCCCAATTCTGTCCATAGGAGCCCAATTCAGTCCAGAGGAGTCCAATGCATTATGTAGTCCAGAGGGGCCCAATTCAGTACATAGGGGTCCAATGTAGTCCAGAGGAGCCCAAATCAGTCCAGAGGGGCTTAATTCTGTCCATAGGGGCCCAATTCAGTCCAGAGGATTCCAATGCATTATGTAGTCCAGAAGGGCCCAATTCAGTACATAGGGGTCCAATGTAGTCCATAGGGGTCCAATTCAGTCCATAGGGGTCCAATGTAGTCCAGAGGGGCCCAATCCAGTCCATAGGGATCCAGTGGGGCCCAATTCTGTCCATAGGGGTCCAATGCAACATGTAGTCCAGAGGGGCCCAATTCAGTACATATGGGTCCAATGTAGTCCAGAGAGGCCCAATTAGTCCAGGGGGTCCAATATAGTCTAGAGTATTCTAACATTGTGGAAATACGATTACTGGTGATGGATTGCATGATTATTCATAATGCCGTGCGTAAATAGGGTTACTCCTATATGAATTATGATAACATGATCGATTACCTATAATATTTGCTATAATGCATAATTTGATTTCCCATAATGCATTGCCTGAGTTCCCATAGTGCACAACCACAATATATTGTGTGATTACAATGCCTTGGTACCCAGATTGATTACCCTTAGTGAGTTCTAGACACGATTTCGTCTAATTTGACTGAGCTTACATTAGTAATGACTGAGAGGTCAAGTTTGAAGAGTCCAGACACAGAGAAGGTAGTATCGTGATGTATCAGTTGTAGAAGAAATAAGTTACACTGAAAAAAGTATCAAATTTAGGGCATAATCTTTCATAAAAATCGGTTTTCTTAGTCCCCTTATGACCTTTTTTACCTGTTTTTTAAGATCTCGAGGTAAATCTTCAGAAAGATGTTTACAAATAATTCTTGACGTTTTTTGCCCTTCAACTTTAGCCGCATAGCATGGCCAGATGATGATATACAACTGAGACGAGTGAGCGACCACCCATAAGACATTTAAAATCAACAGCGGCATAGAAAAGTTTTGATCGTTCTGCGACAGCGTTATAAATATGAAAAAAGGCGTGACAATTATATGAAGAAATATAGCGAGAAAAATGGCCGAAAGTTGAATTCCGAAGGTGCTGTTGAATAAATCAATCACCGTACAAATCGTCCAATGTATTTCACCGTAATGGTCCACTTCTGATAAAGTCGCTTCAATTTTTTCACCTGAAAACCAAATTATTTGAGCCTTTTGGCTTTTTCCTCTACGTACCAGTAATGATGTCCATATTTGGAAGAATTTTTTTAAACAAAAGCTTCCGATGTGACAAAACCGAAGCTATTTTATTGTTTAGAATTTTGAAGAGAAATTTTATTTTAAGTGCGATCGTTAAAACTTGAATTTCAACGTTGAAGATGATCATATGAAAGATATAGTTGGGAAGAAACATGACAAAGTAGTCGATGCTTGCAGCAACGTCGACACACAAAAGAACTAAATGAAGGAAGACGAGAAAAAACCCGATTTGCTCAGCTCTCAATAGACATTTGGTCGGCCCAAGTTTATTCCGCACATCCACCAACCGGGCATTCAAATCAGCCATTTTGTGCGAATTGATAGAAGCGAATGCCAAACTGACAACCGTCGCCAAACCCAAGCTTAAAATATCGCAGCACGTCACCACAGTCGTCGTAGTATTCGAAGCTCTTATCGAGTTCTTACAATCGGCCACAATGTCAACCCAAAGGTTCCAAATACACAAAGGAAGCGACCACAATACATGGAAAACTCCAAAAAAGAAAACAACGTACGAAAAATGACTTTTGCCCTTCTTATCATAATAGAACGGATACAATCCTAAAAATCTCCAAAAAATGTGCAGCAAATTGTACTTTTTCATCGTGATTCAACAGCCAATTGGCGCCTCAGGGGAAATCAATAAAAGCAGACGCAAAATAAAAACAATTTTTTATACAATCAATAGTCATTATCCAAACATTGAGTTATGAGGTGACAACATAATTTGGTCAGCCCTGAGAGGTAAAAAAATAACAATAGAAAATAATTAGGGTTTATTGGTTGTGCGATTCGGCAAGGGAATGGCTAATTTTGTACTTAAGTGGAAAGAAAATTAAAAACAAATTTATTGAGTCTTTTTAGCTGGTTTGGAAGGCTTTCCTCCAATAATTTTCTTCCTTTGGCTCACCATGTGAAGGTACAATTTGGGGAAAACTGGAAAACAATAAAATAAATACACAAAAAAGAGTAAAAATACGTACATGGAATATATGAGGCCATCAAAGCCATAAGGAAGTATCTAAAGCCATCGCAGTAATCGGATGGTAAGTAGTGAGCGTTGTATTCGCTGAAAGTCTGCAGCGAGTAATACATACAGAGAAGCTCACCGGAGACTCCGACAGGGTACAAAATGTAGAAAAACGTGTATCTGAAAGAATATGGTGAAAATAATTTTTGATGAAATGATTTACCTGCACCATGTTACGATGTATGGGACGTATTCGACTAAAGTGAGGACGTAAAATAAATATCGGATGATTTCCGAGAGCGACCATGCTGTGAGCATCGGGGTGATTCCGATACATCTTTGAGCGATGTCTGACTGGATGAGGACCCCTAAGCAGAGAGCGACTCGGGAAAATACTTGCATTATTGTCGTCAACAAATCAGATTTCACTAATCCGAATGCGACATGGAATATCTGCAAAAGAATCGAAGTTTTGAATGATTTTATAAATGATTTATATTTATTATCGGTGGATCCGTGGCCCAAAAGAAAAAAAAAGAGAGAGAGGGGGGGGGGAAAGGAAAAGAAAGAAAGAACACAAAATCCCCAAAATTCACGTTAATGAAGGCAATTTTATAAAAGAATTAACCAAGCAAAAAATTAACAAAAGGCAAAATTAACAAATTAAAACCAATTATTCGTCAAAATACTCGTCAATATGAACATTTTAAGAGCGACTTTTTCATCAAAAACTTCAAAATCAGGGTTTTAAGAGCCAAATTTTCGTCAAAAACCTTAAAATCAAAATTTACAAAGCCAAATTTTTCCTCAAAAAACCTCAAATTCAAGGTTTTAAGAGACATTTTTTCGTCATAAGCTTTAAAATTAACTTTTAAGAGACAATTATTTTTCGTCAAAAATCCTCAAAATCAACGTTTTAAGAGCTAATTTTCGTTTGAAAAACCTCAAAATCAACGTTTTGGGAGACTGTTTTTCGTCAAAAACCTGTAAATCAACGTTTTAAGGTTCTCTTTCACAAAAACCTTAATATTTACATTATTTGAGTACCAATCTTTCATCAAAAACCTCAAAATCAACGTTTTAAGAGATAATTATTTTTCGGCAAAAACCTCAAACTTAACGTTTTAAGAGATAATTTTCGTCAAAAACTTCAAAATTACCGTTTCAAGAGCCTTTTAGAGAATAAGTTTAAAACTTTTTTTTAGACGGGGGGGGGGGCCTTTGATTTTTAGTGGTCCCCCCCCCCGGACAAAGTCCTGGATCCGCCTCTGTATCTTCCTCCAGAAACTCGCTTAAAAAACTGACCCAATGGGGCTTTGCTTATTCTACCATTCTATTGATTTTAGGGTTTCTAATGGGAAAATTTGCTTTCTTTTCATAGAATTTTGATGTTTCTGTACAGGATCAAATAGTAGCGATCAATAGAGCAAATAACCTTTGCAAGATCGAGCTATGCTGGCTATTTATGTCACTTAAAAATTCCAAACCTTTAAAGGAATAAAGTTTAATATTTTTAGGCATGGAATTTAAAAAATTTTTCAAGGTTTTCAGAATTTATAATTTTCTAAAAAAATCTTTACAGTATTCATTAAAATTCTTAAAAAATTTAGTGAGATAGACAACTTTCTATCTTAACTTCTTGGAACAACTTGGATAAATTGCTTTATAATTTTATACACTATTTCGTTCACATGATATGGAGAAACCATTGTTCAGAATGACGCATGGAATTTATTTGTTAATTTATTTTTATTTTTTCATTAATTTTTGGTTCAAAGATCTCTCCTACAAATAAGTTTAAATTCGATTTTAACCTGGGGAAATTTAAAAAGGAAAATAAATCTATGACTCTAGGTTAATTTTAGGATTGTCTTGGGAAACCCCCATGGCTGGTTAATCATTAAAAATCTTCTACTTTTATATTTATCTATTTTAAAAGGTTTCGGTGTTGCAATCAAGAGAAATCAGTTACGGTCATTATTCTCGAGAATGCTTCAGGTAATTATACATGATGCGTCAAAGCGGAAAATAAAAAATTAAAATCAACAAGTGAGCAAAAATCTTCACTAATACTGACACATAATGTTTGTCATTGTACAAATAACTTTCACGTTTTTAACTACAAGAATAAGAAGACGAGAAAAATTAAATTTTAAGCTTTGAAATCATTAATTGAAATCAGTAATTTGGTCAACTTTCATATTGATGGATGGGTAGGGAATTGGTAATGCATGATAGAATTCAGCATCCTATATTTTTGTGATCCCTAGAGCGTCCTGATCACGAATATAAAAGCCTCTAGCCTGGGAGCCTACGTGACAACCACCTCAATAGCCTACTTTCCTACGGAAATCCGCTAAAACAATGCATGCAAAATTAATTTGATAATGCATGATGGAATTTGGGATTACATGATGATTAATTTAGTGCATAATGGTTAATTTAAAGCATGACATAAGCAAGGTAACATTTAAAAGTTGGCCATGTCTGGAAAAAAAAATTTACCCGCCACAAGATTACAGAAGCAAAGAAGTGTTATCATAAGACCGGTTTTAAAAGCCTTATTACCGACAAAAAGTACAAAAGTGAAAATCAACTTTCCATTTTATAACGGGAAGTTTAAATAAAAAAGTACCTCAAGTATGGCCAAATTTTGAAAAACTTGCACCAAATATTTGTTTTCCAAATAGAGCAAATCGGCCGGCTTTCCGGCCATGAAATGCGAAACGATTTTCGCGAGGATGTAAGTCCATCTAAAAACAAAGTTAAGGGGCGGAATTAAGGGAAAAAAATTAGAACTTACCCGCTCACTTGAATGAGATTGTAGAGGATAAGATAGGATTTGGCACCTTCGCTCATTTTTGGTGCGGATTTCTTCCCTTTTGGTGCCATCCTTTAAGTTTTTTGCTTAGTATGACCACTAATTTGAAGGCTCCGGTAACGCGTTTGAACTATTTCTTCGGTCTCCTTTTCCCCACTTAATCGCCAACTCGACGTCCAACGTCTTCACTCTTTATCCTTCCCCTGCCAACTCGACAGTTCGAAAGAAGCCACTCGAAAGTTAAACGAGTTCTACACTTCCCCTTTTTTTCGTTCCCCTCTCAAGTCTTTTCCGTTATGTAAGGTTTTTGAATTTTTTCTCGTTTTTTAATTTTATGCATAAAAAATTACGTCATCGATAACCTTCCACGTTTTCATACAGTAACAATGTTGCCAACACAATGAACTTTTCCCTATTTGGTGTGTCTGAAATGCATCCTAACCAAACTTCCTTCAAGATGAAAAATTTGATTTGAGCAATGTTTCCAACACTTCTTTGTCTGGAATACACACTAACGAAACTTCCTGTAAAACAAACTAGAAAAGTCACTTATTCGGCAAATGTTGCCCGCAAAATAAAATTTCCTCAACTGTCTGGAGTGCATCTTACCCAAACTTACCGCAAAGTATAAAAATCTTTCTAAATTTTATAAATGAACCATTTGAGCAATATTGCCAACATAATGGATTTCCCTTTTTATCTCTTGCGTCATTTATTCAGTGTTGCCAACGCAATAAAATCCCCTTTTCAACATGTCTGGAGTGAATCCTAACCAAACTTTTCTTTTAAAATACTGCAAAGTTTATAAATGAGTCATTCGAGCGCAATAAAATTTCCTCTATTTCAGCTGTCTGGAGTGCACCTTATTGCCTGATCATGTCCATGTTATTATTTGCCAGATTTTGTGAATTCCTGTAAAGGATTTTTGGAATATTAAAAAACTTTATTTTGAAATAAGAGGTTTATTTCAGAGGCATTTTGATTACATGAATCCTATACATCGAATATTTTCCAGTTTACAACAATTTTTTTCGTTCTCCTTACAAAAATTAAACTTTTTAAAATTCATTTCCTAAGCATCCAAGTATCGAACTGTCCTAATTCTATTTTAAATGAGGTTTTAAACAAGTTTCACAATGTAGCGATGGATCAACCTGGATTTCCAATCTCAGATTCCAAATCCTTCAGGATCCTCTGTCAAAATTTATTTCTGACATATTTTGGCCTTCGGTTTTCATCTGTTCATTCCGCATTAACCTAATGAGCACGATATTCTACAAAACATCAAATTTTTGCCTTTTAATGTAAATATTGATGTTAGGCATAAGTCCATACATGTTTTTTCAGTTCTATCTACTAACAGTGACATTTAGCTACAAAAATAACATCATTCTTTGTTTTTGTTTTGAAATACATGATTACAAATGCGATTATTTTAGAAAAACAAAAAGGTTAGTGATGATACATTCACTTTGAATATTGGTCCTTTTTCTGACAAAATAATGTATTTTTTAACCTATAAAAAGCTCTATGGTGGTTTGGCATAAATCATGTTTTGGTCAATAGCTGCTACAACTGGCCCGATCTCTGTTGGCACTTTTTATAACTAGTCAAACGGGGTTAAAAATCATGGCCAAAACATGATTGTCTGGAATTTAGGACCGAAAATTTGAGACCCACAAACTGAATAGTGAATGCATCATTTATTTTAAATTACATCTAATTTTATACATTAGTTTTTTTTACACAACAAGATAAAGCAACTTCTAAATACAATTTCTTGTATTTTATCGAAATAAAATCGTACACAGCCACGTTAAAAATTTTTTCCCGAGCAGGAAAAAAGAAAATTAGGGCCACCCAAGCCGACTTTGTGCTGTTTGTCCGATTTCCACATTCGAGTACTCCGATGCTAATACGTATTCGATACACAAGCATTGTCACTAGGAAAATTAAAATGGAGGTGAAAAATTGCTCGGCAAGCTCAACGTTTCCTCATGTTTGAACAAAAACTCTAAACAATGCTTATGTATGTCCAAAATCAAATGATATGTGCCAGAATGATTGAATAAATGCAATTTTCAGTTCGATGTTTTAAACTTACCTCCATAAAATGAAAAATGAAGGAAGTCTCCATTTAAAAAAAACTGGATGAATAAAAAAAAAAGTGATGATGGTAAACGAAAAAAAAATTTTTTGTTTATTAATATTATTTTACATTATTAAAAATTACAAATTAAATGTTAAATTAAAAACAAAAAAAAAATTAAAAAATGATTTTTTTAAATATTAAATTTTTCATATAATTAAATACAGAATAATACTGCGATAAGAAGGGCAGTTATATGATATAACTCGATACAGATCTAACTCATAACATATAGGCTAAATACAATGAGTAGCGAATACAGACTAGCTAAAAAAAATGCTAATGCTGTCGAAACTACCCCTAGACAAAGCACGTTTTCCTTTAGAAATATTTTCTAGCCCCTTGGCCTAACTAAACACAAAACTAGTGCTATATGGCCTTTACATTGGCTTACTCTCACTGACAGATCTGAGAAACAGAAAAAAACAAAAGAACTGTGATGGACTAGCTTGAATCTCGAGCCCGAGTAAAAACAAAAACTTTTTGAAAATTTTAAGGTCAGGTAACTGTAGTGAAAGAAAATTATTCATTGCCTCTACCATTTTCCCAATTTCGTATTATTATTATTTTTAAAAATAAATATAAATATACAATTCTCTTTGTATAGAGTATAACAAACGGCTTATATTTAAAAATTTAACACTCAAACTAACAAAAATATACAATTTTCTATGCGTACAACAATCAGTGTTTAATGATTTTTTTTTTTTAATGAATTGACTTCACTAAAGTGCTAGTTACTACGGGTTACGCTTCCAGAAGAAGGATTCAGGATTCCCTGTGTTCGAGGTTGAAGAGATCACGAGGGTTCGTGCCTTATTCTTCTCTGAACGAAATTAACAAAAATAATACGTTTGACTAATCGACGCATCAGAAAAATGCCCAGCACTCGATTGTTTTGACTACGAAATCTTGCTCCGGAGAAAGCGGTTCGTTACCGTAGGTCGCACACGGTTCACTCCTACCTTGGTTCAAATCACCGTCTAACCAAAGACCAAATTTACCGCTGAAAAGAACAAAAAAATTAATTTAAAAAAAGAAAACAAAAACGGTTAACTTACTCTCCAGCACCGATGGATAAAGATTCATTATTTCCTTTAATAAAAAACATGTTTTCGCCCGTCCAATTGTAGACTTGAATGTCCGGGTGGAATCGGAACAGCAGACTTTCGCCCGTACCGTAAAAATGATCGCTTACTTTAAACGAGCATGACGTTAACGCACCAAAAACCTAAAAAAATTGAATTATGAAAATTCAAATTTTCGTTATTCTTACGTTATTGTCAGTATCTTGGATGACCATAAGTATAGGGCTTTCAAGCCTCGTCATTTTTCTGTACATCGAATTGAGGGAGAAACCATGAGTGGACGTGCTGAAAACCAAAGTCCATACGTAACCTGAAAAAGATGTCACCATTAGGGTTTCAATTGGTCTATAGACAAGAGCACTCTAGTAAGAAAGTCTTGAATTAATTCTTATCAAAAGAAGTTGAACAACCTTTGATCTTATCCTTAACCATTATTTAATTGGCTTTTACTTTATCGAACATTCCTTAGCTTAATTGATGTATTTATATTCTAATGGAACTTAAATAAAAAAGTGAATATTAATGATGTAAACAAAATTCAAGGATGGGAAAATTTAAATGTTTCTTTTAATTTACCTTCGGCTCTAGCGGGTAAATGGCGACAAAGTTGTTTCCGATGGTCTTCGGACAGAATTTCCGTCTGCCCGTTGAGGTCGGGAAGGAAAAGTTCCAAATCGAGCGATGCAACACTGGAGGCGTAAAGCGCTCGCCTCAGCTCGCCGCTCATAGACAGCACCTGAATTTCAAAAAAGGAAATTAAAGAAAGAAAAGAAATTCTACTTTCTAAACATGCTCAGGCATCTAACAGGCACATTTATGTACTTTGTGGCCTTGTTTTGTGTTTCCATATAGAAGGACCTTTGGGCGTTGTCAAAGTAGTGAAAGCGGTGTCATTTTTGTTTTTAAATGTTAAGAATATGTTAGTTGACGAACCTGGAGGGAAATTACAAGAACCAAAAAATTAAAATGGCGAAAACGCCTTGAAGAACGTTCACCTTTTACAGAATGAGATTCTAAAAATATTTCTATGTCCACACCATTGGAAGGTAGACGTAACTGGGACATGCTTTCACTCGTGTCAACCACCTCTCGGTTTCACTTACAAAAAACATTATAAAGGGTACCCAAGGACCCAAAATGAAAAAAAAAAACAAACCTTTGTCTTATTTTTAAGGAATTTCGCCAATTTAGATAACGACTTCGACTTCGGCATGTTGATTTTTTTTTAAATAAAACGCAGTATAAAATTTCAACGTCTTTTGTGTCTGATTTTCCACAATTTTTACGGAAAAAACTTCATTCTAGAAAAAATTAACGTCTTTTATCTCTGTCCAACCAGACAATGTGTTCACTTTCATTTATTGTGCAATTACGTCCGAAAATTGAAGATGATTCAAACTGGTTAAACCTGTTCTTGAATCAGGAAATAAAATAGGCCATTGCAAAAATAAGAAGCTTAAATGAATATTAATGGTCGTCTAAGATGTTTTTCGACTTAATTAAAAGAAAAAACCGACTAACACCGGTTAGATGTAATTTTCGTCGGATGTCTCAATAAAAAAAGGCTTTAATGAAGCGTTTATAAATTTAAAAAAATGCATTTAACTCGTTATATTGTGAAAAAAATACAAAAGGAAATATTGCAACTTGGTGATTATTAAAACGGACGAAATTCGACCTCGTCACGCTCAGGAGGAACCAACTGGTATGAGCAAAGGGTGAAAGTTTCCTTAAAATGCATAAACTTATGTAACATAGGAAGGACGATTCTTAGACCGTTTGTGGGTGTATGTCATAAAAAAGGACATTCGGTGCTTTTTAAGGAGACCCAAAAGTTTGTCATAAAATGGAACGTAAATAAGGAAGTGGTCTAGGTGAGCTTGTGGAGAGGTCCTCGAGATAAGAGGCTCAACAGTAGCTTTTTACAGTTTTCTTTTCCTTATCTAGCTTCATTTCTTAATCGATAGGTAAGAGTCACTTTATAGACAAATCAATTTGATTTTATAAAAGATGGGTTGATTTTTTTATAAGCTAAAAAACGAATTTTAGGGTTGTTTTTGAAACGTTTTATTTAGAAAAATACTTATGTCATGAGTACTGGAAACTTGAGTCTCCACTCAAAATGAAATTTTGTCACTGATGAACTTTTTAGACACAAAAATGTCAGTTTCATTAGCTCCCTATAGAGTAACATGGCATTTAGAGTCATTACTTTTTTGCTCTTCTTTTCCCAGAAAAAATGGTTTATTTCGTTCAACGCGACTAAACATTAAAATATCGCCGAAATTTCCTTCCTCGGCCTTTCCTCGTTTCGTAATTGCGACTATTTTTCGACACGAAAACTTCGACCTCGAAAAATTCAATTAGACCTTCGACGGGAGATCGAATCGAAAACGTTAATCCAATTTAACCGGGAACATCCTCACCATTGAAAACGAACCCAACACACCCAAGTTGACATCCGCGTTTCACCCCCTTCTATCTAAACACTTTTAAATTATAGTACCTCAATGCATAAACATTTTTTTTCTCCGACGTTTCGGGCGCGGCACTTGGCCGTTTCTAATTGCCGAGGATAATTTATAAAAACCGGTTAACGACTATAAAAAATCCGATAAAATTATAATCGACGAGGGATTAAATTGTTGTTTTATTCGCCGTTTTTTAAAACTCGAATTTGAATAATTGCCAAGCCTTTAAGATTTTCACTTTTACTTATTACAAAACGCCCTTTTGCTTAAATGGGCGATACCAAAAAAAACCGAACCCCCAGTGTTATCCAACTATATAGAAAATGGAGTCCCTACGATACTAATTTGCGTCGTCTACACCCCTTTAGTGGTCGGTGTTGCAATCTTTCCAGAAAAACCCATAAAAAATATAATTCTATAATGATGTCATCTTTCCTTCTGATGAGGATGCTTCATGGTCGAACAGGAAGAAATATTTAAAATATAGATAATTAGGTCTGGACTCCCTAATTGTTTTAGCGAGTTTTTATTGTCATTTTTTTGTCAAGTGAGTTTTTTTTTAATGAATCAGTGGCGATTTTGACAATAATTGAGTAAATAAATTGAATTGACTCTTATGATGAGTAAATTACACGATTAGGATGAATCATTAATCTAGTTTTTTTAAAAATAGATAAAATTTGAAGAATAAAATTACTAAGAAATGTTCAACTAGGTCAAATTATTCAAGAATTTGATAAAGGTGAAACTTGATTTTAAAAAATTAATTAAAATCTGGGTCAGATTCTACACGTGTTGAGGCCTCCCTGGAATTTTTCTCCATATAAAATAAATTACATAATTGCATATTTGAGCGGATTTAAATAAGAAATTATGAAAAAAACAACTGAGGAAAACAAAATCGTAAAATATATTCGAGAGGCGGACTAGCTATGTAAATGAGAGTAATTAAATTTAAGATAGCGTGGATGCAAAATGGACGAGTTATTATTATTATTTTAAATAGAGACGGTCGAATTCCGGAAAATGACGCGCACAAAACACCAATCAAATATGAATAAATTATAGTTATTTTTATACATGAGTTTTTAAAAAGGGAGGAAAAATTAAAATTGGCCTTTCTTCACAATTTTGCTGGAAATGAGCCAATTAAAAAAAAGAGGAAAAATAATAATCAATTACATCATTGTAGTATACGGTGCATTATTTTCCCATAAAACCGGCTTTCTTGGAAACTTTTTGTTTATGTGCTAGAAAAATTTTTATACGGTATCGTATCGAAAAAAATGGTAAATAATAAAATAATGGAATGCGTTTAAAATCTATCTATTAGGTAGATTTTTTAAAACCAAAATGGCCTTTTTTTTATTTATTTATTTTTTTAAAGCCTTTTATTAGTGATAAATTGAATTTAAGGAAGATTTTGAGTCTTTTATCCCAAGCAAAAGATGCTAAGAGGGGATTTTGAACATTTTCCCTGACAAAAAATACATTTAGGGCTGATTATAAGAGCTTTCCCTTAGGAAAAAAAAACTACTTTTAGGGGCTGATTTTGAGCCTTTTTCCAAGAGTAAATGAAACTGAAACTTCAGGTTAATTTGATATTTTTCTAAACAAAGGTGGCGTGGTTCAAATTTAAACCATTTCCTGTGATAAAATGACATTTAAAAATAGGAATAAAAGTCCATTTAGAATCTATTTTCAAGCAAAAATGTAACCTACTGTTGAATTTGATGGTTTTTCTTAATAAAAATGACATCAAGCATGAATTTTGAGCCTTTTCCTATTTAAAAGCGGCAATTAGGGCTATGTTTTAGGCAATTAGGGCTCTATTTTTGAGCTGAAAAACCCTTTTTAAGTATTTTTCTAAGCAAAAATGGCGTTTAGGATGGAATTTGAATCATTTTCTTTGATAGAATGACAACAATGACAACATTATGGGTTAAGGATCCATTTGGAGCCTCTATAATTTTAGCCACTAATTTGCCTCCTTTTTTTCAACCTCTCTTCCTAAAAACACATGAAAATTATGTACATAAAAGTTGATAAGTCATTTTTCAACGCAAACATTGATTTTAGGAATCAGTATTAGCCTTTTTCCCACACAAGGCAGGATTGAAATAGAGTTTTTTTCTCTAAAATAAAATCGTAAAAATGGATTGTTTTGGTTATGTGGAACCATCGGTAAAACAAAATATTTGACTCGAAAACAGCTAACTCTAGAGCAAAAAATTACTAAAAACAAAATCAAAGGAAATTAAATTTCTATAAAAATGCTGTTAGGAGTTTGTTTTTTGTTAGAAACAGTTAAAAAGTTACATAAAATTATAGCTCAAATATCAGAGTAGATTTTCAATGCAATATCTTTAAACTATCAGATATAAATTTTTTAAAAAATTATCTCTTTAATTACCAGTCTAATGAAGGGTTAAAAATCACGATTTTGGCCTTTAATTCAAAATAAGATAGGTAATATCTTAAGATTTAAAAAAAATTCGAATAATTTAATCAAATTTATTAAAAAAAATGAGTCCCGCGGCAGCAGGACTAAGAGGTAGATTTCTTTCAGATGTTTAGATCTAGAACTTTCTATAATTCGAAGAAAAAAAATCATCTGTTTCCCGGTAAAAAATTCAAAAATTTCTTTTTTACCTAGGTTCACAATCTATTGCGCCCAGCTGCATCCAAACCAACTTTTAAATCTTTCTTAGCCATCCCAATAACATCACTTTTAAGTTTGAAAGCGATTGGATGAACGGTTGCGAGATTTGCAGGTTAGCCCTAAGTAAAGTACAAAACGCTGGTCGATTTCAGCCGTTAACGAAACTCATAAATCTATATAGTTTAAAAGCCCTAAATACCGAATTTCATGTTGGTCAAGTAAAAATTACTCAAGTTATCGGTGCCGAATATATACATATATACATATATACATACATATATATATATATAAACCTTTGAGTTGAGGGTGGTTGTGGGGTCCAGGGGGTCTGAAATGAAAACCTATCACAAAAATTTTTGAATCTGAGACTACTGCCCCCATTGCAATAGGTAGATTTTCTGAAAGAAATCTACCTAATATAGATGAAAACCCTTAGTAAATCCAGGATTACTCTCGAAAATTTGATTTCATTTAATCTACAATAATCCAGTTTTTAAAAACTTTTTTTTCCCCTGTTCGAGTGCGACCTAGTTTGTTTCACAACCCTGGTCGTTACATGCTACCTGTTAAATATTAATTTCGGACGATTTTTTTGAAAGTCACACATTGTCTTTTGGCACAAAGATTATTATTTTAAAAATTTACCTCGTTTGAAGAAAACAAAAAAATAAAATTTAAAACAATATGGAAAACAAACACTTTTCGAATCCTACTGTGCTATCGTGAACAACACTTAGAACTGAATCTTGGACGAAAAAATTTGAAATGAAAACTTTTGTTTGTTTAAACGTGCTCCACGCGAAATGCGAGCTAGCTAACAACTGAGGCGTCTGTGGCAATAGTCTTCGGGGTTATGGCGTCCCGCTTCCCCACTCTTTTCAACCAAGTCCTGAATAAAAGCGATAATCGAACTAACGACGAAAAACACCTCAAAGTTATAAAAATCACCCAAAATACAAAACTAAATATTTTTCAGACACGAAACGTGATAAACCGATAAAACAAGTTCATTCGCGCTTTGGAATTGTTTATCAATTCGAACACGAAAAAATTAATTAAATAAAAAAATCGTTATACTAGGACGTACGAAAATTTTTTCTAGGGGGTTTTTATGGCTTGTAATCGTAAAAATTATTTAATTTTTTTTTCAGCCTAAAAATGTAAATTCTTGGAATTAATTTTTATTTTTATATTTATAACTTTATCTGGTCAAATACTCAAAATCTTTGTTTAATTTTCATTTTTAGATAAACAAAAGTTGTGATTTACTTTATTTAAACTTCATACAAAGTAATGATTCATATTTGAGTATACACTCATCACAAATCAGTCTAATAATCTTGATTACATATTACGCCTCAAAATCTAGCTAAAAAGGGTCATTTTAAAGTAAAGGGCCCAAATTAATGATGCCAGATTAGGCCATAGGCAAATTTTAGAAGTAGCCTAAACCCTAAAGTGGCTAAAAATCCACAAATCTGGAAGCAATAATTCAAATAAGCTGAAAAGGGTCTTTTCCTTGCTAAGGGCCTAAGTTACTTCAAGTTTTACATATTTTTATATTATTTTATTTACAATTTAAGTCGTTTCTGGTATATAAAATACAATATTTACATACCATGACGCAAGTAAAATATCAAGTTTTTATCAAATTTCATTATAAGACCTTGGTAAATATTTTTTTCCCTTAAACTTATCTTGAAAAAAGTAGATCTAGGAGGAAAAGGATGTCGCAAAGTACTATTCGATGTAAGTACGTTTAAAATGGTCTGAGGTCGAATTTTTTCAAGATCGAAAGGATCTTAGGGTATCATTTTTTCGAATAAGAAAATTACATAGGAAACCATTCGTCAAGCATAGGAAATAATTTTTTCCAAACAATTTAATTTTAAATACGGTGCGCTTTCTAATTTCATCTTCCGCTTTTTGTCTTTTAAATTATTTAAAAAATAAGCCTTAAATGGAATTTTTGTTATTTTTGGCAAAGATTTTTATACGAGAATGACGTCAATGGTTTTATTATGTTTTGAAATAAAGGAAAAACCGAATATTAAATTTTTCTTATTTTAAAAACGCTTTTGAAAAATGGCTAAAAAAGGAAAGCGGACGTTTTTAATTAGGATCGTTATTTTTTCCACCTTGGACGTTGATATATCTAAATGTGGATAATAAGAATCATCCCTTATAGTCAATATCTCCAATAAAATTTTCTGGGTCAAGGAATTTTTTCAGACATAAAAAAGAATCTCTTCGTTATAAGTTAACCGAAGGCTTTATTAATTATAAGTACGTGACTGGATTTACGAAGTTGGAAAAGCCAATTTTTTTTCTTATAAATTGACCGGAAAAAGGTGCAAGGACGGTCAAGGATTCATTTTTTCCCGGTTTTTAAATGACCAGAGGGCATTTCCATATGACGTCATGTAATTATGGTGAAAAGAGTGTATTTACAAAACCTTCGAGTTTCGGCCGAAAAGGAAACATCCCGGAAGGGAACCAGTTTAAACCAAAACGACCAAACTGTTTAAGATTAAATTATACAAAGGTATGCAAGTAATGGTACATTCCTGTACGATAATTTTATTCACGAGGTCACAGGACAAAAAGAAAAGGCATAAGTGGAAACAATAAAACTAGATCAAAAAATAAGTTAAAAAAGTTAAAATCTTCTATAAATAGAAAAATTTTATTTTTTGTCTAAATTACATAAATAAAAAACTTTCCAGTCTGGACCAAATTAAGGCGATAATGTCTTCGGGATGTTTACAAAGCGGGCTTCCCCCATCTAATGACGAAAATCTAAAAGAATCCGTTTTTCAGAAAATTTCAAATAAGAAGCTCTCCTTGTAATAATTAAAGCCGAGATAAATTTTTTTCTTTTTTCCTAAGGATCGGTGAAGAAGAAAGAAAAAAATTGGGCTAACAGCCGTTGACCGGCCGTCCTTGTCGGGAAGGACGAAGTCCGAGTTGACCGGTCAAATGGGAATGTATGACCATATTCATCGTCGAATAACGTAAAAAAAAAGTCCGGAGATACTTATTAGGAAGTGATTAATGTTATATTTAAAAAAAAGGTTGCAATTCCTTTTACATTTAATTTATTACGAGGAAATTGTTGCATTCAAAATTATTTATTGTTTATAATTAATTTTGGAAGTGCACACGCGAAAACTAAAACGAAAAAATTAACGTCCATGATCCTTTCACCGCCCCTGGGCGTTTCGTGCGTTTCCGACCCAACCTATAGGTTATATTTTATTAACAAACAATAAAATAAACAAAAAACAATAATAATTGCATTGAACTTCGGAACCTTGACCTATGAAAATTGGTTTCAACTTTCGGTTACGATGATCCCGAAAGTTAATGACTCAGCGTGACGTCTACGAAATGTCGCTTTTAATCCTATTGACTCATTTAGCGTAATAAAATGGATTATCAAAAAGTTTTATTTTTGGAAAAAATGATTAGCTCCGATTTCGTAATCACGACGTCTAATACCCTTGAAAAGTTGAGAATTTATAAACACTAACCCAGTTCTAAATTCCTATCGAACCATCTATTTAACTAATTTACCATATTATGTAGCTGATTTCCAAAGGAAAGGAAGCTATTGCGGCCGGTGCGATGGAGGATCAAGGCCTATATATTCGAGATCAGGGTGTTCTGGGGATCACGAAAATGTAGCACTTTCCAATTCATGTTTATATATTATTTATTTTTTAGATAATTATGCATATCTTTCATGTAAAAAAATATTAAAATGTCACAAATTGTTAAGAAAAGTAGGGGGGAAGTGGATCAAGAAGAGTAGGTTGATCCTGCTAAACCTGCAACACATGAAAGTGATGAGGGTTTAGTATTACTGGTTTTCTGAGGAACCGAGATACCTAGCATGACTTTAGGACGAGGCTGGATTATTTTAGAGCCTAAAAAAGACAAAAATTTTACGTTTTATCAATTTATGACTGTTATTCTAAAAAAATATGGATACAAATTTAAATAAAAGTTAATATTCTTATAAAAAATTTGTATCTTTAGAGTCTAGAACTGGCCGTTATATAGATATCAGCGATAAAGCTTTTTTTCTCAATTTATCGGTTAAATGGGTTGACCTAGACCAAAAACAAATATGTAAGTACCAAATCAAAGCTAATTTAATTTTCTGTTAAAAAAAATGTGATAAACATGAGATAAAAGAGCAGCACGGAAAAAATGGACGTTCTTAACCAGATTTTGGGCTTTTGGTTTTTAGGAAAAATTGACCAAAAAATCGTATTTCAGAAAGGACTCGAACCTCCTCCTTCCGGTTTTTTGGGGCTATGCTCATCTACACAAATAGCATAACCGCCTATTTTCCGTTAATTTTTTCTCCCTATAGTTTCCTTTCTCAAAGGCTAATTTTCAAAACCACTCTCAGAAGAGAATGGAGGAAAAGTTGGGTGGGTTAAAAGGTAAGTTTCCAATGCCAATTGTGAGCCATCGACCTTTGGTGTGTAGATGGTTAACATAGCTGCCTAGAAAGAGGAAGGTCAGAGGTTCGAGTCCCACCAGAGGTTCAATTTTTACTCTTTTTTTTCTCTGTGGAATTAAAAAATCGGTCCACCTGTTCTTGAGATCCAGTTTGAAGTTGTTAGCAGACTGGAGATAAAGCAGGAACCTATAGCGAACCTACGTCATCGTTTCAAAGTTTAAGCGATGCACTCAAAAAATATTTAAAAAAATTAATTAAACTTTTAATAAAGAATTTAAAAAAAATTGAAGAGCATCAAGAACACTTGAAATATTTTAAAATAATTTAAAGGGGTCAATTGGATACCTAAAATTTGAACTAATAAAGTAGGTCGCAAAATAACGAATAAAAGGGCATCGTCAAAATTAGAACACAAGAGCCTTAAGAAGAGAAAAAATTTCTCAGCTTCCTGTAGACCAATCCATTGAAAATGAACAAATCGTTAGCAAGAAAAAGCCCATAAAATTTCAAGTCAATCCATAAAAGATCCATAGACCATTTCTAACTTTTCTTAAAGTAGAAGAAAATTAACTTCAAGGTCTTCATATTTCCGTTATAGGTAAAGGAACAAGAATTTTATTGCATCTATAAGATTTTGGCTAAGTCCCAACATCCCAAGGTCAAAAGCATCCGTTCGGAACTAAAAAAAAAAAGCAGAATGGTCATGCATGCTTTTGAAACCGGTTAGGGCGTACTTTGCAAATCTATTAATAAAACGTTTAAGCTATTAGTTATATAACGAGCAAAAAAGCTACATTTTGTTTTCTGAATACATAAAAAGACCTTGAAATCCGCTAAGACTTCCTAAAAAAGCAGGATGTTTTTTCCCTTTCCATTATTTCCTGTTTTTTCGGATTTGAAAAAGGGTTCTATTTAAAATGAACGTACCATTTCAACGGCGTCTATGACATCAAAATCGCAAGCTTTCCCTTTGAGGACTTCACCTATGCACATAGAGTAAAGGGCCTTCGGTATGGCGGAAATCGAGTTGGGCGTTATGGACTTGAAGACGGATGAAGACATTTTTGAAATAGTCCTTGTACAATACGTGAATAATTCGGGACTCCGTTTTTACAGATGGAATGAAAAAGAAAAGGTTGAAGGAGTAAACTCCTCGAAAATGTGCTTCGCTGAGAGAGAGTGTTGAGACGAGTTGCCGGCTCAAAGAGTTCGATAAGACTGCGACTCGGGTACGGACGGCATTCCGCGACCTGGGCTCCTCTCACGCCTTTTTTAAGTCTTTGGGGATTTTCCGCTCACCCACGAGTCCCACTTCAACCCGTTCATGCGAAAAAAGAGACGCCAGGCATACTTTGAATATCATAAAAATGGATTAAAGGATTGCCATTTTTCAAGACAAAAACACAAACAAAAAAATCGTCCAGAAAATAGAGGGAAAAATATGGAAATGACGTAAAAAGTCTCCGAATTTGATAAAAACCCTATAGGCAATAAGTAAGATTATTTTAACTTTCAAATTTTTTAAAACAAAAAAATTGGTTTCTTAAGGAAGGTATATATATTCTATAGAGTTTGAGAATTAGTTATATATAAAAAAAGTATTGACTTATCCAAAAAGAGTCGAAAATCGAAATCTTCCCAGAAACGACAAAATATCCCTAATTCCCAAAAAGTGACCTACAAACAAAAAAAAGCTGTTTACCTACCAGGTACCTACTTTTAAGTGGGTAGAAGGGTACTAGTAGGTAGGATTCTTTAATTCAATTTTTCATATATTATATACGAACATATATTTTTTCTCCCTCTTTTTCGAATTTTTTTCCTTAATTTTTTTCCCTCTCAAGAGAGCAATTTTGCTTAAAAATGGGAAATTTCCCTCAAAGTGGAAACGTGTTTAGAGGATACTCAACTCAAAATTACGTTTTTTCAGCTTCCTCGAGACTGATCTCGACCCACTTGAAATTTTCTGGGCCACATCTCAACATTGAAGGAAATCTGAGGCAAATTTCCACTAAAACAAACCCTCGGAAAGCACAATTTCCGCATAAAAGAACATTCGACAGTGCTGCCACGGCCCACGAATCTTTGAAAAAATTTCCCTAAAAATCATGAAAATACAGGTTAGACTTGTTTCAGACAGGTTTTCAATTATGACCGGGTCGTTTCAGCGAAATTCGTCCTATAAAAAAAACTTGCACGATACACCCCGAATTCGGGAGTTAGCGTCCGGCACTGAATTATTAATAAAATGCGATTTTGCTCCTTTTTGAGCTTTAAAAACGTGAAATTCTACCCCCAAGATTGAGTTACAATTGAAATCATAACTTCAAGTAAACATGTTTGTCCACAATAACTTCGTTTTATCTTCCAAGTATCAAATTTTTTCATTAAGATATCACTTTTTAGCGGATTTCCGTAGGAAAGTAGGCTATTGAGGTGGTCGTCACGGAGCTCCCAGGCTATTTTCTTCATCTTTTGGCAAAGAAAAAAAAGTTCCTAGAATTAACACTTACCTACCATATTTTGCGTGCTAAAATAACCCAAACTTTCTTTTCGAGAAAGTTAATAGAAGGTAAAAAAATAAATCTTAGATTTAAAAATATTGAAAGCCGGAGCTAAAAATAAAGAGTTTGAATCGGAACTGAGCAAAGTTTAAAAAATTGACCTTAAATTGCTCTTTTATTATCTAAGCTTCCATAAGTGCTAAAAAAAATTCAAAGAACACTTCCTGACACTTAGAAGAGAAAAATAAAAAATTTCGCTAATAGAGAAAATTTGATAATTTGAAGGAGGTAATACTTAAGATAATGAAATAAAATAAAAAATTAATTAAACGGACTTTTTAATCGAGAGCGTCTAAAATTATAGCAGCCAATAAAAAATTATCTAAATTGCCTTTCTTGTTACGCAGCTGGCCAAGATTGACAAACCAAAAGCGAAATCTATTGCGTCACTTAATTTTTAAAAATCTTCTCCTAAATGTTGTTTTGGGCTATTTTTAAAGACCGAAGGTGTTCAAAGGTAAACGTGACTTAAAAAACGTAACCGTTTTTAAAATGTACAGTCAAGTTCAAAAATATAGAAAGTGATACAAGTGTTTCTTTTGATTCATAGATGGAGAGGGGGTTTGTTTTCGTGAAGAAAGGTCAAATGTTTTGACAATTGTGATAGACATTTGAGAAAGGATTAATTCGTTCATTACAGGCAAGAAAAAGAAGAATCTACTGCAACAAATGGGCTACAAAATTTGGTGGCATTTTCCCCATTATTTTGGAAAAACTTTCATATCAGATTGATGGCTTATAGTCAGCTATAAACCACCCAACGCTGCAAATTCATTGCGTTCCTGGACCTCTAGCAGTGTTGCCAGAAGTGGGAATTTTCCCCCAAAAGGTGAACCAATCTATCGCTCAAATTGGCAACCCTGTAGAACCTAAATAGGGGAGGGCAATTGAGGGATTAAAGGCTCACAAAAAAGGGCCATAAACCACCTAATTTGGCAAAATTTACCTTGTGTTGCCAGAAGTGGGAATTTCTCCCCAAAATTGGGTACACTTAAAGTGGGTCAATTTGCGATAAATCACTTAATCTGGCAACCCTAAAGGATTAGCTGGTCGATTAATGGGGCTTAAAAGTCGACTAGAAACCACCGAAGCTCCATTCCTAGACCTCCAGCAGCGCTGCCGGAAGTGTGAATTCACCCCCAAAATTTGGTCCAACAATTATCGATTTATTGCTCAATTTGGCAACCCTGCTTAGAACCTAAATAGGGGAGGGCAATGGAGGGATAAGAGAGAGGATTAGTACGTCACTTAAAGGGGCTAAAAGGGCCCTAAATTTGGCAAAATTCGCCAAAATTTGATGGGAACCCCCCTCCCCCCATAGGAATAGTTTTTCTTCAATATTAATTGTCGACCTCAATGTCACTCTAGACTTGTAACTTAAAAAACATCTTTTGAGCATCAAAATGGGACTTCCACAAAACTTAATAATGCTTTAACCTACTAAAAGCTTGGACATAAGCTTTTATGAACCATAATATTGTAATTTAATTCATTAAGGACAGCATGTCAGAAAGGAAAGTCCTTGAATGTATTTTTTTCCCAATAGTTCCTTTCGACCTAATTCTTCCATTTTTTATATTTTCGAAAATAAGAAATAATTCAATTTCGAACCACAGACAAGCCGAGTCAAGATCAAGGGCCCACAAATGCAAGCTGTCTATCAACTTGTCACAGAGAGAAAGAAAAAGCAACAAATCACGATCAAAAACTAGTTTTTAGGCTTCGACAAAATGATTAATTGATAGGAAATCTCTTCCTACTTACGACATCGACGATCGTTTTTCCCAGAGTGATCACTCCATCCATTTTAACAGTTTTTTAAACAATAAATGTTCACTTAAAACACATCTTAAGTTTCATTTCTAACCAAAGGAGGTTAGAGAGGCAAATCACTTTGACCTCCAAGTCATCAAAAGGCCGACAATTAAATCAGTAACGACACAAAAAAAGAAAAACGAACTTTAAAAGACAAAAAAGAAACGGAATATGGTTAGAATCCCATAAAAGCTGAACGTAGGGAACACATGGGAAGGAAACTGGTCTGACAACTTACACCGAACTAATGCTGTCCTCCAATTATGCCGACGTACAAACACTTCCACAAGAAACTCTTGCAAAACCAAGCCCCCCACTGGCCCAATTCAACTAACAAATTATAATTTTTTTTTATTAACCAAAAAAAATTTTAAATTATAAATAGATATCAAGGAATTTTTTAGAAGTATAGTAGGCGGTGTTTAAAATTAGTAAGTCATTAAACACCCACTTGTTGTAGTGTTCCTTTTTGTTTGGTGATTTTTTTGTCTACCTCTACATGTGACCTGAGATACTATGGCATAATATCAAGATTCTAGTTTCTTTGGAATAAGAATTTTGATATTAAGACGCTATTTTGTTGTTTCTAAAGAAGAGACAGACACATCTAAAGCAACAGTGAAAACTAACATACATTTACTAGAAGAATGTGCAAATTGACTATGTGCTGAAAGTCCTACCCATTTTAAAGGAACTAAAGGGACTACAACATCTAAAACAGAACTCCTTCAACTTTTACCAATAAAAAAGGAGTAATTTGGTTTTAAAAGGGAATATGCACCTCGTTATCGGCTTGAGAATCGGTTGAAGGGAAAGTCGCCTGCGTTTTCACTAATGTCGAGAACTTTGCGTATCTCGCCTTCAGCACCTGTTTACACCCGGTATTCCTTGTGTAATACCCAAAAGGAAAAATTCGAATAGAAATGACTTACCTCCCAGCTTTCCTTTGTTAAGTTGGCCAAATCTCCGTCTTCGCTAGCCCTTCGTCCGTTTCCGTTTCCGTCTTCAGCGTCGAAAAGTTCAGTGTCCGAATCGACAAACTCGTAACCTCTCGCAGCGACTTCCTCTTCGTCCAAATCTCCATAAAGATGACCAGCGAATGTCGTCAAGAATTTGTACAACTCGTCGACTCTTAATTTAACAAATAATTAATTAAACATAGTTATAATTCGGTGAAAAATTTATTTAAACAAGATTGAAGATACCAGATAATGTAAACCGGATACCAGATTCCTTTCGTATACCAGTATAACTGGTAAATAATGTAATATTATCGTATTACATGATATACATGGTATACAACCCCTCCATTATGGTATCTGAAATATGGTATCAGGTGGCATAGGTATCCAGAATCTGGTAACTGACATACGGCATCAGGCATCTGGTATACGGAATCTGGTATATGGTTTCTAGTATATGGTATCAGGTATAGGGTATCTGGTATAATGTATCTGGTATACGGTATCTGGTATAGGGTATCTGGTATACGGTATAGGGTATTTGGTATACGGTAAGGGGGAATCTGGTATACGGTATAGGGTATCTGGTATACGGTATAGGGGTATCTGGTATACGGTATAGGGTATCTGGTATACGGTATAGGGTATCTGGTATACGGTATAGGGTATCTGGTATACGGTATCTGGTATACGGTATAGGGTATCTGGTATACGGTATAGGGTATCTGGTATACGGTATAGGGTATCTGGTATACGGTATAGGGTATCTGGTATACGGTATAGGGTATCTGGTATACGGTATAGGGTATCTGGTATACGGTATAGGGTATCTGGTATACGGTATAGGGTATCTGGTATACGGTATCTGGTATACCCTATAGGGTATCTGGTATACGGTATCTGGTATAATGTATCTGGTATAGGTTATCTGGTATACGGTATATGGTATCTGGTATACAGAATCTGGTATGTGGTATCAGGTATCTGGTATAATGTATCTGGTATAGGGTATCTGGTGTTGGGTATCTGGTATAATGTATCTGGTATCCGTATACCGTTATCTGGTATACGGTACCAGTTATCTGGTATCCTGATACCGTTATCTGGTATACGGTACCAGTTATCTGTTATCCGGATACCGTTATCCGGTATAGGGTATCTGGTATACCCTAAAGGGTATCTGGTATACCCTAAAGGGTATCTGGTATACCCTAAAGGGTATCTGGTATACCCTAAAGGGTATCTGGTATACCCTAAAGGGTATCTGGTATACCCTAAAGGGTATCTGGTATACCCTAAAGGGTATCTGGTATACCCTAAAGGGTATCTGGTATACCCTAAAGGGTATCTGGTATACCCTAAAGGGTATCTGGTATACCCTAAAGGGTATCTGGTATACCCTAAAGGGTATCTGGTATACCCTAAAGGGTATCTGGTATACCCTAAAGGGTATCTGGTATACCCTAAAGGGTATCTGGTATACCCTAAAGGGTATCTGGTATACCCTAAAGGGTATCTGGTATACCCTAAAGGGTATCTGGTATACCCTAAAGGGTATCTGGTATACCCTAAAGGGTGTCTGGTATACCCTAAAGGGTGTCTGGTATACCCTAAAGGATGTCTGGTATACCCTAAAGGGTGTCTGGTATACCCTAAAGGGTATCTGGTATACCCTAAAGGGTGTCTGGTATACCCTATAGGGTATCTGGTACACGGTATATGGTAACTGGGATATGGTATCTGGTATCCTTACTTTTCTCTAGGAACACTGAACCAATATTCAGGTCTCATCCTTTTCTTCCCATATGACATAATGGCCGATGATCTCGGTATTTTTTTCCCTTTCGGTTTGCCCATTCTCAGTCTCAAATAGAGCGGCGGATCTTCACAAGATCTGGCTGGTCTCGGTATTAATTCTGAAAATTATTTTTCTCGTTACTTTTGTTAACTTTAATAATAAAAGAACATAAAAACAGGAACAAGCATAGAGTCGATGAAATGGAGTGCTCCAAAGCAGAAAGGCGATAGTGGGTTTTTTAAATCAGTTTGTTCTTTCTAAACTGATCATTCATGCTAAAAACATGCTTTTTGGTCATTTTAGTGGCTCCACCAATATGAAGATCGAACCTCAGGAAGAAGAAAAGTAGAAAAGCAAAAAAAGGAGAACATGCTAAGTGAATTTCAATCGTCTTTCGTTTTTAATTTTTTTCTTCTCGCCTTCTCAACATACCCAGGTCTTCAAGTTGCGGGAAAAGTGGTGCATGTACTAATTCACCGTAATGCAAAATACAACAAAGAAACAAATTGTTAGTCTTTATTTAGAAACAAAATATCATCCCGAATTTTAAGATTGAAATAAGAGGAAATTAAAGAGAAAAAATTTTAAAAGCAAAAGAGAAGATTAAGGTTTGTATCTCTTTTTAAAGTCCAATGTATGGACTCCCCTGTATGTATAAAAAAAATTACAAGCTCCTAATCTACAGTCTAGAAACTAAACATAAAAGTATCTACACAGCCAGTGCTGATGTATTGTGTTTATATTTACTTTTCATCTACTTATTTTCTTAAATGAGACGGTTTAAAATATGGATGGAATATAACGAAATGAGATGATTATTTTTAAAATACTCACTATCAAAAGATACAAAAAGTTCAGGCATGTCGTCGACCGAAACCATACTCCTGTAGTCCAATTTCGGTTTGATGTATGTTCCAACTGATGATCGCCTGAAATTAGAAAGAAAATTAATTTGGCGAAAAAGACTTTGTGGCGGACATTTCATGCGTGTTTGCTAAAAAATGGTGCTCCTAGCTAAAGACAACAAATATAAGGGACAAGGTACTTTTTTCTCTCTAACTGACTTACCCGGCGCTCATGATGTTTGACGGCGAGAATGTCGGAGCGGACGAGGGAGCGGATGATGTGTTGGAACCGGAATGGGAATCGGGGAGGTTGGGAGGGAACTGGAATTTATTCCCGTCTTCGCTCGGGGTCTTCATAAAAAGTCCCGAACCGAAATCGGTCACCATGTTTATCGGGGAGCTGGTTTATCAAATAGGAGAATGGAAAGTTGCAGCAGCATTTGGGAAAGAACAAAAAAAAGCAGCGTTAATTTCTTAAATCCATCGGGACAAAACAACCTTTCACAAACACCTCAAATCTTTTTTGAGGTATTTGGGATTAATCTGAAAAACTCTTTGAACAGCCAAAATAATTCCTTTTATATTTGAAAAATTAAAGATTTTGATGCGATATTTTAGAACATGCGAACTTTGCTTTATAAGTGTTAAATTTTGGGTAACTGACCTTGAAAAGACTTTTGATATGCTAAATACTGAAGATGGTGTGTGTGAAGGATGAGAATCCGCTGACGAGGGAAGTGAATCTTTGTCTTCACTACCAGTGAAGCCTTCAACCCAAGAAAGAGGATATGACAGTCTTTTGAGCATCTGAAAAGAAAATTAGTGACGTTTTAAATTAAAGAGGTTCTTACTTTGCTCTTTTTCGGTTCCTGTTTATCCTCGTCCTTTTTCGCTTCTTCCTCTATGCTGAAGGAGACTGATTGTTTCTTTTTGTCGTCTTCGGAAATGGTCGGCTCGAGGGGTCTGACCGGTTTCGGAGGTAGAAATTCGCCGTCGCCGGCAAGAAGGATATCCGCATCGGAGTAAACAGTCTTTTTCGGTAAGGGAACTGGAGGAGGGTCTCTAATATCTATCCCTGAGTCATGACAAGACAACTTCACTAAATGACCTTCGCTCCCTCTCCTTCCTTCATCGACCGCTACACCGCCTTCAGCCTCCTGGACAGATTCTTCTCTTTCAATCGAATGATCGATCGAATGTTTAGGAACTGCCCAATGTTGGTCGAGACAAGATCGCCGCCTTTCTTCTGTAGCTCTGACTAACGCTTCAGCATCTCCTCGGTCGTCTTCAAGCGGGCTTTTGTCCTCAGCAGTCGTATCTTGATTATCACTCTGCAAAAAAGCTTGAGTCTCAGAAAACATGATGAATTCACAACATACAAGTTTATCGATCGTACTATTTGTAGGTGTGACTAGGTCTCTTTCGAATGCTTTCGGAAAAGCATCTCCTTCTCTTTGAGCTCCTCCATACCAGCCATCTTCTTCTTCAGTCGATGATCTAAAAACAAACATATTACCTTGCTTTGATTGATTTTTTTCATACCTGAGATCTGCTAAGGTTTCTTTTGCAGACAAGTCTCTACTATCACCTTGGTCAGTCGATAGAAGGCAGCTAGCATCACCTTCACCTTCAGATTCTTCACTTTTCATATGATAGACTTCAGGTTTTGGTAGTTTTCTAAAAAAAAATTGATATTTGATGTTTGAAAATGAGTAATATCATACTTGTTTTCTTCATGTCCGACTCTCATGTGAGCTATATCGTTATAAATCGCTGCGTTCACGACATAATCCATAGGAGCGATGACGCCGTACGCTTCAGGCCCTCTTTCGATGACGAGGGGGTCGGAAACGTTCGGATCAAACATGAGGGCATTCGGTGTGACGATGAGGGTCCCACTGACGACGCCCTGAAGAATTCAAGAGTTATACAAAAGATTTCGAAATTGCGAAGAGCTTACTTGTCCATCTGTGATGTGTCGGACATTAATTCGTAAAAATTTTTCTAAATGAGGTGAAGAAGGCGTTCCTATTCTTTCGATATGACCTGGTTTAGGCGAGTTTACACGTAATGTGTCCAACATATCTGAAATTGATGTTTAATAAAGGAAATATTTGAGTTATTCGAGTACCTTCTTCATCCGTGTTTTCGCTCCTTTCGATACTCGCAGTCTGCGACGTTCCGTCTCCATCTTCGTCGCCTTCTTTTAACTTTTTCGCCGAATTGTCCGGAACTCGAATGACTTGCCCAGGGAAAACTGTTCTCGATACGAGCTTGTTTAATTTGGCAAGCTCTGACGGTGTTGTGTCAAACCTTGCCGCTACTGACGTTAGGGTATCTGTGGCTTCCACCTATAAAACAACATTTCTCATTATTATCTCATAGATCATTACTTTTAACTTTCTCAAGAAAATTATTTTTGAGTCGATTTTTCAGTTTTAAGTATGAACAAAAATGCGTTTTCTTTTTTTATCGAACATCCGGACCTATAAGGGTTAGCTGGATAGGGGCCCTCTCATAGGAATCACAATTAAAGCAGATTTCTGGTCTCAGATTCTGGTTTAAAAACCTTGAACGATGGATACTTTCGCAGTGCATGATGGGTAGGTACCTACACAAACAATGCATGATGGGTAATACCAATGGATGATACCATTGACACAATGCATGATGGGTACTTTCACATGGCACGATGGGTAAGTACTCAAGCCCTGAAGGGTATTTCCGCATTGTATGAGGGGATGTAAGGATTCACACATTTTTCATCAAAATCAACATTTTAAGAACCAATTTTTCGTCAAAAACCTCCAAATCAACATTTGTAAAGCCTAATTTTCATCCGAAAACCTCAAAATGAAGGTTTTAAGAGCCACTTTTCGTCGAAACCTCCAATTCAACATTTGAAACGCCAAATTTTCTTCCAAACACCCCAAAATCGAGGTTTTAAGAGCCATTTTACGTCAAAACCTCAAAATCAAGGGTTTAAGAGCCAAATTTCCGTCAAAAACTTCAAAATCAAGATTTAAAGACAATTTTTCGTCAAAAACCTCCCAATCAACATTTGTAAAGATTAATTTTCGTCCAAAAACCCCAAAATCAAGGTTTCAAGAGCAAATGTTTGAATATAACTTTTGAGAAAAGTTGGTGAGAAAAGAACAGGAAAATTTGGGTTTTAAAATGTTGATTTTGAAATTTTGGACAAAAGAAATTGCACTTATAACGTTGATTTTGAGGTTTTATTACGAAAAATTGGCTCTTAAAAAAGCGATTTTGAGGTTTTGGACAAAAAAATTTCTCTTGAAAGTCGATTTTGAAATTTTTATACGAAAATTTGGCTCTAAAAATGTCGATTTTGCGGTTTTTGACGAAAAACGGGCTGGGCTCTTAAAACCATGATTGTCAGTTTTGACAAAAAATGGCTCTTAAAAACTTCATTTTGAGGTTTTTGGACGAAAATTAGGCTTTAGAAATGTTGATTAGGAGGTTTTGGACGAAAAATTGGTTTTAAAACTTGATTTTGACGAAAATTTGGTTCTTAAACCCTTGATTTTAAGGTTTTGACGAAAAATGGCTCTTGAAACCATTATTTCGAGGTTTTTGGACGAAAATTAGGCTTTACAAATTTGTATTTTGATGTTTTTGACGAAGAATTGGCTCTCAAGCAGGGCATGATAGGTACTAACATAATGGGTACCCATACAATGCATGTTGGTTAGATACCTACTGAAGCAATGAATGATATATGTAACCACACTATCCATGATAGGTAAGTACTCAAGCAACGAATGATATCTTTGCATGAGGAGCAACCAATAATGGGTACTTTCAAAGTGCAGGATGGATAACACAAGTGACAATGAATAATACGCGGTAAGATAATAATAATACGGTGGGTAAGATAACAGTGCCTGTTCCTGAAGATCTTCAGGAGGCAAAATATATGGAAAAAGAACCAAAAAGTTCAATACCGGTTTTAAAATTTTATGAAAAAAGTCAAAAAAGGACTTGAACATCTTCTACACTTGTGACGTACTAAAATAAAACTAGGACTCTCATGCGAAAATACTTTACAACTATCAATAAAGATAAAAAACAATGTTTGCCTACCAATATTTTTCTTAAGGCTTCCACCGTCTCATAACATAAATTTTAGTTTCCATAAAAACTAAATACCACCAACCAACTATTTGGAGAATGGCAAAAGTCCAAAAACGAAGAAAATTCTATTTTTAAAAAGCCATCGACGCTATAATTAGTGCAAAACTATAAGTTTGAGTGCAAGTTACGAAAATGCCAAAAAACCAAAGGAAATAATTGATGAGCCCGACCTTGACGTATAGATGATCGTTTTCATGAATTAGGACAACCATTTTTTCATTTTCATATTTGATTTTGTTCTTTTATTAATATTTAATATGGAAGTTTCATGAAAAAATGAGTGGGGAGAGAGAAATATTTGATGAACGTGTTTGTTATTGTTTTGAATGTGAGTCATACGATAGAATGTAACCTTCGCGTTTTTCGTCCCCTTATCAAAAGAGCACTCTTGCCAACAGAACGTCGCGTTTTTACATGTTGGGATAATTTTCTACTTTTTTTCAGGGAAATCCGGCCGAAATACGTTAAATATTCACGTCAAAGCATATCAACGGCCTTCTAGTTATAGATAAGTGATAACCAAGGTGTTCAACACAGTGTTGCCAACTATTTACGGAGACAAATCCACCGCCTTCTATATGACCCACTGTTTTTGGATAAGTACCCATTCAAGGATAAAAAAAACAATGTTGCCAACTACCCACAATGGAAACTATGTAGTTAATCTACAGTTATTTTGGTTATGAAAACACTATTGCCAACTACGGAGTTCGGACACAAATCCACCTTCTTCTGCCATCCGATACGGGTACCAAACCAAGGTTCAAAACAGTGTTGCCAACAGCCAACTATTCATTTATTAGGTAATCTACTGTCTTTTTGATAATAAACACAGTTTTGCCAACCACATAGTTACATTGGTGACATGTAAAACACAGTAAGGCCAACTATTTACAATGGAGAACAATCTAAGGTTTTTGTGTAACCATTCAAGGAACAAAACACAGTGTTGCCAACTAGGTAATCCAATGCCTTTTTGATAATGAAGCTTTTCCAACAACGTCACATGGGAGACATCCTTTTTATTAGTTTATATTGAGTCACTAAAAAGCTTCAATCAAAACGGAAAATGTAATAACAACCCTTTTAGTGAAATTAACTCATAAATTTTTTATACCTAGAAATTATCCATAACTAGGATTAGTATCCTCAGATTCGCGAAAAAAGCGACCAATACTGCTGGCAGTTGAAATGAACATTTCAAATCGAATTCATATCAAAATTTGAACTTGGGAGATTTTATCAGGGATCGTAAATGGATTCTCTTTGGCGATTCTTCGCTTAAATTTACGTGAATCCCTTTTATCCAGACGCTATTATTGGACACTTTTCGGCTCAACGAAAGCCCTAAAATAGCCCTATCGTGCAACACAGGCAATCAATTCGCACCCCCCGCCACGCTCTCGAATCTTCCGGATGACAACAGAATGTTCGGCAAGTTGCCAAGTCGGACATATTGATTGTCCGACCACCAAACCATAATGTGACTAAAATAACACAATAAAATACCCAGAAAAACCGTTTAGAGAATTGTTTCCCTCCATTTTTTTTTTCTTTCTATTTGAACTTGACGAGATAAGTCACGTCTTCCCTGAGCAAACAACGGGAACGTGACGTAAGAAAAAATATTCACAAGGGATTTCAGTTAATAGCAAAAAATTGCCCTTTAACAGTTTCATTTCTTTCTGACCGAAAAAAGTTTCTTTTGTAAAAACTAGGTACCTAAAATATTGTTAAACGGGTTCAATTTGTACTTGTCGAGCCTCAACACTGTAATTAATTACTTCGTTTCGGCCCAATTGCCCTCGACAACGGACCCCTTCCACCGATTGCACTCCCAACTAATTTTTTTCCCCACTCTGGTCCAAGTTTAAATTATTTAAAAGAAATCGAACGCAAAAAAATGTTTATGGTATCGATTTTTGAAATAAACAACGCCAAACATCGATTTTATCATGAAGAAGAGGCCCTTGTCCATTTTGTATGACCCCACCCGGCAGTTCATGAGGGTAAGACAAGGTTATATCAAGAAGGTTACGTCACCGCGTCGTGATTGAAAAGCCAATAGAAATCGGAAGACTTTAAGGGGCTGTTTAGACTAAATAGGCTACTTTTAACGGCGGTATAAAATAACAGATTGGTGGAGGATTCCCTTTTAGACTGTTCAATAAAACAAATAATTTCCTCAAGACGTGATCCCGTAAAACAACCTTTTATTTTAAATCCTTTTTTTTCTTCAAGGACCAACCAAATTTTCCAGGGTCGTGGCAGTCCAAATCATCCAAAAAGTTGACATTTAACTTACGATTCTGGACAAATTAGAGCGGTTTATGAACTTGAGGGAAAAACGAAGTTAAATTTTTAATAGTCCTCGGTCTGGAGAACAGGAAAACTTGAGACTGCATTTTTAATTGCAACTTCAAACAAGTCCTGCTTCTCACTCGAGCAATTATGACGAAGTAATCTCAGCTTTACTTTGAAATAGCTACTTAAAAATTTAGAATCGATTTTCTTTTTATTCCGATAAGCCAGCCTTTTCCAAGCCTATTGGGGTGCACTCTTTTTGAAGTATTTCCATGTTTAAAAAAAATTCTAGAACAAAAACCGCAGGCAAATATTGACTTTTGGAGTTTAATTCAATAAGATTCTGTTATTCCGTTAAAAAAGTTTTGAAACTTTTCTTCTGAAACTTTTTGGACGAAAATAAGGGGGGGAATACGAAAAAAAGACGTAAAAGAGTCAATTACATCAAAGAAAAGCCCAGAGGTTTACTTCCTTTTTTTTACCTCATGCGCGATGAACCGGAATAAGCTTTTCCCTTCAAAGTTTCCTTCGTAACTGCAATTTATCTAACGAAAAAGAAAAACGACCCTCTGAGCATCACTTTCAAAATTATTCCAGTTTAATCAAGACTTGTGCCACTTATGGACACGATTGCTTTTTCCACTTTACTCGAAAGTAAACAACTTCATCAAGTACCTATCAAACTTGGGTCAATGGCCCTGTATCAATCAAAATCCAAATTAAAAATGAATTTTTCGATTTATGTTTCAAGGTCACGTACCTCTTTTTTCTTAGGCATGTCGGAACGACATTTTGGCTTTCCTCGCGATGAAAAACAATAAAAAAAATCTGAGGCGAACTAGACAGAGAGCTGAATGAAAACTAAATAACCACCTTGGCTCGATCTATTATGTTCGCTTGTCGTCCTTGAGTGAATAATGACCGAGTGTACTAACCGTGACTTCACCGGTGAGGAAGGTGGAGGTAAAACGGGTCCAAAATCAACTCAACAACCTCCCAAATGCAAAATTTCTTCGTTATTACAAACCCAGGGGAGTGACACAATGAGCATCATCGAATATGCATTTTAAATCCTCTGGCTCTGGGTCAAAATTAGTAGCAAAATGACTTTCTTCCAGAAATATTGACATACAAAGTCAATCTAGGCTCTTAAGATATTTGAAGGGCCAGGGGCAGGGGCGGATCGGCCGTTTTCGGCCCACCGGGCGCGTCCACTAGACCGGCCCCCTTTTTTTTTTCTTTCTTTTTGAGATATTGCGTCTCCAGTATATCCGCAAAAATCTGGGGTCTGAAAAATTTTAACGCTATTTTTCATCAAAACACGGAAATTACTGTAGGGCCATTTTCTCTTGATGAACCACAAAATCAAAGTCCATAAGAGCCGTTTTTTCGTAAAAAACCTTAAAACTGACATTTTAGAGCGATTTTTTTCAAAATGAGCATTTGTTTTCGCTTATTTTCGTCAGATACCTCGAAAAATCAAAGTTCACGAGCCCATTTTCGTCATAGCTCAAAATAGCCTTTTTCGTACGAAATCTCAAAAGATAAAGTTTCAGAGCCAAATTTCTTCAAAAACCTAAATCACATTTGAAAAGCTGATACGATTTTCGTCGTAGGACCCAAAATCGTTTAGAGCTACGATGTTGTTAAAAAAAACTCAGATCGCGTTTATGCATTTCGTGTTTTTACCTATGAAGAGACCAGAAGACGTCGATTTCAAAGTTTTTCGACGAAAAATGACTCTAGACTCAATCGAAGTTGTAGAGAATTTAATTACTCTTAGAACCTCGACTCTCAATTTTTCGACGAAAAATTAACGTCTAAAACTCGATTTCGAGTGTTTTCGCGTAAATTCTCAGAACCCAAATTCAATTTTCACGAAAAATTGAACTCGTCGATTGACTCTTAAAACACGATTTCAAGGTTTTTCGATAAAATTACTGCTACAAACTCGATTTCGAGTTTTTCGACGTAAGTCTGACTCGTTTCGAGTTTTTCGACAAAAACGTTTCTTAGAACTCGATTTCGAGGTGACGAAAAATAAGCTGGGACTCGATTTCGAGTTTTTCCGATGAAAAAAACTCACCCGATTTCCCCTCGAATAGCCCAGGCCCCTGTGAAATTTCAGTCCTCGAATTTTTTGCCCTTTCAGCTTTATTTCTCATTTAGTTTAAAAAAAACAAAAAAAAATGCATCCGCCTCGAGGGCCAGGGGGGAAAAATAAAAGTCACTTTTTGTTGTCGATTTTGAGATATTAGCGCCATCTGGGGGACCAAACCGATTATAGTAAAATAGCAACCTTTCAAAAATAGTGAAATTTAAGGGAATTTTAAAAGATTTATTCACTTTCAAGTCTTTTTATTTCAAACGTCCTGATTACGAATATCCTCTAAGCAGAAAGCCGCAGTGAGGCCGACCCCAATAGCCTGCTTTCCTCCGGAAATCCGCTAAATGACGTCAATATAAACATACTTCCTTTACAAAATGAGTAAAAGCACTTCATTCTTCTATTCAAGTAATTTATTTGATCTTTTCCCACGAGTTCAACGATTTTGAAGGAAAAATAAAATTTTGATAACTTTTTGTTGTTGCGAAATCCTCATCAAAACAAGATGCAGACAAGAAAATGAGAAAAAAATTATCGATAAAATGTTTTAGGATATAAATAGAAGATTAATGATTTAAATATCATTTCCAGATAAGGAAGTTATGCGAAAAAAATATTCACTCAATTAAGCCTAAAAGCCTAAAAGGACCAGAGGTTCAATATGGCAAAGATCCAAAGCCGCCCATCGGGAAAATATAAAATTCTCAAGCGGAAAATTAACAAAAATTCTCATTTTTAAGAAAAAAATAAATTGTAAACAAGGACTTTTTCTTTGCAAGTTCGCTTTGTAATTAAAACTTCCTAACTTGATATTGCGGGCCAAACTTTGATGTACATTTTGGCTTTGAAAAAATAAAGATTTGGATAAAAAATTTACTTAGAATCGGTATAAAATCTACTTTCTGAAATATGTAAATTTACTGTTTATTTTTCTCAGTAGCGTTTTTCCTATGGAAGTCTACAAGGATAAAAATTTTATCATTCGAACAGGTGGCCATGGATTTTCAAGTAGGGTGGGGAGGCTAAACGATATCGTTTGAAAAACACAAATAAAATCTTTAAAAAAAAATTGTTTCAAACAACAAAAACAATTAATTAAATAATTAAAACTTCCAAAATTTTGATGATTTTAATTTAAGCCAACAGAAAAATTATTGACTGAAAAAGTAGTTTTTAAATAAATATGAAAAAATTATTTTTAAATATTTATATTTAAATAATATTTGAGTGCGCTAAGATAACATTTTTGAACTTATCAGTCAAAAAAGGAACTCACGGTGGGAGGTGGGCACGAAAAATAATAGCCGGAGAAAACATGGTCGACGTAGTGGACGCATCCTTGGAACTTCGGAAACGGGAGACTGTGCACAATCATGTTCTGGCCTCGACTGGCATTAAAATACGACAAAAAAACCCGAACCGTACCTACTCTAAACAACTAAACTCCCCGGCTAATGACTGTTATCTCAGAGTCAATTATCAGGCATTAATCGTTGTACATGCGTCGATTTGTACCGAGCGGAAATAATTTTTACAAGCAGTTTTTTTTAACTTCCTTTATTTGTGGAGTTGTAATTGTATTTTAAAATTTTTTTCCTTCATTTCAGTTTTTTTTAACTTCCTAAAAAGGAGGGGAACTGGTCAGAGGGACAAAATGACTGTCGTAAAATAGAAGGAATCGTATAATGGGAAGGGGGGAGATGGAGGGGGGTGTTGGGGGAGAGAAGTGGGGGTGATTTGTTGGGATAATTGAGGGAGTTTGGGGGTTGTAGAGGATGGTAGTGGGGGCTAGTAGGAGGGTATCATGTGGGAATAGGGTAATTGATGGATGATGTGGGTAATTGGGTCACAATGATGGGAATAATTGGGGACTTGGTTGGGGAGATGTTAATAGGGGGACTGTGATTGGCTAAGTTGGGTGGGAGGAGGGGGGAGTGATTATGGTGATTGCGGTACTTTGAAGTTGGTTGTCGGCGATCATTGGGGGTTGTTGGGGAGCAGAGAGTTGGGAGTTTGTGGTGTCATATGGAGATTTATGAGAAAGTTTTCAACTAGCTCCATCTAGTACTTTTGTTCTCATATAAACAGTATTACCTTGATTATTAAATATTTTGAAGCTTAAACGCATTAATCAGAAGACTTAGAAATGCGAAAACCCCACTTGTTTTAAAAACCATAGAAAAACAACACATGCTTTTGGATTTTATAGAAGAAAAATGATCGTTTTAGCGAATTTTAATTTATCTAGTCACGTTTTGTTACACAAGACTTTTCTAACCCGCACATCAATAGTTTGATGACTTTGTAGAGAATAATTTATGTGGATAAACATAAATGGCCTTGCGTTACGTCATGGGAAACCAAAACGATGTTGGCAGGCATTGTGGTGGGGAAAACAAAGTTGTCGAGCCCCTTCCATTACTGACAAAAAGAAGAGCGAGGGGGAAAAAAAGCCATCGAATTAGGTCAACGTGAGACTAAACTTTTAAGTCTATCAATCTCAACCGATTGGGACAGAAGCCCTCTTTAATTAAGAGGCTCATAAATTAAAGTAAAATAATGCTTTTCGATGGAAATCTGAGGATACTAAACCTGTAATACGTTAATGAAAAGAGGGTTTACGTTACCTTGTAGGTGGTAGTTTTGATGGGTGGACTCGGTTGCATCTTGCGCTCCACCAAGCTTTCCCTACTCCCGCTTTCTCCATCCGTGTCTGAAAAATAAATTGGATAAGGTTATCGAAGTATTGGATATTTCGTACTGAGAGTGGAAAGGTCAATTAAACTCAAATAATGTATTTCCCCGGGCTATGATTTAAAAGCCCTTCCGCCTCGCTCCTTCCGAAGTGTATTAGGTGGCGAATCTGCAGGGGGTTGGAAGTAGGCCAATCCCCGGTCTACAAGTTGCCTCGGGAAAGTCCTTCAACAATACAGCCCTCTTTTCACCTTCTTTACCCACCACGATTCTTAACACCCCTTCTAAACTACGACGGAGGGGGAGAAAAAGGTATTACGAGGGTTAGGAGGACAAACTGCAATCTTTTATACAGTCCTTTTATACAAAAAATCGCTAGAAAAAGTCGATTCCCCATTCGCCTCATTCCCATAGTTGACTTGTGGTAATCTCCATAGTGAATCTGGGAACCCCTTGTTCAAAACCAATGTTGCCAGAGTTATTGATTGAATGTGTGAAAAATCACCATTTCTGGCAACACTGGACACTTCATGTTTTGGACCCTCTTAAGTTTTGGACCAGTAAAGTTGGAATTTTTCCACAAATCGGGTATTCTTTGTGTACCCCTCAATATATAGCCCGAACTGGCAAAAGGAGCATTAATTTGAATAAAGTTTACCTACTTAAAGCTAGTTTGCTAGTTTTAGATCCTCTTTTTTAAAATTTTTGCTCTTTTGGATCAGTGTTGCCAACAGTAACGGTTTAGCTCAATTTAAGGCTCAATGCTGCCAATTTGCAGTGTTTTTCCAAATGTGGCAACCTTTTTCTACTCTAGTCAGCGGGTACTTTTAGTATTAAGCAACCCAATGATGATTATCAAAATAGGTAAGCCTGCCTGAAACCAGTGTTGTCTGAAAAGGGGAATTATATCCCTTAAGAAGTGGGAATTTCGCCCTAGATTGTGGTAATTTGGCAACCCTGCATAGAAAAAAAAACCGTATGTTTGAAACAATTGGACATGTTAAAGTTTGAAGAGTTCGTGTAAAAGCGACCTCCTCGCGCTCGGGTTCGAAGAGCCACCCGAATCGTCGAGATCGTCGCCGAACATGCCGACGACGACACCGAGCTCCCAGGCTTTGGCGAACGTCTTTTCGACGATATCGTCGGCGGCGACGAGCATCTCGGCGGTCGTGTTCGGATTGAGGACCAAATTCATCTTCGCCCTTTCGAAGAGCTGCGCGTTTTTCGGATCGTCCCCTATGTCGATGATGTCGTCGATGACCTCCAACGCCCTTTCGGAAATATCCATGGTCGGATCGTTTTGTATAGGTGGCGACTCTTTCAACATAAAGTAAAACGACTTGTCTCTCGCCGAATTGATTATGTAGAGAATCTCGTCGATCGTATTGCTCGCCGCACCGTACAATCCGGGCGTTCTCGTTTCTTTCAAATGGACCAACTCTTGGAAATAGCTGATGAGGAAAAACTCGTTGTAATGACGAGTCTTTTTACGTGACTTCCTTTGAAGTTCGATCGCTTTACGTAGTCGTCGTCTTTTTTTCGCTTCTAGGTTTATCGCAGCGACGATTTTACGAAATCTTTCCTCCACCGCAGCGTCATCAACACTATTCCCGTTTTTCGACATCAGGACCTAATCCTCACAAAATAAAGTCCAAAATGTGTTTTAAAGTATTCTAACAACTGTTTTCTATTTAAGTCGCTCATTGGCTATACAACACCCTTTGGCTTGTCCAATTTCAAGATTTTCTTTCGATGTTTTCAATGGGATGAAATGATAATTAATTGTCTCTCATTAAAGCCATATCAATTGGGAATGTTTTCGCATCAATTGAAAGGCTCAAATAACAGCAAGGATTTTCGCCTCTTTTTATTGAACGGTCTGAATAATTTTCCATGGGAAGGAATGTGGCGTTTCCCTCGCCGATGTCACATTCCGGGTTCCGAACCTCCGGAATAGCCTTGTAAGAAGGAACTTCTATTATAGCGCAATTTTTCGCAAGATTTCCCTTTTAAAGTGTAACATTCTTTAAAGTTCATACCTTTGGAATAGTAGAAAACGACAAATCCATTGAGTTCCGTTTCCAAAATATGCACTCGAGGTTCATCGTTATAATTGTGGTCTCGAAACGAAAAAATAGTTTCTTTCTTCCCCATTTTTTTCTTCACCAAAAATAAAGATTTAGTTTTATGAACCAGTCACCTCACAAAATGTTACTCCAATACACAGGAAATTGATAAATCATTATCTGCAATTTTTTTTTATCGTAAGTTTGCCCGCAGGATAATAATTAAAAAATTGTCAAACAATTTATTACGAAATTTTTATTGCAAAACTTGCACAATATAGTCCAGTCAATCTAAGCCTGGGGGTGAAAAAAAAGGTATTTTGTTTATCTATGGAAATGTCCATGATTTTTTTTTAATTTTGTTTTTATAAAATATTTGGAAACTTCAAGTTTTGAATGAAATTTTGTATTAATTTTTTGAAATTTACCCTCACCTATTGATCGTTAATTGCTTTTTGAGAGTGTTTTTTAAAGGTAATTAAATTCTCTACAACTTTTATTAAGTACAATGTTTTGATTAGATGACGTCTTCTGTCCTTTAGAGGTCAAAATAGAAACCCCGGTTTTTTTGCGACCTCGTAGCTCAGAAACGTTTGGTCCTATGAAAAAATTATTTTAGCTCAAAATTATAGCAAATTTAATTATCTTTAATTTTGTACTAAAAATTATTTCGCCTACGACTAACGGTTTTCGAGATATTACAGAAAAAAAGAAAAAAATCACCTTAAAAACTCTCCAGACGCCAAAGAGCACGGGGTAGGGGACTTTTTTTTGTTAATCAGGGGACCAACACATTTCCGTAGATAAAAAAAAAAATCTTATTTATTATTTTTTTTAATTTGCCCTTTTCGGGCTTAGATTGGACTAAATAAAGCTTTAAGGTGAACAAATAGAATTTAAAAAAAAATTAAAATTTATTTTTTTTTACAATAAAATACGTCATAAAATTGGCGAGCCATAGGAAGAAGTTATGGTTTCACCTCCTGACCTGAAAAACCAAGTAAATTTCAAAAAAATTTGATCTTTCACGCATCTTAAGTAATGAACTTGGATTTTAATGACGAGGACGAATTTCATCATCAGCCGGACCGGATATTTAACATCGTCCTCCAATTTTTTAATTTTTACAGGAATTTCAGGAAAAAAATTCAAGATTGAAGGTATTGTATAATAAAACAAGTTGAGAATTTAATCTTCTACATAAGAGACGGCTCAAAGCATGAAATTTAATATTAACAAAAGCTTTTTGTGAAATTCCTCATGAACAATCCAGTGTTAGTCTGGAGTTTAAAATGTAATCAAATTTCAGACAATTTTCCTTTTTCGAGTCATACAACCGTGACTTTACTGACAAAAAATGTTTAATTTCCTTGAGTTTTGGCCAAACGCATTCAATGGCCAAAAATATTTTCAACCCAGGGCATTGTTTCTCACCTAAAATTAAATAAGAAGACATTTGAGCAGTTCCCTTTCAGCGTTTCCACATTGCCAGTGGGTTTTCCCTCTTTCACAGCCAAAATTTCCCTTTTTTCATTCCACAAGGTAGCAACAGAATTGCCCAAATTTTTCCACCTTTAAGAATTCAAATGAAAAATTTTACCTCCAACAAAAGTGGTAAAGTCAATCTAAGCCTGGGGTAAAAAAATGAAATTTTTTTTTAAATTTTTTGAAATTTACCCCCATCCCTGCCTATTGATCGTTAATTGCTTTTTGAGAGTTGTTTTTTTAAAGGTAATTAAATTCTCTACTACTTTTATTAAGTAAACTTTTTTCATTAGATGACGTCTTCTGTCTTTTAGAGGTCAAAATAGAAACCCCATTTTTTAGCGACCTCGTAGCTCAGAAACGTTTGGTCCTACAAAAACATCATATTAGCTCAAAATTATAGCAAATTTAATCATCTTTAATTTTTTACTAAAAATTATTTCGCGTACGACTAACAGTTTTCGAGATATTGCAGAAAAAACGAAAAAAATCACCTTAAAAACGCTCTTGACGCCAATCCTCATGGGTTTCGGCAGGAGACTTTTTTGTGGTTAATCAGGGGACCTATCCCAACACATTTCAGTTTAAATACATACCTTATTTATTTTCCAGATTGACTGGACTATAGTATGATAAAAATTTCCCCCTTTTGTAAAAATTTTCCCTCGATATTACAGCACCTGGTTACCTTTTAGTACGTAGGTTTCTAACACTAGGTAGGTGTTCTAATCAAACCGACTTTTTTTTTTCCTGTTTGAATTTTTCCCTGGAGTATAATTTTTTCGTCAAGGGGAAATACTTCTTCATGGGCCTTGAAATTTTTAGGGTTTTTCTTTTCCTATTTTTTCCTCAAAAATCATAAGTTTACGCCGGATATTTAAGCAAAAATAAACTTTTTTTTATTTTAGTTTTAACTTGCAACTCGATTTCTGATAAAACTACCACTATCAGTGAAACTAAAAACAGAAAAAGGATGGCGATAATGAACGTACAAGGAATCACCCATTTTAAACATGAATCGTCTTTTTTAGGCGGAAATAAGTGCTAATTATGGGAAACTTAAAAAAAAAAGTTTTCAAAAACCTCGAGGAAAATTTAAAATCAGCAAAATCACAACTTTTGTAGGAAGGGAGTGACTTCTATTTCGGTATTTTTGGTGTTCTAAAGCGGAAAAAAGAACCGAAATGAAGGTTTTTAGAGGAAAAAAATCATTCTGTGCCTAAAAAAATTGTGAGGTGACTGGTTAATTAAAATAAATAAAAATCTTACGAATTGGGAATTGAGTAAACCCAAATAAATCTATAAACACAGATTTCACTCGCACAAAAATTATGTCTGAGTTGCCATGAGCGACTAAATATGAAAGAGAGAGAAAGAGAGAAAATTAAAAGTTGCTTTAGTCGGCGTCCTTCGTTTCCCCACCACGGCGAAGAGGACGCGTCAGCGAGATCTTAAAATTTTGCCTATCTTTTTTAAACTTTTTTTCCCATACAATTTTCGCTATTGCGTTTTAATTTTCCAGAAAAAATGTTTTTAAAAAGGTGGGGAGGAAAAATTGGATTTTTTTTTTCAATCAAGAGCGGTAACCGCGAAAGGGACGCTTTTTCTGGAATTAAATAATTGCGTTATATTCTTTCATTTTTAGTTCCCGATATGCGTTTGACCTCTTTATAAGCGAAAACGCTTTTTCTATCGGCCTATCCTGATATTGATCCACGTTTTTAAATCTACAAGTGTCTGGAACAACCCGCTCCTCAATTTTTTAAAGATGAAAATCACAGCGCTAATTTAGGAGAAAAGAAGCAATTTTAGCGAGATTTTAAACATTCAATTTAGGATTTAAAGATAGAAAATTGGCTTCTAAAATGCTGTCTTTTTGAATATGCAGAAAAAGTTTTTCATGCTAATTTTGGATTTTTACTTATTAGGGAATTGAGGACAAAAAATCGTTTTAAATATCCATTTTAGGGATATAGGGAGAACCCAACACCCCTGGGACAGTTCGCCCCTGAAGAAAAGAGCGGAAGAACTTGAATCTGGAGTGAGCGAAATGAGAAAACCGACTAATTTGTCAGAACCTTAAAACTAATAAAAGTTTAATTACATACCTCAAAGTTTGTGTTTCTAAATTAAAAACTTTCTTACCACTTTGAAGGCTACCTACAGAAAAAGAAAATTGCTTTAACGTACCTGGAACAGAAAAGCGAAAAAACAAAGATTAGAATAAAAGTAATGTTATAGATTTAAAGGATCCTTTTTCTTTATTCAAACAATCTTTTTTCCATAAAAGAAGCGGTTCAGGAGGTTTTCTTGGGAAGAACGATCCCAGGGGCTTTCCCTAGAATCCGAGTTGGCACTCAACCTGTATCTCTCCACCCTCCCAAAACCCTCGACGTTGCCTTTTCCTCCGTATTTTTTCGCACAAATCGTCTTTATTGCATTTTCAAGGATTTTTTGAAGAAAAAACTTGTATATAAACATAATTCGTTAGAGGTCAGCTTAATATAGAAAGTATTGATTAGCTCAATATTCCGATGTCCGACAGTTTTTTTCTCTTTAACTTAATTATTTTTGGCTCTAACTAGGTCAAAAGACGAAAAAAATTAACCATTTGGGGCTTACAGACCTCGCCACTTCCAATACCAGAGTTGGGGAAAATTTTATTTACAAATACGAATACGAGTTTATTCATACTTCTATTTCTTAGAGATACTATTACAAGATTAAGCCTGTGCTAAACCACGTGGATTCACCATTCTGACTTTTTCTCCGGATCTAATGAATATTTTTTTAATAATTTTTTTTTAAATCATTAAAAAAATAAACCGATGTATTCATGTGCGATTTTTTACTTTTTGAAAAAAATTTTTTTTTTAAAAAAGCCTTTTATATCCTATGCTCACGAATTTTGGATACATGATAAAAATTCTTAATTTTTTCTAGAACGAATAAGACTGAGAAATCAAAAATCGGTTCAGTAGTTTCGGAGAAAACACGGGAAATCGAAATTTAAAAAACCGGTCTGAAGACCTGAAGGTGCTACCACCTGACGGTAATTTCTCCAACTAAAATTTACTTCACTTTGAATTCACAACTTAGGGGAGGTCACTTTGAGCGGGTTTCCGATCAGGTCAAACTTTTTTTTTGGTGATTCTACATCAAAAAATACCGAGCGTTTCTTCGGGGGGCGTGGCACCCTCTCTTGAAGTCAAAATACGAATCTATAAAATTTCAAGTAAACCGTTCCTCAGGAAGCCGAGATCCAGATACCCGAAAATCGCATCTCGTCACGTCCAGTAAACATACACTTGGTACCGTTTGAACTTTCGGACGGATTTTGCTTGGCGGGGCGGAACGCTACCGCGTTCCTAGATTTTTCAAAATCGACAAACAGGCTATTGATTTCTATGTAAAATTGCACGAGGAATCCGATGGCATCATTTAAAAAATTCTAAGACCATTATTTTTCGAGTTATCGCTAAAAAACCGCTTTTTGAACTAAGTTAACTACCCCAGGAAAAATTTTCTCGTCAAAAACAACACTATATTCCTACTCAGCACCCCAAAAAACTTAAAAATATTAAATTTTGTCCTTTTTGAAAAATTCGTATTTTGACTTCAAGGTGCCCATTGGAAGAAACGCTCGGACACGTGTCAACTATTTTTTGATGTAGAATCACCAAAAAATTTGTTCTTACCCTAAAATTAGACGTCCAATGAAGATGGTCATTTTGACCCCTCCCAAAATTGCTAGTTCGAGGGTAATACGATAATTTTCCTTTTGAGAATGTTAATATTAGTAGATGTTGATGATATAATTTGGTTAAAGGTAGAAAAGCGTTAGGTGCCTGGCTAGAAATAAAGAAAAGAACGTGCGTGGGGTTAATGTCCTTTCGTGAAATTTGACAATTTAATCATTCGGAGGGGAATTTAAGTTTCCATGATGAATTAGCGAAGGTGAAGGCACGCAAACGATAAAAACTCTTTGACCCTTACCTAAAGGGAAACTTTGGACTTCATCCAAGTGCAAATCGATGCCGAGTTTATCAGCGACTTTTTTAAAACTGCTTCGCGTCTTCTTACGCATACTTCCGGGCATGGAAGAGACGCTGCTCCTCTTAAACTTCTCACACTTTTTCTCACCTCCTTTGATAAAGTTGGCGATTTGCTGGGCGATATTTTTTGAAAGTTTCCGCTTCCTTTTCGGCTCTCCGGCGACCAGGAGCGGCTCGGAGATCTTCCTCGTCTCGTTTTTGGGAGAGTAGCTCGAAAGATCCGTCGAATTTCGTCGATTCCTTTCAGGAACTGTCAACTGCTTCTTGTTCGAAATCCCACGGATGTTTTCTATCAAATTTGGCTCGGACGTAAACCTTTCAGTATTCGATTTTGTAATATCATCCAGAAACTTCTGCCTCAACGTCGAAAACGTCGGTTTCGTACTTATCATCGACAAATCTGTCGAATTCCTTCGGTTGATTTCCGGAACCGTTAATTGCTTTTGGTTCGAAATACCTTTATAGTGATTTTCAATCAAGTTGGGTTCGGATAATTTCCTTTGTGCGTTCAAAAGCTCGTTTCCGAGGCCGAACTTGAAAGCCAAGTTGGTATAAATGTGTTCTTTCTCTGGTTTATAATCTTGTACACCATGCACACTCAAATTTAACGATTTTCTTCTTTCTTCGTCGTCTGTTTTTTTCGTTCTTCGCCTCACACTTAATATATTTGATCCTTCAGTCGACAAATTAGGCGAAGATTGTCTCCTTGAGTCATCCTTCCGGACAGAAGACAGTTGGTCGATTTTGGTCAAATCTGTTTGTGAAAGTTTCATTTTGACCCTTTCTAGTTCGTCTTCTATGCCTAATCTTTGGGCCAAAAGATCCTTATTTTCGTTTTTATTGGTCAAACCGTGGTTTATATTGACAGGAGATGTGTCTCTTGGTCTCAAAGTCAAAGAAGGAGCTGATTGTCTTCTTTGGTCGTTTTTTAATAAAAGCCTTTTGTTCAAAATTTTAACTTCTGGGTTCCTTTTATTTGCTTTTTCTTCAATATCGGAGTCTTCTGGTGTTTCAAATTGTGTACTTAGCATTCTTTTGGTGATGCAATGTCCGAACCTTTCTTCAGATTTTTCATCATCACTTTTGTCGAAGGATAATAAATAAGGGCCTTGAGGTCCTAATTTTTTCCACGATAAATCTCGATTTCCGACATATTCTTCACCGAACGATTTCTCAGATTCGTTATCCGAGTGAGGGGGATGAAGAAGGACTTTGACGTCTTCATTTCGATCCATGATTTCCAATTTATCTTGGACGTTTTTGAGCATCTCATCTTTTTTGGCCATCCTATCTCTCACTTCTTCCAGCTCCTTCTTCAATTTTGCGTTCTCGCATCCGATATTTCTGATCTCCACGCTCATCCTGTCCGTCTTCTCCACCAGATCGACCAGCGTCTGGTGTATCTTGTAGAGAAATTCGCCGATCTCCTCGTTCATTTTCACAAATTCACTTCACCACAGAAAATTTTAAAACTCTTCTCTTCAAGAGTTTGCCAGAAACAAACTGTCTTATCAAATCGTCTCGAGTATTTATGCTAGATAAAAATTAAGATTAAGGCTATTATAAACCTCAATGGAAACGACAGTTTCTAAAATTATTCTGTTTTATTATATTTTTTAATTATGAATTCAGATTGCCCCAGGCACGTTGAATATCTCAAAGCAGATAATTCCGTTTCGGAATCTTGATTGTATTTTAAAAATAAATTTTTTTACTCCTTTCTTTCTCTTTTTGAGCCTTCTTAAATAATTGAATGCGACAGTGGTTGTGAAGTGGTTCTGGGCAAACGTCAAGGGAGACCTCATCGATTCACCCTCACCCTCACCCTCCCTTCCACTTCTTTCTCTAGAACTACAAAACCGATTTACTAATTTACAAACTTGCGAAATCGCTTTATTTGATTAAATCACTTGTAAAGCAAAACATGTTCCAATTTTTTAGCCTCCAGTTTTAATCTAGCTCGATAAAAAAACGCAATTAAAAGTTAAAGAGTGAGTAGAGCGTGAGAGGACGGATTGTCCCAGTCAGTCCGTGGGATCAACATGGAGGAATTGAAGCGAGAATGCGATAAACGCATAAACATCCATTTTCTTGTAACTTCAGTATGGTTTCATACACAAATCTTTCCCTACTCGCAATATGACGTAACCTTTTGTAATTAAACACAAAGGAAATTAAAACACCACTTTATTATGTCAAATATATCTAAAGATAATGCAAAAACAGACAAAAAATACAAAAATAACATAGATAATCTCAAAAAAACACTGCCATGATTCATGACAAAAATTTCATTAAATGCGTTTTGAAAAAAGAAAAAATGGACAATTATTTACTTGTTTACCTTTAATCTTAAAGATATCCTTGCATAAATACAATTTGATAAGTTTAGGCTAATTACGAGTGTAATTTAGAAATTTCAAAAACAGATTGTCTGGCATTGATTTTGGTGGAATACACTGACATAAGGATGAAATAGAAGGAATTATACACTTGAATGAACAAAAACGATAATTGGATAAATAGGTAATTTTGATGGATTTAAAAGTGATTGTCTGGAGTAGTTTTTGACTGAAACTTCCTCAAAGATTCACCCAAGAAAAGTTACCTCACTAACTATTCCCACTGGTTCAACCCCTCCTGAATATCACCTCTCCACCATCCAACTATTCCTACTCCTCAATAAACTTCAACTACCCCCACTCCTCATACCCTTCCATTCCTCACTACCCTCCCACTCCTCACTGCCCCCCATTCCTCATACCCTCCAACTCCTCACTACCCTCCCATTCCTAACTATCCTCCCAATCCACACCCTCCCAATCCACACTACCCTCCCAAACCACACTACCCTCCCAATCCAAACTACCCTCCCAATCCACACTACCCTCCCAATCCACATTACCCTCCCTATCCACACTACCCTCCCAATCCACACTACCCTCCCACTCCTCACGACCCTCCCAATCCACACTACCCTCCCACTCCTCACGACCCTCCCAATCCACACTACCCTCCCAATCCACACTACCCTCCCAAATCACACTACCCTTCCAACCCAAACTACCCTTCCAACCCAAACTACCCTCCCAATCCACACTACTCTTCCAATCCACAATACCCTCCCAATCCACACTACCCTCCCAATCCTCATTACCCTCCCAATCCACACTACCCTCCCAATCCACACTACCCTCAAAATCCACACTACCCTCCCAATCCACACTACCCTCCCACTCCTCACGACCCTCCCAATCCACACTACCCTCCCACTCCTCACGACCCACTACCCTTCCAACCCAAACTACCCTTCAAACCCAAACTACCCTCCCAATCCACACTACCCTCCCAATCCTCATTACCCTCCCAATCCACACTACCCTCCCAATCCACACTACCCTCCCAATAAACACTACCCTTCCACTCCTTACGACCCTCCCAATCCACACTATCCTCCCAATCCACACTACCCTCCCAATAAACACTACCCTCCCACTCCTCACTACCCTCCCACTCCACACTACCCTCCCAATCCACACTACCCTCCCACTCCTCACGACCCACTACCCTTCCAACCCAAACTACCCTTCAAACCCAAACTACCCTCCCAATCCACAATACCCTCCCAATCCAAACTACCCTCCCAATCCTCATTACCCACTACCCTTCCAACCCAAACTACCCTTCAAACCCAAACTACCCTCCCAATCCACAATACCCTCCCAATCCAAACTACCCTCCCAATCCTCATTACCCTCCCAATCCACACTACCCTCCCAATAAACACTACCCTCCCACTCCTTAAGACCCTCCCAATCCACACTACCCTCCCAATAAACACTACCCTCCCACTCCTCACTACCCTCCCACTCCTCACTACCCTCCCACTCCTCACGACCCTCCCAATCCACACTACCCTCCCAATCCACACTACCCTCCCAATCCACACTACCCTCCCAATCCACACTACCCTCCCAATCCACACTACCCTCCCAATCCACACTACCCTCCCAATCCACACTACCCTCCCACTCCTCAAGACCCTCCCACTCCTCACTACCGTCCCAATTCTCACTACCCTTCCACTCCTCACTATAACCTCCGACTCCTCACTATAACCTCCAACACCCCCACTCCTCACTACCCTACCTCTTACCATTTCCCTTACCCCCCCCTTCAAGTGATTAATCTCTTCAACGTCCAAAACTACAATTAAAGATAAACTAACGTCTCATAATGATCGATTTGCATTGTTACCATAACATTCACTGATAAATAACTGACATACGAAGGATGAATTAACCTAACTGACATCCGCTTTTTTAAAATAAACAAATCCTGTTTTAACCAATCACAATAGGATTATTTTAAATAATTAGACATCTCTTTGTAAGGCTTTGCCTTTTGTAAAAAGTTTTAAACCCTTTCGAAAATTAAAATCTACAATTTTCCGCCTCTAGCCGGGACGCTCTGAACTTTCCCTTCTCATTCGGTATACAAGGGAATGTTGAAATACTTCCTAGTTTGTCCTTTTCCCGTTTTGCATTTGTAAAGAGGCGGCTTGACAAGGGGGAGGAAGCCACATGTTGAAAAATTGTCTTATATTGTTCCAGTTCTAAAAATACACCAAAAAACGCTTTCTTTTCTAAAAAATTAATCTTTTTTAAAAAATATTCAAATAATTTTTGTAACAAAAAATTCATTTTCTGAACGAAAATTAAAACCTTTATTTAGAAAAGTGGCTTAAAATAAAGTGTGGATATCATCTAAATAATAGTTTCGGATGTGAAAAAAACCTAAAACGGGGATGCATTAGGGCTTATTTGTTTAACGGAAAAGAAATTTATGTGTGCGATCACGCGATGACCTTGAATTTTCGATCCCATGATAAAAGCAACGACTTTTCTTTTTAATTAAACACAATCTTTTCAAATTCCGAATACGAATCAAAACAATGGAATAACCACTCAGATGAAGATCGTTACAGAATGACATTTTTGTTAAAAAAAAAGTTTTCCAAAAAAAAATTCGACGTAATATCCGAAAAGTGACAAATAAAAAGAGACGAGGAAATCGAAAAGTTCGGGACTGAAATGGAATTTTATCTTGATTCTTTTTTTTACTGCTTTAAAAGGAGTTGACACCAAAAGAGATCGCGAAAATTTTCTTTTCTTCTTTATGTGCTTTCTAAATAACCGGAAAACTTGGAATAAATAAGTATTTTTAAAGGCATAGAGTATAAAGTTTTTTTTTTACGGTTAGGTTTAAGTTTTCAAGGGCCAATTTATCATCTGGAAGAGTGTGTTGTGAAGGCGGTGCGTCCGGGGTCCCCGAACATTAATCAAGCTCTCCTTAATATTTGTTGCAGTTTGTATAAGGATTAGATTTTGTACGCTTGTTAGCTGAAGGCTTTATTCTCGTTATTAACCTAGTTTTTTCCTACTTAATCACCATTTATTCTGATTTTTTTACGACTATAAGTTTTTGGGGGTTTGCTGGGGAAAGTTGGAGTAATACTTTAAGGAAGGGACATATGTTGGGGAGAAATAAGTAGCTAAGGGAAATTGGTGTTTCGGGGAGGAGGTTGTTGAGGCAAGGAGTAGGGTATTAGGGGTATTGGCTGATGGGGAGGGTGCTTGATCGGGAAAGGGGTAGTTGGTTAGGGATATGATGAAAGATGATAGGAGTTGGTTTTCTGAGAGTTGTTTAGGGGAGGAGGTTATGTATGGGGGTACTTTGAGGAAATGGGTATTCTGGTTAGGAGGCTGGTGAGGTAAGGGTATGTGGTATATTGGGGACTTGGGGCGAGAGTTATTGAGTACCATATTTTGGGGGAGGAAAGTTTGTATTCGGGAAATGAGGGTTGGGGGAGTAAAGTTGAGATTATGGGGGGAAGGCTTGGGTCAAGTGAAGGGAGGGTGGAATTTGGGGCTTTAAGGGGCACATTTTTAAGGAAGTTGTCGTAAATAGCTCCAGACACTTTCCTTTAGCCAATGAAAACCCAGATATGCAAATTCTCGCCTCAAAACAGAAACGACCTTTTTATATCATATTCGCCATCAACTAAATAAATACAAAAAAACCTCCGTGAGGCCGACCCCAATAGCCTGCTTTCCTCCGGAAATCCGCTAAAATGAACTTTACAATCAAATTGTTTTTGTGCACCTTATAAACTTCTAAATCCCTTTGGTTCAACCTTCTTGTTTTTGAAGCAAATTCACTCGTTTGAAAGCTATCAAACATCGATTTATCCGATAAAAAAAGTGCCGCATGAATAAATCTAAACATGAATATGAATTAAATATAATTTTTGTGTTCCCCATAGTATCGTGATCAAGAATAAATAGGCCTAAGCCAAACGCGTTATCAAAACCAACCTCAGCGCCCTTATTTCTTTTGAAAAATCGCTTAACGACCTTAAAAAAAAAAAGTTTTTGATCGAGCATTTGCAATTTAATAATCCAAATAATTAATCAAAACTAATGCAATGTTAATGAGAATAAAAGTTCTCTTATTGACCCTAATGTGCTTAGGGAACTAAGAAATTAGACATTAAACTAATTAGGTTTAATCATATTAAACAACTTTCTTTGATGTATATTGTTTATAAACAAATTGTTTATGTCAAAATGATTCAAAGTTTATTTATAAGCCGAGAACGTTCCAGGCGAAAAAATCGACGCAATGCTATAATGACGCATTATTTTAAACAAGCCTATAACGACCCATTATTTATGAAAAACTATTAAAAAAAGTCAATAAGTAGCAATTAAAACGAATCCGGGTTACGATTGTGATTAATTTAACGAAAAAAACATTATTTTGATGTAAAATAATATTGTTGTAAATAAAGAAAAGATAAGATTGCTTTTTTATATATTTTTTAATATAAAAAAAGGTTGGTTAGGCAATTTTGAAAAGTATGAGAGTCTTACGGGTTTAGTATGTCAACAGTGGAGAGGAAAAAAATAAATAAATAATTTAAACAATGTGGTTGCTATGATGGGTAAAAAGTGGACTGTATGGAGGGTGGTTTATATGGAGGATGAAAACGTCAATTACCTGGGATTAATCCAAAAGATCATGTTGACGAATAGGTGAGGTTGTAAGTGGAGTTGATAAGTTGTAGGTTGTATAGAACAGCTGTGAAGCCGTGGGGAGGCGAGCAGCCATGACAAACACTAGCGCAGCCAAGGGGTGGCCGCCCTTAGTCGGAAGAAAAGCCGTTCCCACTCCCGACCACCCCCCGGCGGATCCCCTCTTCTCCGGCCACCCCCCTTTTAACCTAGAGGATTCCAGGCATCGACTCGACCCACGTATTGATGGGGGCCCCCTTTACTCACAACTGGGTTAACTAGTAAACCTCCTCGGTTCCGTCCCCCCTAATCGGACTCTGTTTTTTAAAACAACCTAAGTTTAATTTAAATAAATAAATAATATTCTGCATCAATAAGATGGAACCAATTTGCTTTGCGGGGCGCTACTGTTTTTCTGGATATAGGAAGATTGTCATTTAGGATGTGGATTGCCAAAGATTGCCGTTTTTATATGAAATTGGGGTGGGGGGATTAGACAAATGATTAGACGAAAAGTTGCACTTATGACGTAAAATTTAAGGTTTTTTTTTGTTTTTGTTTTTTACAAAATGATTCATTTTTTTTGCGAGTTTTAGACGCAAATTGGCAATTAGGAGGGGTAATTCGAGTTGTTTTAAACAAAGGTTGCCATTTTTTAATATGTACGTTGAAGGGGGGTAGGAAAAAAAAAAGATTTTTTGAACTTTTGGTGGTGGAAGAAGAAAATTGACACTTAGGCGTATAATTTGGGGTTTTTGATAAAATATGATTTTTTTTTTTTTTTTTTTGGAGAATTTTAGTCAAAATTGATATTTAGTATGAGAAAATTTGTGTTTAGGTGGTGACGGGGGGGCAAATGATAAATTTTTTTGAAGTTTTGGGTAGGATTTGCAAAAAATTGGCATTCAAGACGTGAAATTTTTAGGATGTTGACAAAAGAATGAAAACTTTTATTTTGAATTTTTGGATCCTTTTAGTCGAAATTTGGCACTTATGATGTAGAATGTGGGGGGGGGTAGAAAAAGTCAATAAATCTCATTTTTCAGGTCAAAAACCAAACAAAAACGAATTTTTTTCCCCGTCAACTGAAACATTTTCCTGATTTTCCTTGTTTGCGACCTCCTTTTATCACGAATAAACAAAAAATCGTTTCGCAATATACAACTTTATTAAATAAAATGTAACTATTTTAATTTTCGTGGTAAAAACTGTGACTCGAGGGGATGATATCTAGCTGTGGAGTAGAGCGATAAGTAATGGAGGGAGGGGTCTTTTGTATGTCAATAGGCCAGGATTTCCGAGAAAGGAGCCGTAATTTCAGGAAGCCCTTTGTTACTACGATGGCGTTTTGAAACATCTATATTTCGCCCTCCCCACCCTATTTCCAATCACCCTTGTCTTCTCTGATAACAGTGAAACATCGTTCGATCGATTACTCCATTTTTTTCAACCCCAAGAGTTTCATAATTTCAGGTTTCAATATACACATGCAGTTTTATCTTAGCAAAGTTAAGGAGAAATATTTAACCAAGGTTAATAATTAAGGTGGAGAAGTTGTCTGGATGGGTTGGGTGAATTTAGAAGGCGTCTCTTGAGCCTTCTTGTTGGATCGGGGTTGCGGTTTGCGGTCATGTACGTTGGTAAATGACATAGTTTTACCGGAAAAACGAAAATTTAAAAAGTCTACTTTTTAAGGGGTTCAAAACTGGGTAATTGGGTCAAATGACCCAAACACATAAGGGGTTTTCTCTATACCTTGTACTTCAAAAGCTTCATCTTTATCCTCGGAAATACTTCCCCATGATTCCGACCACCAATTTCGAGCTAAGTAGACAAAATTTATTATTTGGTCCAACGAAAAAATCACTTTAACATAGATTTGTCATATTCGAACGGTTGGATTCCTTGATATACGACAAATCTATGGTTTTAAAAATATTAAAATGTTAAAAATTTACCGTTTCGGGTG